>CM048849.1:53620835-54220835 GCA_026545225.1 Cornus controversa | reverse complement strand
AGAGAGAGAGAGGTGGGATCGAAGAGAGAGAAAGAAAAGAGAGAGAGAGAAGTGAGATCAAAGAGAGAGAGAGTTTGAATAGAAGAGAGAAACTTTAATTCACATTTTATTTTATGGGTGGAAGATGGGTTGAATATGGGTACCCATATTCAACCCATCTAACCTGCTAATTAATTAGTTTATATTTATCCAACTCGTTTATGACCTGTATGAAAAAATAAGTCACCCATATCCATTTTTAACTGGGCGGATATGGACGGATTGACACCCAATTTGCCACATGAAAGAGGTGGTTTCTTCTTTCAAACTTACTTGATGATTGATTCAGCAGCTTCAGACTTTATTCAATACGATGCAAAAAAATCCTAATTTCAAAACAAATGCGTACGGTTTTCACCAAGAGTGGGGAAAATTGACAGCCAATTATTGGTGTATCTTAAATGCTCCTCGAGTCAGATGACATAATGACCATACAAGACCCACTCAACATCACCGCTGACATAATTATAATCTTTCAATGCTAAAGACAAGCAAATTATGACAATCAATCATTAAATCTTTATACTAATCTTGCTGCTTCAGTTACAGCCTAGTTTTATTTCTTACTATTAAAAAAATACTCGCTAATCCAGCAAAGATGGGGCATCACAATCATTAGATATACTTATGTTGACTCTATACCTCTTTACTCGTTTGAATTACTGTCTTTTTCCTTTTTACAAAGAATGAGAAAACCATGGAGTGGATGAACTTACAGCAATATAACCATAACCATGGACCTTCTCACAACGCAAGCCACTAGTAAATATATGTCATCACCTAATCTTGGTCCTGCATGAGCAGAGTACCAAGATTTAATTAATAGACTACATAACTATGTTTTGAAATTATTTTTATGCTTAAATAACCGTCTGTGACATTCAAACTTACCCAAGAGATATCACTCTGAACAATATTCTGAACGCCCCAAGTGGCGAAATGACCATACAAGGGAAAAATAAAACACAACATGTTGCTCTAGATTGCAGAATCAAGGAATCAAAGCATCCAAACAGGGGAATAGTAGATTTTCTTCAACCATTTCCTTGACCAACTCTCTCCCATATTAGCAAATGAGGCTGACCAAAGTGATTCGCAAGATTTCTATAACAAAAATTGGGAGAGGAAGCCGGCAACTGAGCTTCATCCAATAATTGTGAAGGCATCTGCAACATTAGGACCACATGAAGCATGAGAAGTTTCAAGAGTTGATTTTTCTACAAGGAGCCAACCAACATTGACACACTTGAGAAACACCAGTCGCAGCTTCTCAGGCACAAACATGCTATCCTTAAATGGGGAGGAAGAAAAAGAAAACGAAACAAAAGGAAGCACTCTACTTAGTTCAGTACATCCCCCCATATCATCTATTCAACTCTTTTAAGGGTAACCAATAACATGAATACCCTACAAGTTCCTTGGGGCTAATTATTATGATAATGTAACTAATGAAATTTCTATAACATTGACAGAAAAACAAATAGAATTAGCCATTTGAGTAGTAGATGCAAAGTACAGTGCTAACTGCTAACTGCATTTAAGAGATGCATCAAATAAGCATAACATATTCATACCTAGAATATTCACATATGTAAGAAATGTTAATGTCTACAAACAAGGCTCAAATCTCTTACAGCATCAATCTAGTTTCATTATGTGCATCTTACACGCATATTCCTGAAATAAAAACAAAAGGGACCTGCATTTCATCCATCAGTCAAGCAAAGAAGTCGACAGATTTATCGCTAATAATCAACCAAGCTGGCGTTTCAGGTGGGTGCAAGCAGGAAGCAATATTTGGCTTGGCGGAGCACTGCAATCAAATTAAGCTTCGTGCAAACAAAATTGTGTGCTTCCGACATTCCGAAATATGCAAATCCCTCTTCTCCTCAAAGAAATGTCCTTTCCCTGAATATCCCATAAAAGTTCAATAAATTAAGAGTGACCAAACAACTGAGAATAATTAATGAAAAGTTGCATGAATTATACAGATGCATACATCAGAGAGGCAACAGGGCAGGTTCCAGGATAAAAAAAAGTGAAGGAAATGCACACGATATGGCTCCCAGCCATACTATAACCTCAAGTCCAATTATTTGAGCAGCTCGATGTCATAGTAAGTCTATCTACGCCATCTTTTAAGCCAGGAGGCCGAAAGGCCTCCAGCTTGGTCTCTCACTTCCATCATACCCAAGAGGCACCTAATTTGCTGTAAAAGGACTTCCAGTTAAATGGAAATCTCATATGAAAAAATTTAAAAGTAAAAATTGTGAACTAAGGGTTTAAAAATTTAGAATTTTTACTGGATTCACGGAATTCTACCAAAGCACATGTAAATCTAATAGTATCTTTTCTACTATGCCACGGAGACAATTAAGCCATTTATATATACTTCAACTTGTGTTGCAAATTGTATTGCAGGTTCAATAACTTGAGTGATCAAACCATGAACGAGCAACTAACAAGGAATTTTTAAACAACAGATTTGCTTCACAGAGACAAAAGGGAAGATCCAAAGCTAAACTACAGAGAAAAAAATGTACAAATACAACCCAGCAACATCATCATCATCCTTGCCTTTATCTCATACAAAGGGGGGTCGGCCACATGGATTCTCTTTTTCCAATCTCTTCTATCATAAGCCAGTAACATTACAAGCACAATTATTATTTAGAGTGCCTTCTAGCAATGATACATAACATAATTATTAATTCATGGTACATAAGTGAGTGCGTGGGCGTTTAATTTGGTATATTGTTCACAATTTTCCTGATATAGAACCAAAAGACACCAAACTTTCAGTAAGAAAAATCACCTCGGCTATACATTGCCCTCAGAAAGAATTCATCTCAAGACAATAGGTTCTCCTTTTCACCAACATCTTTGCTGCCGTCCCGTATGGCTCCTCAAAAGCAGCCGAAACCCAGGACCCGTCAGCAGCCTCCTTCTTTGCTGCCAATTGCTCGCTAGGCTTGATCGCAACCAATGTTGCCCCCTTCAGCACAGTTCCATCAGGCAATTCCAAGTGTGGGGCATACCACAACCTCATGTTCAGAGCCGGAACAAGGGTTCGCTTTGATGCGGCTGAAGCAGACAATGGCTTCACCCTCAACTCCTCCAACTGATCCCTGTTCATACACAACACCCCCTGCCTATCAGCATCAGTCAAAACCAAGCTGTCCAAAGTCTTGTGCTCTGCAATTATCGGCTGAAGCAAGTAATGCCTCGCCGATGCAGCTATCAGCGAACTAATTGTCCAAACAACTCGCAATTTCAAGCCCCCATTCGTGTAAAAGGACTCAGGTATACTCCCATTATCGTCTGCACTGCCACCACCATTCATATTACCAGATAACCCATCAGCATTGCTTTCTTGTGAGAGCAAACACTTAGTAGGTCCTGGACAAATCACTGAAGAAGCACCGAGGATCACACAATTATCGAGTGTTGACCCAAAATCGGCCCTCCATTTTAACAAAACACCATCCTCGATGCCCAATTCACCAGTAGGAAGCTCTATTCTGAGAAATTTGATCTCGTTGAAATTCTTCAACACTTGGGTAGGCGAATGGTGGGTCACCCCACCTTGGTCAACATCGTCATCGACGCCGGCCGACGACCCACGACCAACGGCGAGGGAGGACGAACCAGAGTTCGACCTTTTTGGGCACAGAAGTTGACCTAGGGCTTGGATGGGTTTCATGATTCCTCCGAAGACAACCCGAAAAAGGTTGGAGAAGGCACTGCGTGATTTATCAGACGACCCAGATGCAGAGGAAGCGTCGTCGTCAGAGATGACGCAGTCAACGCGGACGACAATGTTCTCCACCTGAGGGACTAAGCTGTGGAATCGACGCGAAACAACGCCGCATCGACCGAGGGCTTTGACATCGCCGATCATGTTAAAGACCAGGAGGAGCAGAGAATCGGGCAATCGATCGAAATGGTCGATGCCAGCGACGGAAGTGTAGGGTTCCGGGTAAATTTTGGTTGTCAGATCTGGGCGAAGAGAAGACATCGGAAGAAAATAAATATGTATATATATATAAGTTTGTGTGTGTCTATATTTATAGAGAGAGGGAAAGAGTTTAACGAGAGGGGCTCTGAAAATGGTGAAATTTCAGGTGGAGAGTAGGGCGTGTGGAAGTGAGGAAAGCCTAGTTTAGATAGAGAGAGAAGGAAACCCAAATGGAGGTTATGGGTATCGATTTGGGGGTTAGATCTACGTTTCTGGGAGCATTGTTTTACAGGGTGAAAGAAGAGAGATCTAACCCCAATATCAACATATGAAATAGGGGAAGTGGTGATACAGAAGAGATAGTATAGAGAGAGAGACCTGTTCTGGCTCTGGAGAGAGGGAGAAAGGTGAAGGGTGAGATGGATCCACGGTTTTGTCTTACAGAGGCGCGTTGAGACGAGAGAGAGAGGAGAGAGAGTTTGGACTTGAATATAAAATGGGTATAAAGTAGAAAAAAATTGGTGGAGTGGAGATAGGCTTGCAAATTGATTTGTTTCTTAGTTGGCAAGTTGGGTTTGTGTTGAGGGTCGGCCCAATTTAGAAGACTGATTTTGACTTTTGAGCACCATTTGCTTAAAAGCCCACCCGCGCGTAACTTGACCAATCTCTAAATGAACCATGCATGAATGAGGTCCTGTTCTGTCCCGAGGGTGTGTTTTTATTTTTTTAAAAATAAAATTTCCTAATGGTTCACTTGCTATTCTCATTGGATATGTTATATATATGAATTGTTGTAAACAATAAGCATGTGATTAACAAGCTCAAATATTAGCTATATGCTAAGCTAGTGTTTGAGATAAATAATCTAGGAGCAACAAAAGGTAGTGCAAGTATATAGGATCTCGAAGATGCATGAAATATGCAAATAGATGCTCAAGATATATATATATATATATATATATATATATATTTTTGTTTTACTCTCCAAGAAAAATTGCAGAGGCGTCTATTTTGTTAACTGCAATGTCGATGAGACCCAAGGCTAAGGTTGATGTTTTCTTTTATTTTATTTATTTGTTTAACTTTCCTAAATAATTAAAAAATAACTCATCATTAATAAATGAGAATCAGGTCCCTTGGATGAAATATATGATTTGATAAGAAATGCATGTATTTGGACGCACCAACAAGCATATGGGAAGTGGAGGACAAATTGATTGATCAATTTGTATCTCTAAATTAAAATAGATCTAGAAAAAAATCATGGAAGTTCAATCATATTGGATCTCCCAATATGATCATTATATTTACATTTATATTTATTTTATTATATATATATATATATATATATATATATATACACACAAACATATATATGGTAACTTAAACATTGTTTTAAAAGATATATAATACACATGTTGTGTCCTTTCTAGCTATCCAATGCCATGTGCATTAACCATGTTGTAACATAGAAACACCTTGTGACATCATGTTATTATTATTATTTTAATTAATCTGGAAATTCATTGCGGGGCATGTGTTTATATATATAGTATATATATATATATATATATAAATAATAACTTTATATTTAGAAACCATCCAAACTTTTCACAAGTTTCAAGTAAGGTACGGACCATTCGGTGCCGTGCAGTCCGTATTAAAATATAGAAACAACATTGCATCAACCATACACAAACAACCGCTTGAACCTAAATTTACACTACTTAGATAGGTTTTTTTCCCCTAGTTTACACTTACTTGATAGTTCATGATATATATATATATATATATATATAATTTTGGTCAACCAGCACTTTACTAGTAGCCCAAACATCAAAAGATGTTACATGTTACATTTTAGATCCATACTAATTAATAAATCCAATTCCGTGTAGAAACATGCAAGTATATTATATATTAGGTATTTTTTTCTATCTGTAGTGGTAAATTTTAAATTATTTTCGAATAAACAACCTGAGATCAAATCCTACAATGACAATACACTCACTCGCTGGCTTTATTTAAATTTAAAATATAACTGCATACCCTTAAGCTAAGCTCATGGAGAGATTAGAAAAAGAATTTGATTATGTTTACTAATAGGGGCCACGTGACCTCATACAATAGATAACATTAATTATTTCATAATAGATCTAATTGATTTATATGTCAAGTATTCATATCATCGTCATTTTTGTCTTTTATGTCATATGAATGACTTTTTTATGATTATTATAATCATATCTTCTCTTTATCTTACATAATTTAACAAATTGACCTTGTATACATGTATGTTGTATAGTTTTGAATATGCATAAACAATAATAATAACATGATGCCACATATTTCTTCTTTTATGTGTGTGTATATATATATATATATATATAAAAAGCAAAATCTAAAAAGGATAACAAATTGTACATTGTTAACATTTCATCAATGGTAACTCTAACGGACCTAACGCGTCGATAACTTGTCTTTTAATTTAAAAGTCTATACCAATAAGCTACGAGAAAAGAATGATGTTTTGGAATACAATATGTAAAGAGAAATGGTAGAACTATATATCCATTCAAATCCAATAAAAGGGAGACAAAGTGGCCTTTCAAACCCTCCAACTTGAGGGCACAGTTAGTGGAGTGGAGCGTGCACCCACGCATCAAATACAACCCATAATCGATTGAAGCGACAAAAGATATTATCATATCATATCATATAATACATACACAAAATGATGGGGTTTGTTGAAAGGAATTGAATTGATGATAGACAAGAATTCAGAATTAAGTTGAGTTGGGAAATAGAAGTCATTGTCAAGGCAAGGCCTGCATTTGACAAATAGCATATATATATATATATATATATATATATATGAAGGGGACCAAACAATCATGATTTGTGTTGGCCATACCCAGTGGGTTGGTTTGCCATCTAATTCACCCACAATCACTCTTGGACATGGTCCCCCATCTTTTGGAAGGGTATAGTAATGGTAGTAACCTTGGCCACTCACTCATTATATATCCTTAAATGAGAATGACAACATGAATATGCCTTGTTACATCAATTCATTAATTATTAACATGATTGATTTGTATTTTTATTAGCTAATTAATTATTAACATGATTGATTTGTATTTATATTAGCTATTTAGCTAGGTGGTGGCCATCCCCTCCCCATCCCCATCCCACCTTTGATGTTGAATAATCCACTAACAACCCTTTAGTATTATAATTCATTGGTTCTATATATATATATATAAGGTGGGAACCAAGTCTTTAGAGTAATTTTTCTTTGACTTCAATAGCTTTCCAAATTAGTTGTGTTCAAAATAAGAGATTTTATAGAATACTCAGAATTTTACTGATTTAATCCTGAAAAAAATGTTTGATTTGTACAATTGAGTGTTTCTACATGTACTTGAGTGTATATATTTATATTATTGATGCCACTTATTTCAGCAACTACCACACCCAGAATTTATATTCCAAGCCCGCACCAACTACCACACCCAGAATTTATTTTCCAAGCCTGCTAATAATAAAATGTTATTTTAATCGTTACATCGATGACAATTAATTCTTCCTTTACACACTCTTAATTAATACTCTTCACTGCTTCTTAATGCAATTACAAAGTTACATTCACAAGATATCTATCTATCTATCTATCTATCTACAATTTTTGAAACTTACACATTACTTTATATTATATGCATAGATCACAAGTGTAATACAATATCTTAACATTAATAAATAAATAAATCACAATTTATTAATAAATAAATAATCTTATAAAACTAGCAAATAACTGGTAACTTTCATTTTTACAAATTCAACTCAAGCTCTAGCAATAAAATTACCATAAAAATTACTCTATCCGTCCCAAATTAATTATTCTTGCTTGTATTTTGGATTGTCTCAAAATTCATTTCTCAATTTAAAATTTCAACAATGTAAAAAATAAATAAATATTTAAAGTAAGATGATTGCATTTTCTGAAAATATCCTTCAAGTTTT
Organism: Cornus controversa; assembly: GCA_026545225.1. Taxonomy (NCBI): domain Eukaryota; kingdom Viridiplantae; phylum Streptophyta; class Magnoliopsida; order Cornales; family Cornaceae; genus Cornus; species Cornus controversa. The sequence continues at coordinate 54,212,815 of CM048849.1, read as the reverse complement.
AAAATTTTTCAAACTTTGGACAATATAAATATTTAAACTTCAAAGTATAATTTGAAAATGAGACAATAATTAAATGGCTGCTCTCTTTAAAATTTGGAGTCCTGAAATGCCACCATTAAATTGGGATGGAAGTAGCATAATTCTAATGGGCTTTTCTTAACCCAATGACTAATAAGAAGTAGAATCAGGATCCTCTTATGGCCCTTTCACTAACAGGAATTAATTCCTTTTTACTATTTAGAAAGCAAAATCAAAAGTAAAAATTATTAAATATTTAGTAAAGTGCCTTTACTTTTCAAATTTTAGAAAGTGAGTTCTCATTTAATGAAAAAAATGGAAAGTAGAGAATTCTCACTTTCTACCCAGTAGTTGGAAAATACTTTCTACCCAGTAGTTGGAAAATACTTTCACCAAAAGAAAAAAATGAAGCTTACTCAGAGCTTAATTATTTCACAAGAGCGACTCTAGGTAAGGATGACAATTTGTCCTGTCCTGCCATGGTACCCGCACCGTCTCTAAAGCATTTAAAACTTGTTTATAGAACTGTTTAAGAAAATTGGACGGGAATAAAGTTTAGAAAAAATAACTCGCGTGAATTAAGGGCGAAGTAAGGCTTTACCCCAACGGGCACCCGCCTCGCTCCATTTAGATATATATATATATATATATTTATAAAGGAAACCTAGCCTAAATTTCCTAACAGACCCTTACTTAATACTAATATATGTATATATATAAAGGAAGCCTAGCCTAAATCCAAAAATTCCAATCTCAATTCTCATTCAGCCGTTACTTGCCAGAGGTCCAAAATGACAATATACTCCCACAGCCTTACTCCACCGCACCGTCGTTTGCCACTGTCCACATAGCACCCTTGCATGCCACTGATCAATTGACTCAGTTCTCTCCCTCCCTCATCGTCTTCCCTCCAATCTTCCAAATAGGGGTACACAAAAATCCATCCAAATCGTGACAGTTCGGTCCAGTTTTTTTACGATTCAGTCACGGAACGGTCCGGTTCTAGTTTCATGTCCATCAGACTGGACCGGACCAAACCATTTATATATTTTTATATTATATAAATTAATATAAATAAATAAATTGTAAACTTGCAAGGGTAAGTGTGTAGTTAGTAATATAATGTACTAATAATTTTATTATGAGAATCTTTTATATTTTATATAAAATATATTATACAATTTATAATAATATAATAATTCACTAAGACATTAATAATGAAATCGAACTGAACCAAATTGGTTCAGTTCTATTAGTCCAAACGATTTGGTTCAGTTTTATTTTTTGAAAAATTGGATCGTATAATTTGATTTAAAAAAATACCAAAGTTGGACCCCTATTTCCAAATTCTCATGATTATGCTTTGAGTGATGGTATCGTGGAACAGCAATGTAAAAAAAAAAAAAATTGTAATTAAAAATAATAATAATAAATGAGCGAGAAAGTTAAACGATTGGAAGACGGAAAAATTTAAACGGTTACGGGACGGGAAAGGCAAAACCAGCCCCGCCCCATTTTCATCCCTGTAAACCCAGGGCTCTGTATCGCCATTTCCACATATCACAACCAAGGCTCCCTCCTTCCCTTATCACTAACGCCATTGTTGCACCTTGGAGTTGGCTACCGGCAACGAGAGACGACACTCGTTGGCGATCGACGACACCAACATCTGTAAGTTTTTCTTCTCTCATCCTTGTATCTCTCTTCTCAGATTCTCTTTCTCTATCATCCTCCTATCTCTTTTTCTCTCCTTTTCAGATCTGAAGGGTTGCTCTTGAAATTTGTTGTTGTACTATTTATACATATATTAATAGTACATATTATTGTATTTGTTTGTATGAAAAGTGAAAACGACCCACCACTTTCACCTTCTTTCTCAATCTTCATATGTTTGCTCTTGCAATTACTTTTTTGATTGCTTTATTGACTGATTCAGGTGAGTGGAAAGCTCTTGTTTTTCTCTTTCAATTTACACTTTACATGTTTTAATCTTATTAATCTTTTCCTGAAGGTAGATTTCTGGGTTTTTGATTCATGTAATGAATTGGGTATGTGATCACTTCTTATTTCTTTGTTTTATCTATAATCCCAATTGGGTTTTGGTTTTAGGTTCTCAGTGATCAATTGAGGGTTCTTGGCTTGCCAAATTGGTGGTTCTTTCGTGGGTTTACTTTGTTGTAAGATATGACATGCCTTTGATTATTGGATTAGCTTTTAAGATTCAAAATAGATCTCTAAGATGGTTCTGAAATTAGGTTTTTGACTAATTTATTTATTTTTGTTAGTTTAATTGGGTTTTTATTAATAATCTTATTTATATTTGATTATTCAGTTTCTCTTCTCATAGACATTAAAATTTTTATGCATTAATGTGAAGCTTCATTACTTGTCAGGGTTAGTATCAGAGAGATGGGTTATTAGTTAACTCATTGTTCAAATGTTTCATCAACATATAATTGTCAGAGTTGTCATATTTCGGTTTCATCATAGTAAGTCCTTGTAATAAAAAGAGTAACAAAATTGATACATGTGGTAAGCTATAACATCATCATGAATTTGAATAGATACCTGTTCATGAGCTAAAATGCTTTTTCTTTCTAATTTCTCTAAAATTATATGAGATGAGCATAATCTCCTAGTTATCCTTCTTTTTTCTTATCTTTAGCGGATTGTATCAGTAGCTAGATTTTTTGAGGCACTTACAGGTTCATTTATGCCTGCTCTTAATTTTCAAGCTGTGGATTTCTGCATATTTCTTATAGGGTTTGTAATTGATTTCTTGTATGCATTACTAAGTGGAGGAATTGATAGATGCTTTGTTGTATCCTAGACTAGTCAAGCCCTAACCTAAACCAGTCCATCAAATTCCATAATACCCTCAATTTGTCAATACTTTACAAATTTACCTTGAACGATCCAGGTTTAACACTCAGATGGTTCAATCCAACAATCTTTCCTACTTCTATAAACTCCAGAGTTTTCATCTCAAAAGCACAGTCCTGAACCACGGTGACCATTTTTGTCCAATCTCCGTAGAAGGTCCCTTTCAAGTGTTTCTTCGGGGACATTGATCTGAAATCATATAACTATACAAGTATATAATAAGAATTTGTACTAACACAGAAAGGAATTTAGAGTTCTTTCTCTCATTGGAAAAGTGAACCCTTTAGGAAAGGGGAAGAATCCCACTCCAATGGAACTCTCATGTTAATGGACAAGAAAAGAGAAAAGATGAATCCATCATGACCTAAGCAATAGCTATCTGTAACACTGTTACCTAGATACAAACAGGGACAAGATAAAAGACGGGCGAGTAAAGGTGCCCCTTGCCACATATTAAGAACAAAAGGGTAACTAAGAGGGTGCACGTTTCACTACTTTTTTAATCTTACACTGCCAAAACAAGACCCTGGGCGTAGTATGTCAGATGGATTAGTTTAGGGTGCACTGCTTGGATGCTCCTTCCAATTGTTCTTACCACTTCGTTTAGTCTGTATGACAAAATAGGAATGTAAGAGCACAATTTCGGTGATTCTAGAACCAAAGGTGGTAGACAAAGTGCCTCCTGTAGAATCCAATTTATGGCATTTTCACGAGCTACAGATGTCATACGTCAACATAATATTCTGACTGCAAAGAACAGGATCCTCACTAAAATTAGTTTCCTTCATAATGATATGAAGTCAATTTAAATAGCACTAAACCATGTAAATATAATATTATATGCGCCCAGAACTCAGCAAACAGAGGGGCCCCAGAAAGCAAAAAAACTACCCTGCGCCTACCACAGAAGACCTCTAGTAATGAGAGAAAGAACTCTAAATTCCTTTTTGTGTTACTACAAATTCTCATTATATATCTGAGTGTTAAACCTGGATCGAGGGTATTATGGAATATGATGAACTGATTTAGGTTAGGGCTCGACTGGTCTGGGTATTGAAAATAACTTTAAAAAGCTAGATATAGTAGACAAAATGGCATGTAAAAGAAAAGATTGGAGACAGAGATTCATGTGGCTGACCCATTCACATGCAAAGCAAGGCAAGATGATGATGATAGACTGGTCTAGGTAAGTCTAGTACAGACTCGACATACAAAGCCGTGTTTAATCTATTTAAACAGATCGAGGGTTGACAGGTCGAGCATTGTCCAGTATACATTGGATTGATCAAGTCCATGGCTGGTTGGATGGGTTCCGTCAGAATTGGTACAAGACATTATTTTGTATGCCAAAAGTGCTTGTATTGGGTATGAGAGAGAGAGAGAGAGTATGTTGTTGTATACCTTATAATCTTTTGTTGATAGCGGATTCTGGACCCTCTCCTCTGTTGATGTGGCTAAACAGCAAAGCACTAAATTTTGTGTTCTTGTGCACGATTGTCTTTTATTATTCTTTTTTAGTGTTTTTGCCCGTTCATTGCCACAATATGCTTTTCTTGTGCATATCTTCCTTTATTACAGAAGGTGCACAATTTTTAAGAAAATATGTTTTACTGCTCATTAATTTAGGTATCTTTGAAGGAAATTCAGTCTCTCTCTCTCTCTCTCACAGACATACACAAATGTGGGCATTGGCCTCCTAGCACCGTAAATTGACTGTTTATTAGGTTTTTTGGTTGAGTTATGAAAGATTAAATGTATCTTTTCCTCTTCAGGTCTAAATATTTTTCCCTGGTTTCTATTTAATCTACAACGGGATGGGTGGCATTTGCCATGTATTATTTATTTATGTATTTTTAATTTAGGCATGCATCTTCCTTGATTTACAATTCATTTATCTGTTGTTGAGTGGGTCATTTATCTTCATTGATAATCATTTGTTCTCCGTTCTCCTCAACCTCTTTCTATACTTTGACATTTTAAGTGATGGGTTTTTATTGTCAGTTAACTTCCTCACTATCACAATTATTTCTACTATGATTTTTTTTTTCTCCCAATTTTACTAGTGAAATATTTTTGAAGGTTTTGAAACAGAGAATTTGGAACACTGGTGTAGGAATTTATTTTCTATGTTTTTATATAATAAATAAAGCTACCTCTCAATAAGGTAGAGATTGTTTTTATTCTCTGTTTTCTTTCTTTGGTAGTCCTTGACTGCATGCTGAAGAATTGGTTTTGTAATTTTCTACAGGAGAAGAATAATTGCCAGTTTTAGGAAGGCTTTTGTTTGTGCTTCTGGTCATAGGGTAGAGATTGTTGGTTTTCTGTTTGCATTTTTGAGTCTGCAAATAACAGCAATACGGAATATTTTATCCATTGGCTTTACTGTCATCAATTCAAACACATGGACACCGAACAACAAGTAGAGACGACCTTAAATGAGGTGGGAAGCTCAGATGGGTCTGATGCACACAACTCAAATGTTGTTGCCCGGGTCAGGAAGTTGCTGTTTTGCCGGATGCTGGTGGGAGTCAGTGATGGTCGGTTCTTCTTAGGGATGTTCTATTGCATGGATAAGCAAGGGAACATCATTCTCCAAGATGCAGTAGAGTACCGTAGCATGCGACGCTCCTCTCCTTCTCCAATGGAACAGCGGGGCCTTGGTCTCATTCTCATCCCTCGCTCTTGTCGGACATCTTGTCACGTGGATGCCTCCATTGAAGAGCAATTATCACTGCTGTCACTTCAGGGCTACCAGCAATGTCAGTTACCAACTGAATCAATTAAGACACTTCCCTGATTCACTATTATCCAGTAGTTCTCAAATTATATACTTGTTAGTGTTGCTGCTTCAGGAAGAAAAGAAGCGGTGTAGCTACTATCAACTTTGTGCTTGAAATCATTTTAGCATAATGAAATTATCTTTATCATGATATATAATCTCTCTCTCTCTCTCTCACACACACACCCAACCGCGCACACTTTTTTGTTTTAGTGGTGGTGAAGCATGTGAAGACGGAGCAGTGTTGAAACTGTCGATTTTGAATGATAAATGAACTGCAAATATACTTTCGAAGGCAAAGCATCTATGACTGAGTACAGTCGTATCCATCTATATTTTTGTATTACTGAAAATATAGGATCCTACTTGTGATGAGAACTCCTCTCTACTAGATCAGCCTGGAAAAAGACCAGCTTATTGACTTTGATGCTTGATTTCAATTGTCATGTATTGAAGAACCCTTTTTTGTTTTTTAATTTTGACGAATGTTCTTCCCAAGAAGAAGGAAGATTCAAAACGGAGGACACAATCACTCCAATTACATTTCAAAGATGTAAATACTTAAAAAAAAAATGCTTGCGAAAGCAATGACAAATACAATGGCCACTTTATCTTCTTTATAAACCGCGGTCCATTGAATTAGCATATAAAAATCTCTGTTGACCTCAGAAAATGATCCTGACATATAAAAACCTTTGTTTGACTTTACATTCATTCAAATGCTTGCGAAAGCAATGACAAATACAATGGCCAGTCCATTGAATTAAGCATATAAAAACCTCATCTCATTTTACCTCATATAATGATCCTAACATAGAGAAGTTTGTGATTGTTGAGCCTCTGTTGTGGTGCTCAAACAATATGAGTACTCGCAGTGAAATTGTGGTGGTTAATTTTTGGGCCAATGGGTTTGGGATGAGAGTGATGATAGCTTTAGAAGAGAATGGGATCAAGTATGAATACAAGGAAGAAGATCTCAGGAATTCTCAGAGAAGTCAGCTGGTTCTGGACATGAACCCTGTTCGAAGATCTATCCCGATCTTGATCCACAAAGGAAGGCCCATCTGTGATTCTCTGGTCATACTTGAATATATTGATGAGACATGGAAGGATGGTCTTCCTCTCCTACTTCCTACTGATCCTCACGAGAGAGCCACTGCTAGATTCTGGGCTCATTTTATTGACAATAAGGTTAGTTTTCGCCATATAGTTCTTCATGTTATATATATATATATATATATATATACACACACACACACACAATTACACATGTAAGCATATAGTTCTGAGCTCATTTTATATTATTTATCTGCAGGTTTTTAGCACCCAAGCAAAATTCTTGAAGAGCAAAGGCGAAGCTAAAGAAGAAGCTAAGAAGGAATTGATTGGCGAGTTGAAGCAACTCGAAGAGGTCTTGGGAGACAAGATGTACTTTGGAGGTGATGAGTTTAGATTCTTGGATATTGTCTTCATCCCCTTCTCAAGCATGTTTCATGGATACGAGAGCCATGGCAACTTTAAGTTGGAAGACGAGTGCCCAAAACTATCAGCTTGGGTGAAAAGATGTGTACTGAGAGAGAGCGTCTCAAAGGTTCTTCCTAATTCCTTGGATATGTATGAAATACACAAGATATGGTATGGGATTGAGTAGATTGAATGACTAGATCAGTTTACTTTGAAGTTCTTCCAGAAAATCATCAATAAAAGTAGTAGCTACATAGGAGTGTGATCATTGTGTTTTCGATATTTTCTTCAATAATCAGTTTCTTAATTTTTATGCTCTTGAACATCCATTACAAAACCATTGAATCAGAAATTTAGAAACTTATTTGAAACAAAAGCCAATGCCTTGTCAGTCTACTCTATCCCCCCCCACTTCTTCTTGACCTCTAAAACAAAGTCATAAACATTGTGCTGGTCAGGTAGATTCTTGGCCACACTGTCTACTTCCAAGCACCTTTTTGCCCATCCCACCAGCTGTGGGCACAATGCCTCAATGTTGAAGTTGGCACACTTCTCATAAGTGTAAAACCCGCTGTAATGAGGCACAAGAGTCACATCTACAAGCCCCATGGTTTCACCTCCAAAGTAAGGCTTCTCTCCAAGCTCTCCCTCCAGCAGCTTCAAGTTTTCTATGAATTCCTCCTCTGCTGCTTCTTGCTCTTCCCCTTTTTTCATCCATACGCTTTTCCCGCAACCGTATAACTGCAATGCAAATTAAGGAAAAGAAACATATATATTACATTGATTATAGGATTGTCGAGTGCAGTCTGTAGACAATGGTTTTCTAAATTCATGTACACTCAAATCAAGGAAAATTTGAAAACTGAATATTTTCAGTTCTATATATATATATATATATATATATATATTCATGTAAAGTTGTTCCAGTGTAATCTAGAGGTCATAGGTTCAAAAAAAAAAATAGTCTCTCTTCATACGGAGATAAGACCGCATACATCTGACTCTTCCTGATTCCACAATAACGAAAGTCTCGTGCACTAGATTTGCCCTTTTAGTATTTTGACTAAAAAGCAAAATACATAGAACTTAAAGAACTGTTATGAGAACAGATTACAAAAAAAAAGCAAACTGGATAAGTCTCTGACCCTGGTTTCTGAATCTTATATTCCAACAACAAAGAACTGTTCTAGAACATAGAGCACAACGAGTGCATGCACACATTCATGCAGGACAGAAAATGGAGGCAAAGTAATTGAAGAAATGCACCTTTTTGTCAACAAAATCAGCCCAGAATCTAGTTTGAGCTTTCTGGTAAGGATCATCAGGCAACAGAGGGAACTTATCCTTCCAAACCGCGTCAATGTATTCGAGTATGATGAGAGACTCACATATGGATTTTCCATTGTGAATCAAAACTGGTATAACTTATGAATTGGGTTGGACTGAAGGAGGAGGGGACTTTTTTATGGTAACTTCTCTTCCTTGCATTCATATTTGATTCCCTTTTCCTCCAAGGCAATCTTCACTCTCTTCCCAAAAGGTCTTACCCAGAAATCCAAGACAACCACCTTGTCCTCCATTGTCAAACTTTGATAGCTTGAGAAACAGACACAAGTTTTGAAAAGCTTTTAATTAAGAGTATGAAGAATGTGATACGAGAATGAGTATTTAGAGTGCCATTTTGAAGACGGGTACAAATAATATATGTACATAAATAAATTTTATTTAAATACCAGATCAATCAAAATTAAATTTCATTTCTTGGTTTTCCTTTTGGGTTAAACTATTGACAATTTGGAGTTGTTATTGGCATTCCACCCGTATTCTTAGTAGCTTCACCCACTTTTTTCAAGAATAAAATTATTCAAGAGACTCTACACTATACCAAGTTTGATTCTTATTTTTTAAATACCATAATTGCCCTTCTAAGTTAGGACTCAATTTCAATTCTTCTTTTACCTTTTTTTTAGAATTTTTATTCATTCATGTCTTGTCTTACAATCTCTCTTCCTAGACTCTCGAAATTCTAATATCCTTTTTGCCTTTCTTTCAATTTTTTTTTGTTCTATTTTATTCAATATATTTTTTGAGTTAGTTTTGAAATATTATTTTTTCTTGATAAATGAATCTATCAATATTTATTCTTCAGAATATATCATATATGTTGTAATCAATTTCATGATGAAAAGTAAAATCCTAAAAATCCCATTCATTATAACTTTGCTCTTATTTTTAAGGAAGATGAGAACATGATGCATAATTTCATAACGTATCCCAACCATGTTGCCTTGGAGAGAAAAAAAGTTTCTAATTGTCTTGGAGAGTATCCAATAGTAAATTTCTATTTCATACTATTTTAGAAAATAATATGATATAGAGACTTACTAGTGGTGTGATTCTCCTATACACAGAGTCGCGGTGGTATTTAATAATTTTTCTCATGTCTGATGAAATATAATAATAATAATAAATAAATAAAGGTAAAAAGGAAATTATAATTTGGGAGAGAGAATGAATTAGATTTCTAATAAAGGTTAAGAACGAATTAGAATTCTAAGACTCTAGAGAGAGATTGTGAAACAAAATTAAAAGGACAATTATGGTATTAAAAAATTAAGAATCAAACAAGGCAGAGATTTTTTTTTTATAATTTTACTTTTTAAAAAAAGATGAAACTGGACTAATTAAGGATATATATAGAAACATATATTGAATTGACGTGTCAAATGAATATGTACAATCGGATGACCGTTTATCAATTCTCTTCCTCTCTTTTCATCGTGGTTGTTGCAAGAATCAAACTTTTGTAATTCTTTTTTATTTGGTAACTAAAGGGGTATATGTATACCCACCATTTGAATGAGACTCACGCCCTTCATCCATGAGCCTGTTTACACATTCTTTGCTTCTCTGAATCCTCACATTTCACTTAGAGATATTACTAAAGCATGAGAAAAAATTACATGAAGACTAACCTAAGTGTCCTGGAAAGAATTGAATCAGTGACCTTAGTGTCAATCATTCAATCTAATAACATGTATATATATATATATATATATATATATATATATATATATATATATATATATATATTGAAATACAACCAAACTTATTATTGGAGGAGATACATCAAATATCATGAATAAGGAATCAAATTACATGTTCAAAGGAATCCTAGATATGACAATGTATATATGATTCTTTTTTATATTTAAGATTATGAGGGATCTCTTGATTTAAAAATCACTTAATATTTGAAATCAAATCCCTTATTTCTTGCTGAATGTATACTTGTATATATACAAGTTGAAAGTAATAAAAGAGGTCGGTAAGTTTTAACTTCTTATCAAATTATGGGTAATATATTTTATACAATTAAAAAATAGACAAATTGGATACCATTGCCCCTGGGCATGGTTGAGGAATTTGTCTATCATTTACACCCTCGACAGTTGAGGAATTTGATTGCCTTGAACTGGTTGGGCCACCGGAGCGGCCTGACCATGATTATTATTCTGCTTCGAAGTGTTGATACTTTTAGTTAACCGCATAATGTCTTGTGTAAGTGGCTCGGAGGCGTTTGACATGGTTGCCATGTTACCCTAGACATTATATCAACTACGTAATTGAACTGCTCATTAATCATTCTGTTCTTGATCAATACGGAGTTCAAGACCCTCAATTTGAGGGTGCTCTAAAGCCGCCATGCAGCGAGCTTCGTTGAGTCGGTCAAGCCTTAGAGTTTGAGCACGAGCCAACATCGGCATAAATCGTACACCTCAACTTTTCAACAAGTGTCCCCCACTCGGCATGCCAAAAAGATGTTCGGCCCAAATGCGTGCCTTTCAGGCAATGGTTGAGTTTTCTCATAATTTATCGTTCTTGGGGATGTTTGCGGGTCTCTGTTGTCGGGTGTGCCAGGTTGTTGGTTCCAAGATATGTGTGTGTAAGCCAAGCAAAATTTTTAGGTTTGCCACAATTGTTGTGGGCTTTTCCCTTATCTGACTTCTGACGATTACGGAGAGTAGGAATGACCCTCTCACAGGTTCAGTCACTTCGGCCTTAATGATTCAGGTGACGAAGTTGGAGTGATGTATTTGTGTCTGTTTTAGCGAACAACAGAATATTGCCTTATAGCGCAACTAACAAGCATTTGGCTCACTATCGAGTAACAAAGGGTTTGAGTCTCTTATTTAATAAAACATCCAAATACTGTTCTAACATGCACCTTGTGACTTTTTCATCATTGACATTGGTTGTCGAATGGAGATCAGTCGGGGGCTATGTCAGCGATAGAGGGTTTTATGTCGTGTTGAATAAAATACGGTACTTTAAATATATATAAATGCATTGCTAAACTTGCAAAAAATAATAAAGCAACTGAATTAAAAGATAAGAAAATAGTAATGAGAGACAATAAATGCAAGGAAAGACAATAAATGCAAGAAAAGTAAATGAACTTGATTCAAACTCCATAGCAAACGCGCTGAATGCATAAATCAGTCTTAAAAGTAAATTTAAGTTTAAGAACGGTAGGTGCCTCAGAGTAGTAAGAAACATAACCAGGTTCAGAACCTTAGCTACACTACCGTGTAGCAAGCCTCCATATAAAATAAAGTTGTATTGAATCATCAAGGAATGACTGAACACATGTAATGTGTGTTTGGCGCAAGACTTTTAACTTAGACATAAATGAGTTCTATTTATAGTGAATTCTAAGTTTGGCTGGTCGTTGGATTGAATTGTTGCATGGATGGTGTGAATGAAATCCTCTGGATATTTTCTGGAGCTTGCTTATGTGATCGGCGACTCATCGGTGAAGGGATATATGTGATAAAGCTTCGAAGGAATGTGAAAGGTGAATCATTACAACCAATACTTTGTTATAGCTAGGGATGCTTCTTATTGGGAGCGATGATAGCCTTTGCAGAGATAATAGTCGTCACTTATCTCTTAACTATCATAGCATTTAATGCATTGATCTTTTATTTGCTAGCCGTGTTGAAGTTTCGACCGAATAAGCTTTGTACATCTCGTGACCTATTTTGAGTGTCATCCGTGATCTGGTTTGTCAATTTGAAACTAGATTGTTCTCATCTTTGACTTCTCTTCGGGAAAGGTTGAGTTTGTTGGGAATTCTAATTTACTGACGTGACATCTATTTCTCATTCGTAACTTGGATTGGTGAAGCGCAAGTAATTATTCTTTCAACGAGACCCACTTTGATAGTTGTGAACTTCTAAGTGATGTTGACCTACCAAAATCTCATTTTTGGTGCAAACACACTCTTTCTCTCTCTCTCTCCACTTATATATTATTATATTTGTACTTCATGTTATTATGGTGTATATGCATCACTGCAAATTTTCAGTATGATAGGATTTCAAAAGTCTGTTCTTTCCCCTAATCAAATGGTCCGAACATCGTTAGGTACTCATTTGCTTGTTTGCACTACACTGAAATTTTAGTTTTGAAATTGAACCAGAGGCAGAGCATTAGGTACATTAGGTATGGATACAGTTCAGTTCAGTTCAGTTCGTGGCCTGAACTTGCCTGAAAAGATGTACATTAGGTATGCATACAGTTATGCTCAGCATATTAGTCCACATGGAGCAAATTTATCTTCACTCCAGCAAAATATCATAGTTTCCATTTTTATAAATCTTGCACCATCTCTGTATAACATTTGATTTCTTTTGAAAGCCTTAAGATGTTTGTGTTATTTTCTAATGCATACAGGTGTAAAAAATATAACCCAAAAGGGAGAGGGGATGAAATAGGAGAAAAAAAGTTGACACAGTCACATATAATTAAAAATAAAAGAAAAGAAAAAAATTAAACTATTTAAACTATCAAAACAATTGCCATGACAAATTGACAATGATTCCTTTGCTGCAGAGCCATCCTCACAAAATATCCATTCATCATTCCAGATCAAATCATTCATCCAAAAAATATAGAACCAACTGAATTAATTTCTTCTTTCTCCTCTCCTTTATAGAAAGTATCTAAAACCAAATTCATCCCATACTTTTGGCATTTAATCACTAGATTTATACAAAGCCCAGAATGGACATCATCAAATGCTTGGTACCACAAACAAAACCTGGTTATACAATTTCGCGCTAACATCTTATCTACGATGCACCCAAGATTAGAAAGCTTGAGGAAAGGTTCAAAGATTTGAACATTAATGTTTCCTTCATCTAAACATGTAAGACATTGAGCCTGTCCAGTTCTATTCATTGGAGGAAATCACCTTTGTTGCCAGGATAAAAACTTTTGAAGATGATTGTCAACAGAAGCATATGGTCAATCTAAGTGACAGAAATAATTAATACCTGTCACTGTAAGGTGTTCCGAAAACAATAAGGTATGGAACAGTCCGCACAACAGTGTCAATTGGAATGGCAAAGTTGACACCAGAGGATACTCCTGTCCCTGCATCACAACAAAAATGAAGAGCAATTTAAAAGCAACACCATGAATGTGCTGCTCATATAGTAGTCATGACACCTGATGACGACGGAGAGATCTACAAGACTCTTTCTATTCTCCAACAGCATTGCATGTGTAATGTTTTTTCAAAGTATTGAGGCTAGGGCAAAGGTGATGGCAGTGAAATTGGCTGCAAATAGAAACATGTGGTGGCTGTTACTTTTTCCTTTCCTGATACAAATAGTTTGGAAACAACTCTGACCAATTTCATATACATTATTTCTTTAACAAAATGTTGGAAAATTGTACAGATAGAGAACATGATTATAGACTACAAACTTGTTTGCAAGCTAAAGGCTTGTAAAATGAAATGTTGTCAAAAAAGTGACTTTTAGAGAAACAAGAGAGGTCATTTTTAATTTTAAAAAAAAACTGAAAATGCAATAGTAGACAAATATATGCAAAATGCAAGGTGAAGATGCAAAAAGAAGAGGCAAATCTTAATATATTTTTCCTGAAAAAACAGAGGTCTGTCCTAAACTAAAATACAAGGCTCCATATTCTTCCCCAGCATTTTTCGTGTTGCACAAAGGGCAGTCATTCCAGAATCATTGAAGGGTTTTCATCTCCTGTACTGTTGCAGAAAATTTATTAATTCAGTAAAATACATACAAAAGAAAATATAAATTCACCTTTGCGAGTGAAAGTGGCCGTATTAACCCCAATAACATGACCATGTGAATCAATCAAGGGCCCACCTGAATTTCCTGCAGAAATTTCTATGCATCAAAACCTAAGATTTTTAACTTCTAAAGTTTCTTCTAGAGAATGCTAGTCTAACTAAACTCTGAATGATAATGCAAAGTATATTTGGCAAGATCTTGAGAAATTATTTTCCTACAATGATATCAACTGCTGCCACTAGTTAGTGAAGTGCAACTGGTATATTAGCTGATTCCGCAGCTGTTTGCTAAAGGACCATGCATTTGATAAGAGAGTGATCTTCACATCACTTAAATTTGAAGAATTTCTATGGAGGCTATACAAAAATGCAATGATGGATAGAACAGATCATCTAAATTCTTCACACAGTCTACAGAGAGGCAAAAATAAATTTGCAAGGAAGTTGAAACTTACCTGCATTAATAGCAGCATCTGTTTGTATAGCTCCTCGGATGGCTCTTCCATTTGGTGAGGGTATTTCCCTGCCTAATCCACTGACTACCTGATAGTAGATAAAAAATTAGACAAGTATCATATTCCTGAGTACTTGTTATTTTGTTAATTTACTTTATCACATTGAAGCAGGTAATCTCCCCATGGAAATTGAATTAAGCAGTTTATTCTAGAACAAAAATCAAGCTAAGACAAACTGTTCTTGAAAAAAAAAATAGTTCTCCTTTGAGTAATCAAAACACTCTAAAACTTGCTTTGGCCTAATAATGTCATGTACATATACTCATATTATGCCGAGAAGGTACCCCTGTTGTCAGAGTGTCCTCATATCCATAAGGATTTCCAATGGCAAAGCAGCTCTGACCCACACGTAAATCACTGGACGTACCGAGAATGACTGGCTTTAATTCATTCCCTTCAACATCAACCTGCAAACAGCTTTAGGTCAAGCATTTCTATATTTACACTGAAAGCAACAAATTGTAAGATGCTAACATGAATATGTAATAAATAAATCAGGTTATATGGGAAACCATAAACAATGTTTGAGTCAGTAGGTGATGCATATAACAAGAAAGGTGTGCTGGAAGACTACTTAAATATGTCACCTCATGTGTATGTGAGGCTTCTTCTCTTTAAGCCAATTAGTCCTTCATCATCATCCACACACAAAAATGAGTGTAGTTTGTGCATATAAAATTGCTATAGCACTCCTAGATTACTATACTACTAAGGATAAGAACCAAATTCAACGTTCGTGATACTAAGATGTTCGACCAGGAGGGATCTGCTTTTGCTAAAATTAGAAGTCATACAGAAATGTCACTACATTCATAGCATTGTTCTGCAGAAAAGTTGCTTTCTTCATGTATGTCGCTCTTTCCCCACTCGCCACACAAAAAAGGAAAAAAAGGAGGATAGAGTAACAATGGCTTTAGTTAGTACGTGAGAGAACAATTTATCACTCTATTTGGAAACACAAATTACCCTAACCAATTTATTAGTATCCTCATCATAAATATCCTCCCAAAAATGTCTAATTGAACTTTTTGATAGTAAAAAGCAACAACTTTGAGCAGTCAAAGAACCTGTTCCAAAGATACTTAGATGAATTGCGAAGATGCTAAAACACATGGTTGGTAAATGGTACTAGAAGAAAGGAAGAGTAAGAAATGAACTTTGCTCCGGTATTTCCTGAAGTGATCGCTAAGGTTAAGTAGCAGAAAAGTTCTATGGTTTTAATAAGAGGAGCGAGTCTGCCTGGTATGAAATCCAATTGTATTTGAGGAGTTGGGTAGTTATCAGTAATTGAAGAAGACAAATGGTACAAAAAAACCAAATTGATAGAAATGGAATATGCATTTGGAACATGTTTTTCTCGGTCATCCAAGGAACCACAACAAAAACCCAAAACATTATTACTACAAGAAGCCCTTTAAAATGGCCTGTAATAGAGTCTATTACACTAGCCCTATGAAGCATGGACACTTTCTACAAGAAATATTTTCGTTCAACAGCATATAAAAAGTGTGACACAATTCATACATGTCTAGAAAATTTTCCAAAGGTGTTCAACATCATATATATACCAGAACATATGTTAAGGCAAATATAATAGGAGAAATGACGTGTGATAAAAAAATAAAGGGAAAAGAGAATTCACATGGCCGACCCAATTCATATGGGATTAAGGCAATGACGATGATGATATATGGACAATATAGAAAAGGGATACAGTTGTAAAGAACAAAACACAATAAAGAAGGACTGATAGGTGTGTACTTAATAAATAAATACTGTACATGACATTTTTTTTTCTTTAGGTTCCAATATATGCAATTATTAATGTCAAATTTTGAATTAATCAATCAAAATTATATACTTGTCCCTGTTTCAACCTCTCTTTCATGTTATTTTAGTCTTTTAGTTAAATGGGTGATGAATAAGAAAATTGACAGTGTTTACTATAATTAATGGCTTTAAGGCTCTGTTTCATATTAATAATTGCTACATTAACAAATGATCTAACTATTTTTTAAAATAAAATTGTGTGAAAGCATGCCATGCATACCTTGCCTAGATTTATGAAGAATGAAAAAACAAAGAAATTCAGAGCTAGTTTCAATTAAATACCTTCAGAACAGCCAGATCATATGCTGGATCAAAACCAATAATCTCTGCTTCCCTCCAAAAGCTGTTGCCTCCTGCATCCACTAGAAACACCTGTAAAAGAAAAGTACCAATTATTCATTGCAATTTATCAAGCCATACTGACTGAGAACAATCACGAATTGTCCACAGGTTCAGTGCATTGGCCAGATAAAATAGAATGAAGGAGAAGGAAATCAAAAGTGATGAAATAACAAATAAGAACAGAACCTTACAACGTTGTAGTCCACTCTTATCTGTGGCCAATTTGGCAACAACATGATAATTAGTGACCTGTTGTCATACATAAAAATAATATATATATTCACTTAAAGTTTGTGGAGTACAACTGTACAAACCTACAAGTAGGTGGAAATATTTGATTAAAAAGAAGCAAACACAAAATTACTGCCTTGTATGTAAAACTCAAACCTACTAGAAGGCTCAAACATTAAAATACAAAAAATAAAAATAAAAATGGGCATGTTAGAAAATTTGATAAAAGTTTGGACATGGGTATCTTATAGAGGCAACAATTGCTAAAACATCACAGTTAGAATTTGAGAAGACGTTAGTTCCTGTAAATTTATTAAAATAAGAATTATTATAAAAAATCAGGAAATAGAGTAAAAATAGAACTACATAGTGAAGACAAAGGACAACAAAAGAACTATAAGGATAATCATGATCCAAAGTAACAACAGTTCTCATTGTAGAAAAAACATCATTTTATTTTTTTTAAATATATAATGTATAAAAAGCATAGAAGCCCAAATGGCATTCCAAAAGAAATCAATTGAAAGAATGACCAAAATCTATAAGATAAAAGCTAAACCGAATACATACTTATGAAGATTATTTGGAGAGTTTCGGTGATTTTAAACAGAAAGTCAAGGAAACAATTGCATATAAATAAACATACTTTCAAATCTCTCTAATACACAATTTTTTTGCACAACCCAAGTATTGCACAAAGGTGTTAACCTGAAAAGATGGATATGAACAAATCATGCATGTTACGGAGATTGAATCATGAACTCGGGAAAGAATGAAGTGCATCATCACTACGAATTTTAGAGATCAAAGCACAACAGAAAGACAAACTAAACAAGATAAGTGTTTGAATACAATAATGCGTGATGAATTTGATCATGTATTTCAAAAAGAAAATGCCTACGATGTGACCAAATTTATCCCAAATGAAACCGGAACCTGTCCCTTCAACTTTTGCATTTTCGTCTTCAGTCACAGTAACCTCATTTGAGCTCTTGGGGCTTTTTAATAATTCAAGGTCTTTAATGAAGACAACAGATGGTGAAGTTTCCTACAGTCATTTCAGAAAGATCTGTTAGTACTTGGTATAAAACTGCAAGCACATCCATCCATGGTAAAGAAGGCTAGCATTCTTTACCCTTTTCTCAACAAAAAGTAAGTGAAAATGAATATAGTAGGCAAAAATCTTTACCCTTTTCTCAACAAAAAGTAAGTGAAAATGAATATAGTAGGCAAAAATCTTTACCCTTTTCTCAACAAAAAGTAAGTGAAAATGAATATAGTAGGCAAAAAAAGATGCTCTTGTTGAGAGTCGAACTCAAGACCTCCCGCTTACTAAACGGGTGCTCTAACCAACTGAGCTACAAGAGCTCTTTCAGGTAGAAAAGTTCAACTCTTTATGATTTAATTAACAAGTATTCTTGGACAATAGAATAGTGAATATTAAACAACCTCAAAAAAAAAAAAAAAAAAAAAACTCTTAAGACCAGATCGGATGCATGTACACTATACTAGTTCGGTATCCTAAGGAAGAAAAACTTCTCTCTCCCCCTAGAACAATCTATGGCTCTTAAACACAACAATGTTTAACTTCACGAATGAGTAATTATGATAAAGCTAGAGGTATGTGTTAACACCTAAATTATGGCCAAAGTTGTTGGGACACGTGGCCAAGATTAGGAGACTTTTGATGAAGTCGCCTAAGAGTTTCGATGGAGTCGCCTAAGAGTCTCTCGATCTTATCGCCTAAGACTCTCGACGAGAGTCGCCTAAGAGACTTTCGATCTTATCGCTTAAGACTCTCGACGACTAGTTGTTAGAGACTCTCGACCTCGTCGCCTAAGAGCATTTCGATCAAGTCGCCTAAGAGACTCTCGACCTTAACACCTAAGAGTCTCGCCCAATCATGGCCTAAGAATATCTCAACCATTTCTCGCCTAACAGATTCTCGATCAAGTCGTCTAAGGAGAGAGTCGCCTACGAGACTTTCGACCTCTTCGCCTAAGGATTTTGGCCAATCATGGCCTAAGAATATTTCGACCATTTCTCGCCTAAGAGAGTGACCTAAGGAGAGAATTGCCTAAGACTCTCGACGACTAGTTGTTAGAGACTCTCGACGACTTGTTGCCTAAGACTTTCGACGACTAGTCGCCTAAGAGTATTTCGATCAAGTCGCCTAAGTAACTTTCGACCTCATCGCCTAAGAGTCTCGACGACTAGCCGCCTAAGAGCATTTCGATCAAGTTGCCTAAGACTTTCGACGACTAATCGCCTAAGAGCATTTCGATCAAGTTGCTTAAGACTCTCGACGAGAGTCACCTAAGAGATTCTCGATCAAGTCGTCTAAGAGAGACGCCTAAGAGCTTTTGGCCACTCATGGCCTAAAAGTCTAGCTTAACCAAGCCTAAAAGGACTAAGTTTGGGCGAAATAGAATCAACTTCGTTTTAGGCCTTGGAAACTAATGAAGATTTGATCTGAGTCAAAGTAAAACTAGCTGCGAATTTCAGGGGCTCGAAAATCCAGAAGTCAGGTCTGGAGACTATGAAAGCTAAAAATAGAAATGACAACTTAATCGATTTCTAAGGTTCAAATACTCAAAGCTTCAAATGGGAGAATCTCACCCACTTCTGATGAAAGAATCAGAATGGTCAGAGGACTCCAGAGTCAAAATCAGAGTCAGGCTTGGTGGTTGAGGAGAGCTGGAAATAGAGAGCAACCTAAGTCAACAACTTGAAAGATTTCACAAGCCAAAGCCAAAAATGTCATGCTAGATATATATCTCTATCTGTCCATGGAGATGTGTGCTAATATGCCAAAATAGGCTCAGTAATGTAGTTGGGAGGTCACCTTCAACCTGCACCCATTTATTGTCTAGAAGGACGGACTGAAAGGGACATGATCAGTCCAATGGCCTCTATAAATACTGATGCAAATTCTACAAAGAAGAGGTCCCAAGACCAACATCTAACATGTCTTTGTTAACTATCTTTCTCATCTTATCTTAACTTATAACTTTTACTTTCACAATTCTATCTTTCATATCTATCTAGATCTTTAGCTCCTTAGCTTTATTTTAGTTACTTTAGCTTCTTAGCTTTAGTTCAGTAATTTTAACTAGTTGTACTTTATCTTCTCAGCACCTTAGTTATTTAAATGTAACTTGTTTTTGAGCATCAATGAAATTCATTTCTTCATGAACATGTTGAATTTCTTACTCTACACTTTATTTCTAGTCTCGTTATCAATCTCTCATTCAAGATTGAAAGTCCTTGTCTTCAAGGCATTGAGAACCTAGCGGGGAGGGTCATTCCTACTCCCCTTCAGTCGCCTGATCCTTAAGAGGACCGACTCACGGTCTGAAATAGGAATAGTTTGGTTTAACCATACTTGTGTTCGATGGAACACTGGCACGCCCGCACATCTTACCCAGACCCATGTTATGAGCCAACCAATCTTGGCTTGCCACGTGAGAGTCGGCATTGCGAGCCAAACAGTATGAACACACTTCTTCCACAAAAGAAAATTTTCTAAATTGCTTCCTCCTAAGTAATTTGGAAAGCAACTCTTAGCAACTCATTTGTGCTTTGTGAGAGAAGTGAAAAATAGAGTAGAAACTTAATTTTATTTCGGTGTTTGGAGAAACAGATTCTGAAAAAGTGAAAATAAAACTAGAAAATCCCATATTGTTGCTGTTCTTGCAGCACAATACTAAAAGTACTTTGTTGAAATAATTTTTCCATTTTTCTTTGACATTCTAAAAAATTGCTGCCAATTTTTATTATTGGGAATCCATTATGAGAAAATACTCTAGAGACAGTCAACTTCATCCAACCCGGGTTGTGCAAATTTTTTCAGTGACTTACTAATTAGCTACCTAATCTATCAGAGAAAACATATTTGTTTTCCTGATTTCCTTTTCCTCCAAAGTAAATGTAGGCTTAAAAAATTAATTATAAAATGTAAAATAAAATTTTAGCTAGAATTGATTCTTTGTTAAAGCTGCTCCTAGATGCACAATGATAAATTATTATTATTATTATTATTATTGTACAAAAAACCTCAAATCATTCCCAAATTCAGTCCTTTTTTTTAAAGCAATAAATGAAACTCGACTATATCCCATAGCTTGATGCATATTAAGAATATTTTCCAAATTCTTCTCTGTAATACATGAGTTATCTATAATATTTATAATGGTAACCCCTCTTTTTTTTTTTTTTTTTTGTCTGTGATTATAAACATGCATTGCTTTAAGTACTCGAAATTCCATCTTATATTTCTTCCAAATAATTAAGAGTGTTTACCCAGATCACTTCCAAATTTAACCTTATCCAAATGCCAAACAATCCAATTTTTATAAAACTGAAAATTTAGCATTTGAAAATTTTATTACTGAACTTAGAGTAGTGCCAAAAAGTTTAGGCAGCTGAATATTTAGTGCAGAAAATTTTAGGCAAATCAAATTTAAAAAATTTAAACAGCTTTCATTGAGTATTTGAAATGTTATGTGTATGTATGTAACTTTAGAATTAGACACTCTTTAGGTGGATTTCATATTATTAAACGGTGCATACATATGCATTACCATAAGTCCTTATGATGGAAGCACTCAAATTTTCATTTTGCAGAACTTTATAGAATTATAAAACTGCACTAAAAACAAAATTGCTTCAATATTATTTAGGTCAAATTGCAGAGATACAAGACATGGAGTGCATAAAGTACCTCCTGGAACAAAATGTAAAACGAATAAAAAAAAATGTATCCAATTTTATCAATTTGTTTCAATCACTGATTAGAAGCTAAAATGGGTCAAAATGAAAGAGATAAGAAAATAAATAATGATCCAACACTTTCCCCTTAACCCACTAAATACACATTATTCGCTTTATTACGGAGTGAAATGAACGCTACTTGGGTTGAGAAAAAGAAGACAATTAGAATAGTACTCGTAAATGGTAAAGTAGTGTGTGTATGTGTATGTGTATGTGTATGTGTATGTGGGTGGGTGTCTTTGCAAGCATGCATACATATATACATACACAAATTCATACACATATATATAGAGAGAGAAGAGAGAGACCTGGAAGAGTTGCACGATTCGATCTTCATCTTTGTCAAATTCATCTTGTTGCTGGGCAATCGCAGAATGAAATGAAGAATGTGTTGAAATTGGAAGAAATTGGAGAAACGATGTGAAAACAGAGGCAGTAAAGACTATGGTTTTACGTCGTGAAATAAAAAAACTGTTACTATAACTATCATAAGAAGATGACGATGAATGAGATTTAGGTGGAATTAGAGTGGGGATGGGTTGCAGACAACTCCACACCATCACCATGACTTTCCAATCCTTTCTCCTCTTTCTAGACTGTGTTGTTAAATTGTTTTTTATTTTATTTGAATTATTGCGGATAAAGTTTTGCGTAGTAGATACGTGGCTCAATTTTATTGGATGTTCTAGGAGTTGTGTTTTTTGACCTTTCCGTACAACGGTTTTAAGACCACTTCGAAAAAAATAATTCTATATCTGCATCATTGCAAGGAAAAACATTTAGCGCAAATTAGATTTTCCTTTATTTCCTACAAATTAAATTTTTTAAAATCTCTTTTAAGATTTTATTAACTGACCACTCATATCACTCGTATCATTAATTCATAAAATATATTTTTAAAATTATCTTTTCTATATTAAACATTACTCATTTTACACAGTTTATTAATTAAATAATGTATTTTAAGATAATATTTTAATATCTTAAGATCATTGAATTACATACACTAAATTCTTTTTATACTAATAAATGAATTAAAAATAAAATAAAAAACTAAGATGACAAAGAAAGAAAAGTAGTTTGCCATCTATTATATGTTCTCAAGTGTTAATAATTATTATTTCTACTTTCGAAAAAAATAAAATAATATTTTTGTGCCAGCGGTGGGATGAGAGGTTTCGGTGTTGGTGGTGGGATGAGGAGTTTCGGTGCCAGCAATGAGAGGAAGAGGTGATGTAGGCAGTGGAAGAGATGGTAGTGTCGGCTGCGATGAGGAGAGTTAGGGACTGTACATGTATATATGTAATAATAATTATATATATATGAAAGTTATATGTATATGCTTAAATATAGAATTAGTTATAATTAAATATTAATAAATTGTGCAAAATGAGTAATGTTTATTATATGAAAGGTAATTTTGGAATTTCAATTTATGAATTAATGATATAGGTGGTTAGTGTTAAGTTAATGAAACTTCAAGGAGGTTGATTGAATTTTTTTAGAAAGTTTAATTTGTGGATAATAAAGGCAAACCCCATGAAAGTTCAGAGTAATTTGTCCAAACATTTATTAGCTTATGAGGTTGAATACTTGCCCAATTATAAAAAAAATTAGATTCAAAATTGACGAGAATACACTAAAAGACATTTTTAAATATTTTAATGGCAGAAAATTTTGTTGAACTTTTGTAAATTTGGAAAATGGATGAAACTCAAAAAAAATTCATAAAGAAGGAAATTTGGAGAATCAATAAATCTGGATTTATTTGGAGTATCATCGTATCATGAAATGCCCAACGAATGGATCTGCCTTTGTGTCTTTTGTAAAGGGTCCAGTAGAATTATTAATCATAATTTTAACTATTACTCTATGAGGAAGGTGAAATAAAACAAGCTGTGAAAACTTAAACCCTTCACTTTTTACCTTGGAAGTGAAAAAAATATACGTTTTGGTTGAAATAATATTTACCTTGGATAGTTTCGGGGGATGAGTTAATAATCTAAAGGATATGGACATAGCTTGTACATTTGTTATGGAGTTAAAAGAGTTTCAAAGTGGGTGGGTTGGAGTATGTTTTATGGCTTAATTATAAATGGGTCTGCCCAAGCCGAGTAATATCAGTTGATGGTTGGGTTTACATGCAAGGGCAATTCGTAGTCCTTAGCCCAACAATGTTTATAGGGTTGAGCTAGTGTGATATTGAGCCAGCCCATTTACAGCCTAAGTAATCCTTATATTTGATTAACCCACATTTCTTATGGAATAGAACAATACTACTAGCTGGTACGCAATAATTAGATGACGTGTATTAAAAAAACTGAAATCTATGTATGTCACTTTATTTAAGTTACATATTTTGAATTTGAAGGAACCTCTTTCTTAATAAAGTGAAAGCAAGTATTTTTACGTACCAAAGAAGATGACAATTTCTTAAATGATTTCTTGCATCTCTTTCTCTCTCACACATCGAATCGAATCGAATTCTAAGTTGTCAAATGAAAAGTATTACCAAAAGTGCAATATCATTTGTTGATTGATCGAAGAATGAGAATGGAAGCTAGGTGTCCTTCCCTAATTGATGGATGAAATCAATGAGAGTTTGTAGAGAGTGGTGGTGGTAATTTTGATGTGTCCTATCACTTTGTTTGGCCACATTAATTTTCATTGAAATGCGACGTAAAGAGAGAGTTGCCCTAGCTTTGATGTGAATATGAGGATAATGAATCCATTGGTTGTGAGGAAGCTAGACAAAGCTAGCATTAATTGTGCAATGGTCCATGCAAGAGTTGTGCGGATCACTCCTAACTTTACGCAAAGTGTGAGAATCGATCACAATCGGATCATCATCCTTTATGGTCCACCTTTGGCTTTGGTTGGTTACTGACTGACTTTTGACAAAGACCAAACTCCACTTCGCCGGCCGAGAGACAGCATCTTATTCTTTCTGGTACCACACCTCACAAAGCTTTGTTTGTTTCTAGTCGACGGTATAGTGTCGAGTTGGGCAGAATAGTAAAAAAAACAACAATTTGAAAGCCCATAAACATTACAACAAACCCAAGACCAAACACAGGCCCAATCTTCAATTTTAATATAAATACAGGCATCATGCCATAATCGGCATGTCCGCCCTGTCCCATAAGTGTCTAGTGGAGGGTGGTCACAAAGTTTATTTTATTTTATTTTATTTTAATTTTAATTTTATTTTTTTATAAATAACAACAGCTTCCTTCACACCTAAGAATATGTGAAGTGAGATTTTTATTTAAGGTCTGAGGGATGAAAAACACTAGTGATCGAAATCATATATATATATATATATATATATATATGAGAGCTACAAATCCAATAAACATGCAAAACAACCTTCAACACTTAAAAACTAGTCATTTTATTGAATCTTATTTTAAAGGGGGAAATTACCAATCTCCCTGCAAACTTAACGTTTGACCGACTCTCCAAACATTTCTTTTTTTACCAGATATTATTTTGTTCTATAAATACAAACTTAATCATGTTTGTATAAATCATCCTAATAAGTAAAGCATTTTCTTTCCACTGGAATCTGTTTTTCTTTTTTCTTTTTCCTTTTTTTTTTTGGCAAGTACTAGAATAATATGATTGTGTAGCAAAGAAAGGCTATCGAGCATGAATAGATTGACATGGCTATAGGATCAACCATCCACGTGTCATTATTTTGCAATTTTGTTCTCTCTTTTTTTCCCGTAAGTTTTCTTTTTTTGTTTATATTTGAATTATAAATATATACATTATATTATATTTAAGCATTGTATTTGAATCTCTCAAAAAAAAAAAAAAAATTACTATCTAACAGTAAAAATTACTTTAAAAAATCAATTTTACAGTTCAAAATATTTACAGTTTAAAATAACTTTTTTTATCTAGATTAAACGGTCACTATTCATCCACTACATTCGCCATTCGCCATTCACACTTAAATTTACATACACATTCACCTACCCTTACACTTAAAAATAGCATGAAATTTTTTTATAGTACCGTAGTCACCGCAATATGCTAGTGTGTGTGTGTGTGTATATATAGATATAGGTCACAAAACTCCCATGGTGGCCTTCAGCTATATTAGCAAAAATTGACGGGAACTAAAATTAAGGCTAAAACTTCACACAATATTTAGATTTAGCCTAAATATGTATCTGTTTGAGTTTTCATCAATGATGTTCTTTCTTGCCGTGGAAGAAAATCAAATGCAAAAAAAAAAAAAAAAAAAAAATGAAAGAGAGAGAGAGAGAGGACAGAAATAGAAAATTCCTCTAGTGATCGAAATAAAAATTAGTTTCCTCACAAAAGTCTAAAGCATTTACACTCGCTACTGCAATATATACATAGTAGAAGACAAGATATAACTAAAATAAGAATACAAGAAAGGAGACATCATATATCTCTTCATTTTCTTAAATTTGGTGGAATTTTCTTGATGCTGCTTGAAGTTGGATCTGTCTGTTAAATCTTTGAATAAACTCCTCAACTCTTCTATTCAGTTCTTCATTTGACATTGTTGAAAATTCATTTTCTTCTACTTGGTTTGGTTCGCACTTTTCAGTTTCAGACCTTTGAAGAATAATCTGATTATCATTTCCTATGACAGGAATAGGTTTATCAGACACACTGCGAACAAAACTTGCTTCATTACTCTTGTTTTCATGAGCTTCATTGTCGACTTTTGGGGCCACTTGTACCATCTTTTCCTGGCAATTCTCAGGATTTTCTGTGTTGAATTTTTCCAATAATTTGCCATTTATTTCCGGGGATTGTCTCTCATGAACAACAATGATCTCTTTCTTCTCTTGTGAATTTTGAATTGCAATTACCTCCTGTTGTGGAATGCTTTCTTTGAAGATTTCAGAGTATTTGGATTCGAATGATGAAGAGTTATTGCTTACTCGTGGACTGTGCTTCACATACTCCTCACAGAGGTCATGATTTTCGGATGAAGAGAAGGCGCCAGAATCTGCGGCGATGATGAGAATGAGAGTGCTGGAAATGAAGAACCAGAACTTGGTAGTGTTGAATAGAGTGGAAGGAGAGAGATTGAAGATATAGAATACAGATATATATATGAAAATGGATAGAAGAAAGGCCCAGATGGATATCCCATTTTTGGGTTTGATTGGATTCTCTGCTAAATAGGAATAATTTAGGTGGGAAGGTGTTGCCATTTTTAGAGGTAGGGGAAGTACTTGGCTTGGTGAAAGGCGTATTATGAGTTTTAGAGAGAGAGAGAACTTTGATTTTAGAAAGTAGTTCGTTGAAGTTCCCAGTGAAGAGGTAATTTATAGGGGTTAGGGGTTTCAAAGGACGGGTCAGTTTTTGAATCTATATCAAGGTGGATAATAATTGAGACTGTGCAATTACAAATAGCCCCTTGGCCATATCAGCTTTACCAATTTTGGTCCTTACCATTTAAAGCATTTGGGATGTCCATATTACTTATTATTTTTTTTTAAATAAAATATAATTAACATTATTTTTTTACACTTGAGGAGACTCGAATTATTTATCTTTCTTTTTGAAAGAAAAGAAAATATCATTATACTAAAAGCCTTGTTTATCAAACTCCATTTGATATTGTGTGGGATTAGATTGAAAAATGATAGCCACCAAGGACTCAACTCTATATATATATCTATATCAAGTTCATTCTTCTCCTGTGAAAGGCTACAATAGTACTCAACTCTATATATATATCTATATCAAGTTCATTCTTCTCCTGTGAAAGGCTACAATAGTACAATATAGTGTTATCCTATATGTGAATTGTTGGGAGAAGATTAAAGACAAATCTAATATTTGAATTTTGATATTTTTCACAGAAAGTAAACTGGCACAAACTGAAACATGTATCTTTGTACTTGTGTCATGGCTGAAGGTTTAATTTGCTGATTTTCTTTTTTCTTTTTAATTATTTAATTGGTCTAATTGGCAAAATGATTAAATTGATTTTTGGTTTTGAAAAGCACTTGAGTCAACAAGATGAAATGTAATCATAATTAAGTTGATTACTTTTTGAATAATAAATACTTCTATATAGCTAATATTCTTAAAAATAAGAGAAATTGCTTTTAAATAACTCAAACAAACTAAAACACTGAATCAATCATCCTTCTTTTCACATTCTCACTCTTATTCTCGGGACGGACCTATAGCGAAGTCAGTGGAGGAAATTTTTTTATGTTTTGCCTTATACGTCTATGATTTTATGAAAATTATGAAAATATTTCATTAAAATTACATTTTATCCCACTGAAATTACAACAAAAAAAAAAATCACTGTATACAACTTACCCCCCCCCCCCCCCCCCCACACACACACACACATATTATCTAAACTAACTCTACAATTGTATATGTACTCAACTTTATTCTCATTCACATAATTTTCTGAATCTGTCACTATTTATTCTTTAATTATATAGAATGTAGTGATCAGACCTAAAAATAATTACTGTTGAGGGATCATAATAACTGAAAATTAAACAATAGAAATGGTCAATGATATCACCTGAATCATTACAATATAATAAGTATGGTCACTCTACTAATTATTTTTAAGTTTAATAACTAAATTATAATTTTCCCTTCATTATTCAAAACGCCTAATCTTCTAAAGCTAGATAATCTCAGTAACCAATGTTATGTTGACATTAGTATCTTTTTTTTCCACTGATGATAAACTGGTACATGATGACATAGTACACATCTAGAAAATGTTAGATCAATTAGAGTTCTATCACCTTAGTTTTTGAATTTAGAGTTTGACTTTATATATATATATATATATATATATATATATATATATATATCTCCATTCAATACATCAACTTAAAGTATTCATGATCCACATTTGGCTTTATAAATTTTGTTAAATTTGGCAGAACTTGGTAAGAAAAGCTAAATCATCATAACACGAAAGTTGAGGAAAACGTGGCATCTATGGATTCCTCAACCTTTTGCTTTTTTTTTTTTGGCCTTTTGCTTTCTCCAGATACATTCCGTAATCCCCAGTGCCACCTAATCATCCGGATGATACACCTGTCTTTATAACAAATGATTGATTCAACGTGTCACTTTCCTAAGTTATGGTTCCACCATTCAGATACCTTCGTCTAAATTGTTGTCTAAAATCATCTTTTAGAATTAGATATCAATTCATGCTTGATGTTTGATTATAAGATCATCCATATATATATAAATATATATATATATATATATATATATAGACACACACATGAAAGTTATACTACGATCAACGACTTTCACGTCTGTGTAAAATGTGAATGATTATATCACTGGATCATTAGCTGAGTTAATATATATGATATCTCGTTCCTTGATATGGAGGTGAGATTTGAGTTCCACAGCGAGTATTTGTGAGTGTGTGTGAGATTTATTTAACCAAAAAAAAAATTGTGAATGATTGTGTTGGCACTCAAAATGGTGTCAGAATTGAACATGTACATATATGTGTATTAAATTTCTCGTGATCTTTGTGTTAATGAAGAATTCACGAAGGATGGGATTCTTAAGACTGAGAATAAGGTGCTGTTTGAATTGTTTTTTAAAAAGCGATTTTTGATTTTTCAATTTTAAAAATCGTTTTGGAGAGTATTTGAATTAGTAAGGTTAAAGAATTTTGAAGTCCAAAAAAGACATTAAAAGAAAGTTGGTGGATACCAGCTTTTTCATTTTGCATTTTCTTCTCTTTTTTTGCTTAAAAGTCGAAACAAATGCTCCGATAAACAGGGATAGAGTCATTGCCACTTTAGACTCTGGTTAAATTCAATCCTCAAATTAGACAAAAAATTAGGTCTTAATTTTAGTGGTCGGTGGCGGTGGTTGTGGTTATGGTTGTGGTTGGTAGCGGTTGTGGTTGGAGGAGGAGATGAGAGAGAAATAAGCAGTGGTGGCGACAGCTGTGGTTAACTGGTGGTTGTGGTTGTGGTTGGTGGCGATGGTGGGTGGAGATTTGCCATGCTCTGTCAATTTTCTTCCCCATCTAAAGCTCTCTCCTCTGATGCCCACTGTCTCTCCATCTTCTTCCTCGCCCTATGCTGCCACAAAATTTCCAAATCCCTCTTATATCTGGTGCCTCCACCTACTCCGACCAGTACTTCATTGATGCCAGCCTCGGTTAGGTTGCGATTGGAGTGGTGGTGGTGGTTGGTGGCAGTGGTGGTAGTGGTTATGGTTGGTGGCAGTTGGCTTGGTTTACATTGCGATTGGAGTTCAACAGTGGTGGTGGTGGTGGTTGTAGTTGTAGTTGGTGGTAGTGGTGCTCAGTGGTTTCCTCCCCCTTTTCTCTATATATGTATATATAAATATATATATATATATATATATTATGTAATAACAGTGAAATGGTTGTGGTTGGTGGTGGTGGTGGTGGTTGGAGGAGGAGATGTGAGTGGCGGTGGCAGTGGTTGTGGTTGTGGTTGTAGTTGGTAGCGACTGTGGTTGGAGGAGGAGATGTGAGTCGCGGCTGTGGTGGTGGTGGTTAGGGTTTATGTGGTTGAAGAAGGTAGAGAGAGAAATGGTGGGCATATAATCATAAGGGCAGTTTTGTCATTTTCTAATTCTAAAGTTTTTATATTAAAATTCATTTAAATAATCAGGGGCAATTAGGTACTTTCACTTATTAAAAATTTAAAAATTATGATAGGGAGTATTAGTGACAAAAAATCACGAAATTGTAGCTACTTAATAATACATCAAATCTCAGGAGGTGTCAATGAAGTTTACCTTATTATTTTTTTTAAAAGAAAATATGATTGAGATTATCAATCCCTATTTGATACTGTATGAGATTATATTTTCTTTTTAAAAAAAATTTAGTGAAAAGCTACATTCTACTGTTATCCTTTATTATTTGATCTTTAACACTTCTGACTTCTCACAGAAGTGACTCACAAACTTAAACATGTATCTTTATGCTTGTCATTTTTTTTTCTTTTTATGTGTAATTTAGATTATTTGATTGGTCTAATTAGCGAAAATGATTAAATTGATTTTTGGTATTGAAAATCACTTAAGTCAACAAAGTGAAATGAAATCAAATTTAAGTTGATTAGTGTTTGAATAAATAAATACTTCTATATAGATAATATTCTTAAAAATAAAAGAAAATACTTTTACCTTTTATATTATCACCTTATTATTCAAAACTTAATCGATCATTACATGATTGTGGGACATAGGAATTTATATATTTGAATAAATCAAACCAAAACACAGTCTCAGTCTCAGCCATCCTTCTTCCCTCTCCTATTTTTAAATTATAATTTAGTGATCGAACCTAAAAATAATTACTGTTCAGGGATTATAATAACTGAGAAACAAAAAAAATATATCAATGATATCACCTGAACCATTATAGACTTGCAGTATAATAACTGTTGGTACCCAAATGTGGCGCCACTTGGTAGCCAACTTAAGGGTCGTTTGGGCAAATGGGTAAGGTTGACAAAGAATCCGTTACGAAGGAAACTCTAAGAGTTGAGGACTTTCAACAAGTTGTATTAAACAAGTAGATGACACCTATATGAATACATATATGGTTACGTATATATGTATAGGTGTACATATATGATGGTATAACTGTTTCACAGGCTAAAAGCAAGGAGTCTAGTGTAAATTGGACTCTAGTGAAATACAAAATGAAAGATTGGGGTAGATGCATGCAGAAGGGCTGTGAAAGAGTTAAGCATAAACATGATTCTAAAGGTTGACGATCATGAATAATAGGCTAATCTGGGTAAAGTTAGGCTGAACACGTGAATTAGAATATAACTTAAACTCTATTGGAACGTGATAGAAAGAGTCATTCGTGCTAAGAAGTCCAAGTTGTAATAAAATTGCTCATTGAGAAGGACGTTGATAATCAAACTACTATCATGAAGTTATACAGAGTGTAAATAGACTTGGGATTGGGTGACAGTGGAAGATTTTGGCAAGCCGTGGACTCTGTGCAACTGAAGGCTGTAATAGGGTATGAAATTAAGTGGGACTTGGGCACTGAGAGAGCTGATGAGTTACACTGTTAGGAATTTGAAGACATGATGTATTAAGATATAGCTGATTTATTTATTTTTATGCAAATTGTTTATCTCAGTATTATCTTTTAACGAAGATACAATGATGTAAAGTTTCTTATAAATAAATGAAAAGAGCTATATATTAAGGTTCCCACAACTACAACAAAATAGTTGCATCATGTGCAATCATTCTCTCTCAATATTCTCTCAGAATATTATTTTGACTCTTACTCAATCTACATCTCCCTTAGTTTTCTTGCTCTCGACCTCCTCTGATTAGTTCGTCTATCCACTTCTCCCTCAGTTTTTACCTCCCTCTTTACTATCTCTCTCCTTCTACTTCCCTCCTTACTACGATTCAGTCTCACAATTCTTTGCGCACAGTTAAAAGTCCTCTTAATTGAGGCAAGAAAGAACTCAATAGGGAGCTTCGTATTCTCTCTCTTTAGCTAATCGCGTGATCCAACATGGCCTCCAAAGGAGATACTTGTATTCGACCAATTGTTTACATTGAGCTGATATCATAGCTCTGACACGCCCATAAACACTGATGATCAATCAGCCTGCATGACTGATTAATTAAGACCGAACAATAACTATAATCAATTTACTTCAATTATTTATTAATTTGATAATAATTAAAGGAAAATGATATATATCATGAAATATATTCATGCTTTGAACTTAGAGTTTGACCCATCTCAATCCAATTCATTAACTGAGGATGTAAGTTCACCTTGAAGTATAGGTGATCTATTTGTTTTATAAATTTGGGTAAAATGTGAAAACCCTATGTGATATATATAAATACTGTGCATATACCCCTGTGTTTTAAAAACACCTTTTGCATTATAAAAGTGTGAAAATAAAGACCTATGCGTTTCAAAAGACTAAAATGACCTTGTATTAGTATAACAAAGTAATATTAAAAAGGCAAAAGTGCAAATGCTCCCCTTTGAACTTTTTCAAATATACAAATTCACACCTGAACTAATTTTTGAAACAAGTTAGTCTTTCATCTTACAAAAGTTGGCATGTTGACCCCTATCAGAACTATAATGACATACATACCCTTTACTATGACCATAATGTCATTCTCTCTATAAATAGTGTTTTCTAAAAATTCAAAAAAAAAATAGTTAGATAAATTTTCTAAATAATAAGTTTGGAAACATAAAAAAATAAAAGGCTAATAGAACTTTATTTTTAAAAAAATTAAAAATAAAAATTTAATTAACTATAATAACATATATATTCTATTTTCTGTATAAGTACATTAATCTTTAAATAAAAGTTTTAAAAAATAAAAAAATAGTTAGATAAAATTCATAAATAATAAGTTTAGAAGCATTAAAAAGTAAAAGGTCAATAGAATTTTAATAAGGTTAGAAACATAAAATGGTAAAAGGCCAATAGAATTTTATCTAAATATTTTTTTATTTTTCTAATTTTTTATTTAGATAATACTATATTTATAGATAAAATGACATAATGGGTATAGTAAATGGTATATACGTCATTATAGTTCTGTCCGGGGTCAATTTGTCAACTTTTGTAAGATGAGGGACTGACTTACTTCAAAAAATACTCCAGGGGGTGAATTTGCACATCTAAAAAAGTTCAGAGGTTTTTCTTTTTTTGCACTTTTGGATAAGAAAAAATAAATTCAAGTGAATAAAAGGACAAAATTGGAATAAAAAATTTACTTTAGGTGAAAAAGTGGTCAGAGAATGGTATATACACCTTTCTTTGCAAAAATAAAGATGGACACAATTCATTTTAAAAAGTAGGTAACAAACCCCCCTGAACTTTCTTCAATGTGCAAAAACATCTCTAAAATTATTTTTTGGAGCAAATTAAGCTCTTATCTTACAAAAGTAGGCAACTTGATCTCCTGACAAAACTATAATGATATATATATCGTTTACTATGACCATTATGTGTCATTCTCTCTATAAATATAGTGTTTTCTAAAAATTCAAAAAATAAAAAATAACTAGAAAAATTTCAAATATTAAGTTTAGAAACATAAAAAAACAAAAGACTAATAAAACTTTATTTAAATTTTTTTAAATAAAAGTGCCATTGTCCACAGCGATGTGTCATGCGTTCGAGATTTGGGAGCAGCCTGTTTAAAAATGGGGGTAAGACTTGCTGACATTTACCTCTCTCAGACCTCCTTAAAGCGGGAACTTAATGCAGTAAGTATGACATTTTTTTCATTAGTATAGTATTTTTTAAATAATTTTTTTTTTTTAAAAATAGTGTGATAAAATCCTGAAATAAAATTCTATTGGCCTTTTATTTTTTTTATGTTTCTAATTATTTTTTATTATTACAGTAGTGCTTCTTACTATGGTTAGTAAATCAAAGATAAAAACCTTTTCAATGATAATTTTATCAAACTATTTTTTTATTTTTAAAATTTTAATTTATAAAATACTATTGACTGTACTAGTAGAGAAAATAGTATATATGTTAGTTATATTTTTATTTTAAAAAAATTAAATAAAGTTCTATTATTTATTTTTTTATGTTTCTAAACTTATTATTTGAAAATTTTATCTAACTATTTTTTATTTTTTGAATTTTTAGAAAACACTATATTTATAAAGAGGAGGGCATAGTGGTCATAATAAATGGTACATATGTCATTATAATTTTGTCACATAGTCAAGTTGTCACTTTTATAAGATGAGAGACTAATTTGCTTAAAAAAAATAATATAGTTTAAGAGGTGTTTTTGTCAATGAAAAAAGTTTAGGAATTTTTTTTTCACTTTTATCTAAAAAGTAAGAATTATATTGCAAAAAGTATACCACACGGGAAGGTTTTTCGCACATTACCTTATAAATTTTGTTAAATCACCATAACACGAAAGTTGAGAAAAACGTGGCGTCTATGGATTCCTCTGCCTTATTTTTCTTTTTTCTTCTTTTTCCAGATACATTCCGTGGCCACTTAATACTCAGTATATTTTTCGTTTGTGAAGCATTCATCTTATATTCCAAAGCTTATCCTCAGTGCCACCTAATCATCTAGATGGTACACCTGCCTTTGTAAAAAATGATTAATTCCACATGTCACTTCCAAATTAATCGATAGAATACTTTAAAAACAATTATTAAAATACCCTAACTAGTTAAAAGATTTTTTAATAATTTTTTTATACTATTAGTCAATGACGTTAATTTAGTTAAAAGATTCTGTTTTTTTTTCTTGAATATTAATATTTAAACTTATATTTTTTTTGTTACATGTATCACCATACTTTTAATTAAAATAAAAAACAAAAAAAATTCATTACTTACGTGTACAAGCTCAATCATGATTATGAGTACTACTATATGTTATTTTTTTTAGTAAATATCTAGTATAGTTAAATCTTGCAATATTCTTTTCACTCATTTTTTTCTTTTTCTATTCAACCATACAAAATCAGAGGATAACCAATTATATTTTCTTTTATTTACATGAGATAAAAGCCTACTATTTAAAAAATAAAAAAATTATAAAAGATAACGTGGTCTATCTTGTTGAATCAAGTTAATACTTATAAATTTTACATTCTTATTTTTCAACCATAAGAACAAATGTGCACACATATATACATATTTACATGTATATGGTACAATAAAGTTAAATTAGTGTAAGATTAATAACTATTTTATATCATTCAATTACTTTTTGTAATTAAGATTCATTTTTGTCTATCTAATTGTTTGATCAAATATTTATCTCATATACTTATATATATACACATCGTATAAAATAAAAATATAATATAAATAATATACTAATGGTATTTATAGTGTATAATATGAGTAAACATATAAGATTTGAACTATTATGTAGTTGGACTTGTAACTATGAAGTTTATTTTATTTATAATTAAAAACATAATAATGCATGTAAAAAAAAATATAAGTCCAACTATTATTGTTCAAGAAAGAAAGAAAGAAAAGAAAAAAACAAAATCTTTTAATAAATTCACACAATTGGACAAATTGTTTAAGACTACCCTTTACTTGGTGGGAGTATTTTAATAAATGTTCCTTTAATTAATTGGGAGAATGAGGTTTTGGCAAAAAAAAATTTAAAAGAAAAGTTTAATGCCAAACTTCACGGTTTAATGCAATTAGAATTAGAAATCAATTCAACAGTTCATGGTTGATCATAGATTATAAGATCACCCAAACAATACATCTAGAGATATATGTATAAATATACACACACACACACACGAAAGTTACAGGAAGATCAACTTATGTGAATGATTGTATCACTGGTCATTAGCTGAGTTGGTATTACCTCAAAATGAAGGTGAAGTAGACTGAGTATTTGTGAGTGCGTGAGTTTTATCTAACCAAAAAAAAGAAGAAAGTGAATGATTGTTAGTTGTTACATTCATTCATTCATATATATATATATATATATATATTAGAGTTACATGATTGTGATTAAGAGATTATTGTAATTCTTCTCAGCTTCTAGCTAGCTGTATCTTTATCTCAACAAGGGTTACTTTCAAAACAGATATCAAAATCCAAAATTATAGATAATCTTCTCATAGTCCTGATATTATGCAAATAATGATGGGCGGTTGGGCCAATTTTTTTCCAACAGCTGTTTTGTTTTCTAACCCATTGTCTAGCACGTCTACCCATATAATTTTTAATTTGAGGCCCACAATCCGCCAAATCATGGTGCCAAACAATGGGTTCAAACCCGTTCCGATCTTGCCACGTGGACAGTTGGGTAACAAAATGAGAATTTTTTTTCCTCCACAATTTAAGTAAAATCGCACTTCTTCTCCAAACGGGACCAACACTCAACTTGAGGATATATCATACCATCTAATTTAGTAATTAAATATTTATTCTTTTATATATATATATTCATGGGCACGACTAACATTTCCTCTTTTAAGAGGAGAATAGTCTTGTTCCCGGTGTTTTTAGACAATAATAACTTTAAACACTAATCATTTAACATGTCTAAGGCAGGATTTTTAAATTTCATCTACAGTACAATGTTTTTGGGTTCGCAACGTGAATGACGATTGTAGGTTACATCGTTTTCAATGGCAACGACTTCTGTAGATTCTGGTGAGATATGTATTCCACCACCACCACAACTACCATCACTACTATATGTATTTCGATAGATGAACCACCACTCTCCACAACAAAAATCACTACCAACAAAATTTGTGACACCACCACCACCATCTCCACCCTACAATCACCACCACAACTATGAACTATTACCAATATTATCACAATTGATATTGACACTACCACCATCTCCACCTCACAACCACCATCAATGGTGTATTCTAGCAAATGGACCATCAGTGACACTACCACAACCTGTGACGGCGCCACCACCACCATCCTCACCCCCAAACCACCGCTACCATCTCTACCCCCACAACCACCACCAAAATCCTATAGCCGACGGCCACCACAAAAACGCTAATGTCGATGTTGTTTTGGTGGTATTCCGGCCATAGATGAAATTATTGCGTAGGGTTAGGATAGAGATTGAGAGATGATGCTGTGATGGGAGAGTAGGTGGAATAATTAGGTTTTTAAAATGACAATATTATCCATATTTTTAATGACGTGGCAGCTTCCTATTATTGTTATTTTTGTTCCAAAAAAATTAGAGACAAGACTATCCTTCTCTTGAAAAAAGGGATGTTAGTTTTTCCTATATATTATATATATATAACCATAATAATTATCATTTGAATTTTTATCCTCATTTTAACACACACATATATAAAATAAGAAAAAAAAAATCTTCCGAAGTTAAACTCGTTCGGAAATCCTCGAATTGAGACTTCGTATCACAACTCATATAATAATTGGATATTTATTATTTGAATTTCCAACTGTCATTCTGTAATTTGTTTGTATTCTTACTTGCGGGCTGTGGCGCTGTATAACTTCCTGGTATATTTGGTGAATTTCTATATTGTTTTAACAAGGAAAAGAACCCTTGGGGTGCAACATAAAGGGTGAGGTGGCAATGGCATTGCTGATTGCTTGTCGGTTTGTATTAACTATTAAGTGATCAGATCAACTACTTTAATATTTAATTCATTAATCATGTTAATACGGAAGAGGTTTGTGGTAATCACAATTGACAGGAAGGCTCCAAAAGACAGCAAGATAACGATTAGTCTCCTGTATTAGGTCAATGGGTTCTCAATCGTTCAGATGAATTAAGTCAACCTATCACAAAATGTGGGTCGATCTAGATGATCCAATGGCCCGAGCCTTTATGGTTGATCTCAAATTATCCAACTAGTCCAAGTCACTTTCATAGGGTTAGATTAAATTACCCAAGCCCAGATCCATTTAAAAAAATAGGCCTAAAGATAATTATACATGATAATCATGAATGTTAATTATATATTATCGAAAGAAAATTATATATTATGATAAATATTATCATGAATGATAATTAAATAATTATCAATGTTGATTGAAGTTACAAATTTGCTCTTAGAGAAGTAGAGGAGGTGAAGAATGAAGCCAATAAGGAGATTGTGACAAGACAAAGAAACGTTACCAAACTTTTCATCCAACATCCAAAACTCCAAAGCGGCATTGAAGACTGAAGAAAAAGAAGAACAACAAGAAGTGCATGAAGAAAAAGAACAACAAAAAACACATCATTAGTGTGTCATTCTTCATTGAAGTTCTAACTTGAGTTCCAACCTGATTCAAAACTAAACTCTAGCAGCCCTTGAATCTAGATTACCAAGAAAATCAAATCAGATGATTGTCTTTCTTTTTGTGAAGATTTTTAGAGAGTAGTACATATTTTTATATTAAAATTAATTATTTGTTCTACATGTTTGGTTTTTGATTGTTGACTCAAAATTTGGGTGTACATGTAGAAAATAAAAAAATCTACACACTTGGTATGATATGATGTGGTATTTGGATCATATTGATTTATACGTAGTATAGAAATAGCAAGAGATTGAGTTCAAAAGATTCAAACCCAAAAGTTTTTTTTACACTCTCCAGTGAAAATCATTTTAGAGAGAGAAGGTGAGTCTTACACTATAAGTTTTAGCCGGGTGTAATTAGCGCAAACTTTTGTGATAATATATTCTCCCACAATGCTAATGCTCATGCTCATCTTTGTGGTTGTGACCACAATTTAGATGGCTTGAGTCCTATGTTTCTTGGGTGACCTAGCTCATTATCAATTGTTAAGCCTAAAGTTGAGTTTGGGCTAGTCCCATGGCTGACTTTGTTAGCCCTTGGTCTTGCAATTTAAAGTAATGTGAGGATTAATTGTGTCGTCTAATTGTATTTGCAAGACCAGACCTGGGCCTCGCGGTGATTTTTCAGGCCGGCTTGGGCCCGACTTGGAGAAATGTATAGAACAAACCTGACACACATTGTGGGACAGGATGATTTACTTTCAGAGTTTGTTAGGATGGCATTAACGAAATCCTGATTGTCATCCTGTCTCTTTCGACGTTTAAGGAGGAAGCAGCATGTACTTAACAGATTTGCTTAACAAAATTTTTGAAGTAGGTATGATGACAAATGAGCGGAGAAAAAGCACAATAGTACCAATTTACAAAATAATAAAGCGGATATGTAAAATTGGGACAATTATAAAAGAATTAAATTAATGAGTCAAGTATAATGAAATTATAGTATAAGGTGTTGTTACTTGGTAGAATAAATATTAAGGTAGGAATTCACAATATCCGATAACCAATTTTGATTTATGTCGTGGTCCTTGTAGAGATCAACAATGGAAGGAATTTACTTGACAAGATAATTAGTTGACGAATTTAGGAACAAACAAAAATATCTACAAATGCTGTTTTTGTGTCCAAATAATAATTTAGTTTTTAACTTATAAAAACACTCCATCCTTCTCTAATTCTCTCTCGCTCTTCTCATAAACAGGCGAAGTAGGGGTGACAAGTTGTGTTAACGGATCATGTTAGTGTCATGTCAAGACAAAAGTATTTGTTATATGTGTTGAGTTGAACACGACCCATTTATTATTAATGTAAAAAACCCTTGACATGAACACAAGCCGTTTATTAAACATATTACACGACAGGACCCTATTCAATATTAAATATTAAATGGGTTGTATGAATCATGACTCAACCCAACCCCTTTATTTACATGTGTAATACTTTTTCTTAATTATAAATTGCAAATTTAAAAAATATTACAGTTTTAAATGCAAATTTAGGAAATGTCCACCTTGGCGTACCTCCTTGGCCCGAAATCATAGATAACCCTTTTCTCCAAACCTGCATGCCAAAGGGCCAACGGGGTGCCATAAAATAATTTCATCTTAATAAATTACACAATCAGCTTACTTGGATCTTATAATAATGTCATGAATCAAATATGTTGTTACTTATTAAATAGGTTAAACGAGTTGACTTGACACGTTTAGTTAAACGGGTTCAATTAAATTGAAATAAGTCTTATGTTGAAATAGGTTGACTTAACATGATTATGATACAAATACAATTAACGTTAAACAAAATCCACTAATTTCATATTAGGTTTGAGTCGTGTTGTAAGTTGTGTCCAATTTTGTCGTTCCCAATTCAAAGTCACCTAATGATTGCAAGGGGATAACGAGTTAGGCTATGTTGCATTGTTCCTGTCACACTGAAGTAAGTATCAAATTAGTCCACGTGGACCAATAAGGACACTGTAATAGGTTGATATAAAATTTTTCACTTCAGAATTTTAAGAATCCCCAAGACCAATTTTGGAATGTTAGTGTTTTTCACGTGTTCAACAAATTGAACCGATATTGGTCTTATGCCTTGCAACAGTGACAATGTGTCATTTAAACAAGTTGATACCTTGGACCACCCTACTTGCTCTACTCAAACCGATATTGGTCTTTTGTCTTGCAACAGTGAAAAAACATACCATCAATGATAGTAAAATCTCATAATTTACAATCAATGCGGTGTCACCGTTGACTTTATTTATTAACCTTAGAAAAAGGCTCATGTTAATTATTAGAACACGGGACTAGTGTTAGATATACAAGTGGATGGTTGTTTATGGTTTCCACAATCTTAAACTTGTCTCAAACCCCCTAGCTTGCTTATAAATTACAAGAAGTAGCATTCAAAGAAAAATTATTTAATAGCACAAAAATACTGTGTATCAGAGAATTTCATCGGATACAAACACTAATTTTTTTTTTATGATAATAGCCGAATAGAAAAACCTCATACATGCATAATATGTTTGAGTGAGATTCCTATTTTAACAATATCCCGAACTACCCAACACTTACTCTCATTCAAGAGAGGGGTCTTGACCACGATGGTGTCAATATGGAACATTTTATGTTATTTAATCATTAGTCTTTCCATTGTTAAAACTTAGACTTTTCTTTCTGCAAGTAGTGCTAATTGTAAACATTTTAGTCCTATTTAAATTCCCCTCTGTAAGTGCTCTGAACCTATCATTGTGTATTGAATTATGCGCATTTTAGTGCTACTTGTAAACATTTTAGTCCGCTTCTGTAATTGCCCTGAACCTATAATTGTTTATTGTTTGTCTGAGTTTTTAAATCTTAAAATTGTTAGAAGTCCTTATTTTGAGGCATCAAGAACCTGAAGGAAGGATAATTCTTACTTTCCAACATCGACAAATTGAGTACTCCAGGTAAGTTTGGTAATTTACATTTCGAGTCCACGTGGGACACAAAAACTCTCGCAAAAAGACGAAACAACAGTAAGGAATTTTTTTCAATAAACAACCCCAGCTACTAATTTTCGGGAGTGACTATTTAAAGCAACTGCGGACAGTTTCTTCACGCATACGAAAAATAATCAAAGAAAAATATTAAACTTCATAATTTTATTTTACGAAATTTAACTTGAATTTACATGACGAGTAACAATATCATCGAGACTTCGTGTATGGAGAAAATTTCATCAATACTAACTTACTATTTAATTTTATCTCTTAAAATAATAGAGTATATCACCTGCCACATAGATTCGAATTAAAATTTATGATATTTATTCGAGACGTGTAGAATTGTTCAATAATAAAATTGTGGTGGTATTTACTAATAATATATATTTTATGGATGATTCCTTATGTTATAACCCATATTGATGACCATTATGTAATTGAGTTGCTCATTTTGTGACATTTCTTTTGATGACAATAGTTTGTTGCATACCCTCATTGGCATTACTTGAATCACCATTGAAAAAAAGAAAATGTCCTATATACCCCCTACACAAGGTTGCTGCATTGAACAAAATATGAGAGAGGTGGCTGATAGACAGCCTTACTCCTATTTTTAGATAGGCTGATTTTGGGAC
This sequence comes from Cornus controversa, assembly GCA_026545225.1. Classification (NCBI taxonomy): domain Eukaryota; kingdom Viridiplantae; phylum Streptophyta; class Magnoliopsida; order Cornales; family Cornaceae; genus Cornus; species Cornus controversa. Next base: position 54,170,415 of record CM048849.1, on the reverse strand, counting down.
TCATCGTGTGAATCACCTGTTGTTCAAGCTTCTAATTTGTTTTATAGATTGTTCTTATTTATAATTTATTTGATGTCATCTTCTTCCGAAAAGAAGTCACTCATGAAGTTTTTATCTGACTATCTTCCTCTAACAAATGAATCATATTTTTCTGGTAAAATTAGAATTTTCTCAACAATTCTGTGGGTATAAATCATCCCGACTAAAGCATTTTCTTTCCACTGGAATCTTCTGTTTCCTTTTTCTAGTTTTCTTGATCAGTACAGGAATGTGTTTTTGTGTGGCAAGAAAGACTATAGTGCGTAAGGGCGGTGACAGAAAATTCGGTCACCGCCCTTACTTTTGTGGCGGACAATTATTATAGCCCAATCATTTACCTGAAAATTATACCAACTACGTGGCAGTTACCCATTTACTGGATTTTTTTGTCCACGAAAATTTTAGATTAAAGTCCCTTTTTAAAACGTTCTCCCCTCTCTACCTTCCAAACAACTCCCAATAAATAAAATACAATTCGATTCAACTTTTTCATGTTATATGAGGGTGCAACTTAGATTGAATAACTCAAATTCAATTCGAGTTCACTACGATGTTTTACGAGTTTGGACAATTATTTTTACAAGTATGATTAAACTTGAGTTAAAAAATTTCAATCTGAATTTAATTAGGGTTAGGCTTAGATTGAGGTGGCAACAATCCGAGCTTAACCCGAATTCAAATTGTAATATTATTTTTATGCATATTTTTTATTTTAAATATATTATATATAATATTCAAATTATGATAACCTTTTTCTTTTCAACTTCTTTTATTTAACTGTTAATTTATTGTATGTTAACATTTTGGATAATTAATTTTCTAAAATTTTGTTTGTAATTTTTTAGAAATTTGCATTAAGTTCTTAATTTTTTTTGTGTTTAAGAGTAGTCTAATGTGAAACTTATTAAAAATCACTTTAAATTTTCAACATGAAAATTGGTAATATAGATAACCCGAATTAGCCTGATTTTCTAACTCAAAATCTCAACCCGAGTTTAAAAATTTAAAGATGGGTTGGGCTAGGGTTGAGTAGTTAGGGTTGAAAGTAGAGTTAGGGTTGAACATTTCATATGTAGGGTTGAACCCAATTTGTACCTCTAACCCATCCAACCTGCCCGAGTTGCAGCCCTACTATATATTACACACGCTACTCAATTTAACTCTTTCATGATTTATATTGTTATCTATAGTGAGACCCACATGGTGCCACAATAGTGCATTGGATCACTTAGAAAAGTTCGGCCTTGTTATTCGGATAATCAATTCGATAAACTTTTCTTTGCTATTCCATTAATATGTAAGTATCACCTACATTACTTAATGTTTGTCGAAATAACACATACCTCCCCTCTACGTTTTATAATCTCATATACCCTCCTTTATTAGTGACAGTTGTCCAAATAACTAACGGTTGTGTGTGATTTTACCGTTATACGCATGTATTATATATTACTATATATTGAGTTAAGTACCTAATTTGAAATGACCAAAATACCCCTTATCTAGTTGTACATCGGGTAATTCAAGGACTTGGTCATTCTCTCTCCTCCCCTTTATCTTTGACTTCAAAAAATACTTGATCTCATGATTCTAAAATCTGGTCTTTTATATTTCCTAAAAAAAATAATATTTTCATCAATTCATCGTAATTCAAAGAGGAAAGGTTTTTGAGAGAAGAATTGTGTCTAAAAACAAATACAAGTTGAGTTCTATAAATTCACTTATTACTCTCATTGTCTCTCTCAATTGCATAGTGCCATAATCCGAAAAGGAGTTGGATTGAGAGTCTTCGAGAGAGATGAGCATGGTGGTTATGGTGAAGAGATAAATCAGTGGCGGTGGAGAGGGTCGTCATGGTGGTTGAAGAGAGGTGGTGATGGCAGTGGAGGATAGGGGAAGTTTGCGAATAAGTGGTGGTGGTGTTGGTTGCCCATTGCTCTATGGCTTTATCGACGATCGTCTTGACAGTGACCCAAAGCACCGCCATTGTTAGGGTTTTAGAGGTTTGGGGAAAAGAATAGTTGGCTTTGCGACTACCGAGATCTTTTTTTTTCTCAATTCATTCATGCACCAATACCGCCCTTGTTCACTGACCCTCAATCGTGTTGGTTTTCGCCATTAATACATGGGTATAATTTGTAGAAGCAATTCAGTTTTGCAATTTAATTTTGGACAGTTTAGATGCCTAGTGGAAATTAGATGAGTTCACAACGTCGTCTTCACAAACCCTAATATTGTGCAAGGAGGAGAGAGAGATTAGGGTAGCTAAGTCATTTTTTATTAGGCAACATGGTTAGATAGTCATTTGATGCGTTAAAGGGGCAAATTAGACCTTTTACTCGTTTACTGTGACTGACATTAGCGATTCTCTTTGATTGTGTCAGCTGTCGTAATGGGAGGGGGGTGTACGTTACACGGATCAAAACTTCAGGAGAGATAAGTAGGATTATGAAACGTAAAGGGGAAGTATGTGTTATTTCGACAAACCTCTGAGGAGGTACGTAGATGATATTTACCTATTTATATAAGCAAAGGTTCTTTGCAACCTTAAACTTAGGACTACAAGGTTGATTAATTATTGTGTTTCATGCATCATCATCATAATAATAATATCAACAACAGTAATCAAAATGTTATCATTCTCTTATTCGTCTTTTAATCTACATGTACATGTATGAATGACAAAATTTGACACGATTTGAACACGATACAAAATTAATAAATTTGGATTAACCATTATCGTGTTCGTTCGTAATCGTGTCAACCCATTTAATCCATTTAATTAATTGTGTTGTGTTCTTGTTTTGGGATTCAAGACCTGTTTAACTTAAATTGGTCATTCAACCCATTTACACAAGCTTTATTCGAGTCGATTGTTCCTGACATGATTATTAAATAGGCTGCGTTTGGGTTGATGTGTTTAACAGAATTCTCATAAGTCAACACGGCACGATTATAACACGCCAACATATATTGCTCTAAAATTACTATGTGAGACAACTTTTTTACAAATGAGAAAAACAGAAAAAATAAAAAAAAATTGGAAAAAGAAAAATAGAGAGTAAGAGACTGTAACAGTGGGATGTTGGGCGTTGTTATTGTCACAAGGGTAATTTGTTTCTGATACAAAGTTCTTTAAACATTCTGTCTGTTGAGTATATAAATATATGTCACACTACTACCATGGTTCAATCCCATTTTTTCATTTTGTTGTCTTTTTTGTTGATATTTTAATTATTTATCAATACAAGTGAATGGCATAAAATTTCATAGTATATAGATATATGTCACACTACTACCATGGTGGCCTTCAACTTGTTTTAGCAAAATCTGAGAAGGGAATTAAAATTCAGGCTAAATTTCCTGCTGATGCATCTGTTTGAGTTTTTCACCTGTAAAATTCTTTCTTACTGTGAACAAGAACAAAATTGATTTATCATGAGCTTGGATTATATTTAGGAATATTGCCAAAAGTGTGTGTGTGTGTGTATATATATATATAAGAAAGGACAGAAATAGAAAAATCCTCTAGTGAAATAAAAAGTTTCCTCACAAAAGTGTAAAGCATATATTTACACTCGCTACTGCAATATATACAGAGTAGAAGACAAGATATAATTAAAATAAGAATACAAGAAAGGAGACATCATATATCTCTTCATTTTCTTAAATTTGGTGGAATTTTCTTGATGCTGCTTGAAGTCGGATCTGTCTGTTAAATCTTTGAATAAACTCCTCAACTCTTCTATTCAATTCTTCATTTGACATTGTTGAAAATTCATTTTCTTCTACTTGGTTTGGTTCGCACTTTTCAGTTTCAGACCTTCGAAGAATAATCTGATTATCATTTCCTATGACAGGAATAGCTTTATCAGACACACTGCGAACAAAACTTGCTTCATTCTTCTTTTTTTCATGAGCTTCATTGCTGTCGACTTTTGGGGCCACTTGTACCATCTTTTCCTGGCTATTCTCAGGCTTTTCTGTGTTGAATTTTTCCAATAAATAGCCATTTATTTCCGGGGATTGTCTCTCATGAACAACAATGATCTCTTTCTTCTCTTGTGAATTTTGAATTGCAATTACCTCCTGTTGTGGAATGCTTTCTTTGAAGATTTCAGAGTATTTGGATTCGAATGATGAAGAGTTATTGCTTACTCGTGGACTGTGCTTCACATACTCCTCACAGAGGTCATGATTTTCCGATGAAGAGAAGGCGCCAGAATCTGCGGCGAGGATGAGAATGAGAGTGCTGGAAATGAAGAACCAGAACTTGGTAGTGTTGAATAGAGTGGAAGGAGAGAGATTGAAGATATAGAATACAGATATATATATGAAAATGGATAAAAGAAAGGCCCAGATGGATATCCCATTTTTGGGTTTGATTGGATTCTCTGCTAAATAGGAATAATTTAGGTGGGAAGGTGTTGCCATTTTTAGAGGAAGGGGAAGTACTTGGCTTGGTGAAAGGGGTATTACGAGTTTTAGAGAGAGAGAGAGAGAGAGAGAGAGAGGACTTCTATTTTAAAAAGCAGTTGGTGGAAGTTCCAAGTGAAGAGGGAATTTATAGGGGGTTTCAAATGGAAAAGGACTGGTCAGTTTTGAATCTGTATCAAGTCGGATAATAATTGAGCCATTGCAAAATTACAAATAGCCCCTTGCAGATATCGGACCAACTTTAATTTAGTCGTGAGAAAAAAAAAAGAGATGAGATAATAACAATAACTTTTATTTATGTTTGGATAAATATGAGATAAAATAAAAGAAAGGATGAGAAAAGAAAAGAAATGATAACAACCAAATTACTATCATACCCTTTTTATATTTAATAGAATATGAGTGGAATAAAAATTTTCTCTTCCTAATTGTTGAGGGTAGTTTCAAAATTATTAAAGTACTACTTAACTCACTATTATTTCCTTTTCAATCTTCTCATTTTTGAAATTATATAATACATTTAAAGTACTCAAACACAAAACACATTATTTTATCCTTTTTTTTCTCTCCTTATTTTTTTAAATCCTTCGATTGAGAAGATGCCTAAATATATCATTTATATTCTTAAAAATAAATGAAATTTCTATTATTATTTTTTATATTATCTAAATTCAAGTCATAATTGATCATTTCATAATTGTGGACCTCAGTCATCCTTCTTCCGTCTATAATTTCTTAATTATAATTTAGTGATCAGAATCTAAATTCAATTTAGGGTTCTCATTTAGAGTTTAATGTATGTCAATTCAATTCATCAATTGAGCGTGTAACTTTACAATGAAAGTATTCATGATCCACTTGCTTTATAAATTTTGTTAAATTTCGTAGAACTTGGTAAGAAAAAGCTAAATGACCAAAACACGAAGAAAAGTTGAGGAAAACGTGGCAACTATGGATTCCTCAACTTTTTTCTTTTTTTTTTTTTTAATTTATTTTCCTTTTTCTTTCTGCAGATACATTACGTAGAAAGTTGGTAGTATTTTCCTTTGTGGAGCATCCATTTTATACTATTCCATAGCTTTATCCGCAGTGCCACCTAATCATCCAGATAGTACACCTGTCTTTATAACAAATAATTCATTCCACGTGCCACTTCCTAAATTATGGGACTTTATACCTCCATCTAAATTGATGTCTAAGATCATCTTCTAGAATTAGATATCAATTCAACAATTCATAGTTGATCATACATTATAAGATCATCCATGTGTGTTCGTATGTATATATGAATATATATATATATATATATAAAAAAAAAAAAAGAGATTGTTGTAATTCTTCTAGCTAGCTGTATGTTTATCTCAACAAGCGTTCCTCTCATGATAGATGTCAAAATCCAAAATAGAGGATAATAATAATCTTCTCCAAGTCTTGAACATCACCCTGATTTTATGCATATAATGATGGGGTGTGGGCCAATAATTTCCAACACCTCTTTTGTTTTTTAACCCATTGCCCATATACTTAATTTTTAAAATGAGGCCCACAATCCGCCAAATCATGGTGCCAAACAATGGGTTCAAACCGGCTCAGATCATGCCACGTGCACGGTTGAGTAAGAAAGTGATATTATGATGCTTTAAATCAGAATTTCAATTATATACATATACATATAACAATTGGATATATATTCTTAAAATTTTGAACTATCATTCTGTAATTTGTTTGTATTCTTACTCGTGCATTGATATAACTTCCTGGTACCTTTCAAAATATATATATATATATATATATATATATATATACACTTCATGGTATCTCTGGTAATATGAACATTTTCTGCATATATAATATGGTCAATGGTGAATTCTATTTTTATATAAATAACGAGCTTCCAGGCGAAAGAACCTGTGGGGGTGCAACATAAAGGGTGAGGTGACATTACTGATTGCTTACTTGTTGGTTTGTATTACATTACATGATCTCATCACCTAATTTAATAATTAATTCATTAATCATATTTACGCGTGAAAGTTGTCTATGTCTTGATTTTTTTTTTATTTTTTCTTAGTTGATTGCAATAAAAATCGAATTCATGTTCCTAACATTTCCTTTTGATCTTTGACGAATAGGAAATTGTTGTTTTATTTATTAAATTTGTTTTTCAAACTTTTTACTGAAAAATTAAATACCAAATTTGTTTCTAATTCGTTAAAACGAATTGGTAATGAGTATTGATTCGTTTATGACCGGCCCCTTTGCCACCCGGCCGTTTCTCACCCTTACCTCAATATAACTAATACATTTAACAAGGTAAATTTAACAACTTTGTTCATGGAGCATGCTGAGTAAACTTAACCAACTAAATTTATTTAAAAAATTAATGATGCGTTTGGTAAGCAATAATGGAATGAAATAAACATTCTATTAAACTGAGAATGAGAATGAGAATGAGAATGAGAATGAAATAGAATGGTCATTTCTATTTTATTGTTTGGTGTTAAATATGAAATTATGCAGAAATGAAATGATGATTAAATTATTTTTGGTAACTAAATTTTATTTTTTAATGTTTATTGGGAATGTAATAACTATTCCATAGGTTGAGTAGTGGAATGAATTTTTATTCTTTATCATTCAAAAGAAATGACGCAGCATGGTCATTCCTATTTTAATTTTTCTTACCAAACAAATAAATTGATCCAAAAAGATAATATTTACATTCCATTCCATTCTATTGTTGCATACCAAACGCAACATAAGATTAGTTAAGCAAGTAAGTTAGAACTAACCTTTTCCTTTTCAACAGTTAACAAATTAAATTTACAACCCTAATGAAAAGCCCCAATACCCTCAATTCTGGAAAAAAAAAACCCCCTAAATTGTGAAATTGGTGCAGGAATTCAACCAATTGGTACTCAATTGCATGATTCCCAACCCCAATTTAACTTCAAAATGCTAAATTAATGGAAAAGCCCCAATTTTATTAGACCTAATTTGACAATTACAGAGAACCCCCCAATTCTGACAAAAACCCAAAATTTGAAGCTGCAAATTGGTATTAAAACATGATATTATGTTTATCTATGATGTTCTTCGAGGTTATTTTCGGATGATCATTTCTCTATTACAGGGAAAGGGCCTATTCTTTGTTTATTATTTTATTTTCAATTTTCAATAACCATTCGTTTGGCAAGTAAATGTCCTTCCACTCAATTCTAATGCACTCACTCGTATTACTTTGTGATTTTTATTGGACTTTTACTAATAAGTTTTGAATACAACAGATTAGCAAAATAAGATGAATAAATAACCCGAACACAATTTCAATCGGTTTGGCTCTTATACCAAAAAATAGTATAATAATATAACTAAAATAGTTATTATAAAGTAATAATGGATTATAACAGAAAAATTATTAACTCAAATGAAGACTTTCTATTAATGATAGAAACAGTAAAAGTTATTATCGAAAAAATGAGTTACTCTTATTCTTAGATAGTACAAGTAGAACCCTTCACAATTCAATAAATAAAATATGGAATAGAATACTCGAAGACATCATGAGGCAAGAGGCAACAAAATTGTAATTTATTTATTGTAATTTTTTAATGAATCATTATATATAATCAAATGAATAAAACAATATTAGATGACTTAAATGTTTTAAAGACATTTTTTTTTTAATTTGGAAACTCAATCAGAACCTTTTGTTTTTAACCTAATTTGAAATTTTGAAATTTTAGAATTTTTTTGAAAAATTCAACTGAATTTTTGGTGAATTATCAAAAAGACAGGTGATGCTTTCCAAACTTCCAATTCAAAATTTTCTGAATATTTTGACTTGGTGGATAAATTTATTTGTCCGAATCATCCAACACAAATAATCTTATTCTAAATGTAAACAATTTTATATGAAAGTTAAAGAATTTTTTTATTAGTTCATATCTTATGATGGGAGTGATAATTTATTTTATTATGCCATATAAGCTCTCACATAGCCACAATTAAAAGTGGGATCAGATTTGTTGTGGGTCGTGGATGGCACACAATTGCTGTAAAATTGGGGCTCGTTTACTGATGAAAACATTTTTTGTTTTTTTGTTTTTATCTCTTAAAAAGACCAAAACAAAAACAAAATATATGTTTAGTAAAATATTTCTTTACTCTATAATCTAGGAAGTATGGATACGGATACGGGATACGGGTATAATACGATAAGGATACGGCGATACGACAAATCTCAAAAAAATAGGATACGAGTACGGCAGGATACGGCAATATAAAAATAAAAAATTATATTTTTATATATACAAAAAATAGAGTTATTAACATTTCTTTATAAAATAAATTGATTAACAAACAAAATAAGAGTTAAGAATCATATTGCATAGATAAATTTTATATTAAATTATGATATATATTTCAACACTTCTTTTTTAAATAAATTTAAACTTTTCTTAACAATTATACTATGATATTATTGTACATTTTAATGTTCAAAACTTGTTAGAAATGTGTTGTGAAGTATTTGAGAAGTATCGGATACATGGTCAAAGTATCTAAGAAGTATCGGATACGTATTAGAAATAAAAATATATATTTTAAAATTATGGATACGTTTAGGAAGTATCTGACACGTATCCGCGAGTATCCAAAGAGTATCGGTATCCAATAAATATTCAATACGGATATGTTACTCTTGTAGAAGTATCTGTGTTTTTTAGTCTGTAATGAAAAATGTTTTTCATTTTTATGAAAGTAGGAGAAAAAAAAATATTTCTTCTGTTTTTTCACTATAACAAAGAAATATTATTTCCATTATAGCAAGACCTGCTTAGTTAAATAATATATAATATTAAACATAACTTTCACTATCCATGATTTTTTGCACAGTTGTTTTCTTATTTACATATTATAATATTTTTCTTATTTACTTGGCTAAAAAATATATAATAAATTAATATCATAATATATAATGTGCATAAATTATCTATATTAAAATAAAAAACACTTTGAAAATGCTTTTACTTTCATCTTCTTCTTTTTTTTAAAAAAATAATTTATAAATAATAACTCTTTATGATATACATGTCATGTATATTATTATTTTTTAACTTATATCATTTTTTTAAATTTAATTTTCACATATATATGATATCAATTTTAATTTAATTTAATTTTTACATATATATTATATCATGTTTTTTTTTTGTATTATCTAATAGTTACATGTTTAAATATAAAAAAAAATGTAACAAATGTGTTACTAAACACCTTTTTTTTTACTTTTTGTTCTTAAAAATATGAAAACAACAAGTTTAATGAATATTATTTTTTTGCATTCTATTTTCACTTAAAAAAATAAAAATATATTTTTATTTATTTTTTAATAAAAAACAAAAAAAAACATTTTCGTTACTCAACACAGTAACCAATGGATAAAAAAAAAAAGTGAAAAGATGACACAAATTGTTAAATGGTAGGTTGTCTGTCACTCATCAAGAATAGGACAATATTACACATAATAAGCCAGTTTAGGACTAGCCTCACCGCCGATTTTGTAGCCCTGAAACTGTTTAATTTAAAGTATGTGAGGGCTAAGACAGACTGGTCAATTTAAAGTTTGGTAAATTATTGACACTACTATCGACAATATATATATATATATAATATAAGGGAGCTGATATTGGCACTCCACCAATATCTTCTGACACTCCACTTCTACCTTTTTGTAAAGTACAATTACAAATGTATCCCTCTACTATACAATATTGATTCTTATATTTTTAATACCCTAATTGCTCTTATTTGATAATGTTAGAATTCTTAACTCCAAATTACAACTTCTCTCTCACGTTCCTTTTTGGTGTGAAAATATTTCTTCGTTGATTTTAAAAATATTATTTTTTCATGTTGAATCAATTTATCAATATTTATTTTAGAAGTAAAAAAAAATTAGGATTCAATATAATGATTTAGAGAGTATCAATCAAATGTATTTGATTCAGATAATAAAAGTTACATGATTAGATAAGTTGTGAAGAAGTTGTTAATAATAGATTACCTAGAGAAATATTAAAAATGTATTTGAGTTGGAAACAAACATTATATCAATGGATAAAACCTATTTGAAAAAAAATTAATTATATTTAAAATCAAAAGAAAGTTTAATTTCACTTGAATAAAAATTATGATATATAGTTCTTTAAGAAAACTAAGGAAATCTTTTTTATTTTAATAGAGAACTTTTAGAAATTAAAAGATGAAAAGAGAAAAACATGACTCTATAAAATATTTTTTCAATTGTAGTTGTCTTAATTTAACTAAGGAGTCTTTGCACCAAAATTTCAAAAGATAAAAATAAAAAAATTAATATGATATTTTTCTTCGTTTGCCTTTTATTTTCTCCTCCTTCCTTTCTATTTTGTTTGTTCACAAATTGATGGTATGTTTCAAATTTTAATTTATGTTATTTTATAAATAACACACATGGAAAATAAATTACATGTTTGGTGAGTAAAAATAAAATATTTCAAATTTTGGATTCTTTGAGTTATATAGGATAAAGACACGAACAACAAGTTTCAATTGAAAAATGTCTAAATGGTAGTATTTGGGTGGTAATAAATGGATTGTTGTATTGTAAACCTAAAGTAAAAAAGTTAAAAAAACTTTTGTTTAAGAAAAATAAAATTAAATTAAAATTGAGTCTTGAATTAGAAGGGCAATTAGGGTACTAAAAATATAAGAACCTAAAATGGTATAACATATGACCACTTTTGTAATTTTACTTTACAAAAATATAGGAGTGGAGTGCCAGAGGATTTTAGTGGAGTGCCAATATCAGCTCCCATAATATAATAGTAAGACTTTTATCTTTTAAAAATATGTAAGTCAATTGGAATTGACTAGAAGGGTTGGTGCGTTCAAAATAGTGTAATTTTGGTGAATGGTAAAAAAAATTTGTAACTTTTTGCTGGTAAATATGAAAAAATGCGAATGTATGTATTTAAATATTTTTACAGTCTAGCCTTTAAAGAAATTACCGAAAATACTCCCAAAATTAAATATTGCAAGATTATAAAGAAAATATCTAAAATACTCCGAGCATTAAATGTGCCCATCTAACTAGACGTGACACATGAATTTACCGAATTGTGAAAAGACGACTTTGTGTATAGGTTTATATCGTTTTGCGAGAGAAGGAAACGAGAGAAAAAAAGATAAAGTTTGATAGAAAAGGGCATTTTTATACTTTCAATGTGAATATATTGTATAAGTATATGTTAGTATTTGGTATTCAGAGAATCAGAGCAACAAATACGTATAGGTAAATATTTTTTACCTTACATTGACAATTGTCAACATCTAGTTTAACAATATATGTGGATCAATTACAACCGCAAGATCAAATTTCAAACTCTTTTTCAATGCAAAACTACACCCCTTTAAGCCAAATGGAGGAAAAATGGGCGCGGAGACGATTTTTGTCCATGTTCTAAGGGGGGCTATAAGGAATCTTAGTATTGAGTTTTTCAGGATGTGGGTTAACAGACCCAATACTCACCTCATTTTCCTAACTTAAAATTTTTTCATTGCATTGTATCTAGAGAAATATCACTGGCACCTCATGAGATTTAAACTTGTCTTAAACGACTATAACATAAAATTTTGTCACAAACGCTTTATGTGGTTTGTTTCGTATATCACAAACACCTCATTCTGTCAAAAATATATTGTGTGATAGCACTTTTTACACTGAAATGACTTTACTGTCCTTTAACTCCTGACGTAACCCATTTGAATACTAAACTTATCCATTTAACCCCATACAAAATATCCCCTTTGAACAGCCAACCCTATATATATATATATATATATATATATATATATAGTTATTTATTTTCACAAATAATAATGTTAACATAAAATAAAAATGTAATTAAATTCTCTCTCTTTCTCTCTCTCTCTCTCTCTCTATATATATATATATATATATATATATATATATATATATATATTTCAATAAAAGATAAAGTATAAAAAACACTCTCACTATATACCAAATTTGCAAAAAAATCTTCTCTGTTTACAAAATGAGCAAATAAAGACATTTTATCAATTTAACTAAAATTTTTAAAACACCCTTACACTCTAGTGTCTTGTTTGAATGTCCAAAAAGTACTTATCGGAATATTAATTTCTTATTTATTTAAAAAATGTGCTAATACTCCCTTATTTTAACTCTTGAGCCCATTTGAAATAATAAAATAATTAAAATATATTTTTAGTTAATAAAAAAATAGGAAATATTGCATTCAAACATGACATAAGGGTTTTAAAGGCTGTGAGAGACATTTTGGTCATTTAAAAATAAAATTTTGATGAAATGAAGTTTTTCACATATCGTAAAAATGCAGGAAAGTTATATGCATATAATAAATTGCAGAGAGATTTTCAGCACATTTTGTATATAGCAGTTACACTACAATTCGGGTTTAACCCTACATAAAAATGTTTAACCTTAATTCAATTATAACCCTACTTTCAATCCTAACTATTCAACTCTAGCCAAACCTATCCTTAAATTTTGTAACTCGGTTGAGATTTTGGGTTAGAAAGTCTAATTAAATTCAGGCTATCTATATTATCAATCTCCATATTGAAAATTTAAAGTGGTCTTTAATAAGTTTCACATTAGATTACTCCTTAACACACAAAAAATTAAGAACTTAATGCAAATTTCTTAAAAATTACAAACAAAATTTTAGGAAATTAATTATCTAGTGTTAACATACAATAAATAAAGATTTAAATAAAGAAAGTTGAAAAGAAAACTGTTATCATAATTTGAATATTATATATATTATATTTAAAATAAAAAATATGTATAAAAATAATATTACAATTTGGGTTCGGATTGGACTCGGGTTGTTGGCAACTTAACCCAAGCCCGACCCTAATTAAGTTCTAGTTGAGATTTTTTAACCTAAACTCAACCCTAATTGTAAAAATAATTGCACAAATCTGTAAAAAATGGGGCTTGGCTCGGGTTGGGTTAGGTTGCCCAATCCAAGTTGCACCCGTAATATATACACATATATGTACACACTCACACATAGATCTACTTTGTTTTGGAGCAAAAACTATGCAAAAATAGTGGAAATAATTATCATAATTTGTGGTGGTTGTAATTGGTGGCAATGGTGGTTGGATGAGGAAATGAGAGATAAAGAATAGTGGCGGTGGTGGTTGGTGTTTTGTGTGTGTTAGTGAATGTGATATTGGGTCCAATGAAAGACATTGTGGTCATTTCTGTATTTTGATATTTTATATTAAAATTTATTTAAATAATCAAAGACAATCAGAACATTTCACATATTAAAAAAAATGAGAAGTCTGGGAGTGTCTATAATAAAATTTCACAAAATTATAGCCGCGTTAGACAACAATAGTCTCAATGGTAAATCAATTCGCTCAGCACCCTAAATAAGTCCAACTCATACTCAAATTGAGCTAGCTTGGGTATTGCAACTTTACAAATTCTTACTGCAAGTCAGATAGATATTAGTAAATCTCAAATTAGGTTAATTATATATATGTATAATTTTAAAAAAAAAAATACAAATTGAATATCTATATATATATATATATATATATATATATATATATATATATATAGACACACACACATACACAAATATTATTGTACATGTTAGAAATATAAGAAATATATTTATATTGAATTGATTAATTGATGAAGAATCTATAGGCCCATAATCTTAGAAATCAAATTTACTTAGGAGATAAGAAATCCTAGTTCTAGTTGAACTAGAAATCCTAGATGGATTAGGATAGAAAATAGTATAATATTAAATATATTATTTAACAGCTCCCCTCAAATTCAAGATAGGTTATATGAAACCAACTTGAGTTTTGAGCAAAATCTTGAATGGATGCGGCTTGACAGAAGTCAAGCAATTTGAATCTTTTCAATGAAGACGACAAACAAAAAATGATAACGTCACGACTCAATCTACGACAACAATCATTTGATTTAGTCCAGAACAAACAATAAGAGAACAATCACTTCATAATCGATTCACGGTGGCCAATAAAGAACTCGTAAAAAAAAAGTGTCATGGCATCACGTGTCAAAAAATTTTCGAAAAACAAAACTCCTGAAGAACAAATTAACTGACAACAACAGTCTTGTCGCAAGAAGAGAGTTTCTTCGTGGCTCACCACGAATTAGTGATGACGCGCGCAATGTTAGAGACGTTACGTGAAACTAGCAGGAGAACATACACCAAAGTTAGTGGACTAGTGAAACAATCTTCTTTTGGACATAGTCGCCGATGAAAAACTAGATAATGAAGTTGGTAGCTGTAAAATGTAGATGAAAACTTGTATATATATATATATATATATATATATATATATATATATATATATATATATATAAGGCGGAAACTATTTTTTGTGATTGACCACCGGGGATGAAGCAGAGGGTGGTGTCTCTGGCGGTGATCGACAATGAAGACTATCAGGAATTGATATGTTCTGATACCTTATTAAAAAGGTAAGAAGAATATATATATTGAATTGATTAATTGATGAAGAATACATAAATGTTTATTTATAGGCACGTAATTTTAGAAACCAAGTTTACTTAACTAAGAAACCCCTTAGATGAATTAGGATAAAAAATAATAATATTAAATATATTATCTGACCTTACTAAAAATTAAAACGAAATAATAATCCTTTAAATTATTAAATTACAGTCAACCAAAATTTAAAGATAAGAAATGCAAAAAACTAAAGAGATCGATGTAGAATAACTTAAATAAATGTATCATCCATATATGCTTTTCTCCAAATCTAGCATTTTGTCCATACATTTACATGCTCTCACGCGCAGCATCTCATTTTCTATGCAATATATATATATAAACACTACAAGATTTCCCCCCTCGCTTCCAACGAATCAACTAAACAAAACCTAAGAAGCCATTTGTTGACTAGTAAGGGGACACCGCTTGGATGCGATTTTTTCGCTTTTGAAGGAAGTGTTGCAAAGATCTCTTCACAGAAAGGCCAGTAGGACTACACAGTTGATATTGTAGCAATGGTGAAGTGGGCTCCCAGCTAAGTGGGCTCTTCATTTTTTCATCCATTTCTCCACTTGCATGCATTATAATGGCTCTAGCCTGCAATATATACATAACAAAAATTAATATTATTTGATGATATATATATATATATAAAGGTCTTGGATCAGGTCCTATAATTTCTCTCTCTACAAATAAAACATCAAATTGAAAGAATGTGTGGGAACTCTTTACAATTAAAAAAAAAATGTTAAATGTCAAATAGTGTAGATTTATAATAGACTATCGCTCCATCTAAAAAATGGGTACTCTTTGCTGGTCAGTGTGTATTTTTCATAATAGACTATCGCTCCATCTAAAATTCCTGAATTCCTTTCTAGTCACAAATTGAATGTTTTGACTGCTGAGTCTTTTTGAATGGGCAATTTCTTCTAAAGAATCGATATAAATATAGATCTCCAAGTGTGACAAAGGGTATTGTGTGTGTGTGTGTGAGAGAGAGAGAGAGAGAGTATATGGGTGCGTGTGTTTGTGTTTGAAATATCCTCGTCAACAGAAACAAGAGGTGAAACACACCTGAAGCTCTGTTACATCGCAAACGCTGACCCTTCCGTTGTAGAAAATGGTTAGCTGTTTCTCCGTTATACTTTCACTACTTGACATGCCCACCCTTCAAGAATACAATGAAGAAAACAATCAGAATTAGGTATAATTTGTTTATATGTTTATTTACATATATATATATATATACACACATACATATATATGCACAAATATATATATATACAGAGAGAAGGAAAGGGACTGACCTGGGTTGTTGCTGTTGGTCATTGAAATCTGAGGAATGGAGAGAAGCAGTAGGCGGTACAAGTCGGAGTTCCAAACTACAATTATTCCTCCTCATTTTGAAGGACTACAATCTGTATTTCTGATGAAGGAAGAGAGAGAGAGAGAGAGAGAGAGAGAGAAAATTCTAAGATTTGAATTGAAGGCAATGAGAGAAGATGTGCAGATCTATATGTGTGTGTTATAAAGATGTATAACCTTTTGTATAACACGAAACGCACGCAAGCTGAAAACTGAAAAGACACTGAAAATCGGCGAATGTTAATTGTGTGAAAATAAGCACGTGGAACACATTTTCCCCACTCACCAATAAAACGGCTTAGATTTATACACGTCGACAAGTTGGCAGTGGCACCACTTCTTTCTTTTCCACCATGGAAGAAATTGTAGAAAGAAAATTCAAATATATATATATATATATTTGGAAAGTATAAAGAAAATTCACATTAATAGTAATTTCTTTTCATTTTACTAAATTATATTGTTTTCATTGACTAAAATCCCTTTTTTTTTAACTTGTATGCCGACAAGTTGGCACCACTTTTAAACTAAAATGGGTCCTTTCCATTTGAGTAAAATCTTTTTTTATGGGTAAGTTTTTGACTAAAATCTTAAAATAAGGCACTTTCATTTTTCATATGTTCCAATGGTTAGCATTTTAAATTAGCCAATGACCACGAGCTTATATTAAAATTCAAATGTTATACTTCATCCACCCTTAATCATAACGGTTAATAAGAGATATTTTAAATCATATATAGACAAAGATATTTTTATCCTGATTTTTTTAATAACTTTTGATTATTAGATTAATTTTTGTCTTATTATACAAAACTTAAATGTAATATATATAAATATTTTTTTGTTCACCGGTAAGCAAGAAATTCTTTCACACAATCATTATATACGAGTGAATAAAAAATTCTTCCACACCATGTATAGTACTAACCATTCGATATCACAGAAGTTAGTCATATGTGTTGTGTGTAGTGGTTAGTTTGTTGGAGTAGTTGAGATTGTAATAAAAACGAAACATTGCTTTTTTACTTTCAAGAATTCTACTACACCCTTGAATTACTTGCATCAACAAAGTCATTTCCATAATTAGAAGACCTTGAATTAGTTGCATCGACAAGGTCATTTTCATAATTAGAAGAAACCAATTCATTGTCCCAGTCTTAGGAACAAATATCAATTTTAAACTGACACGGAATTAACTTTAATAACCCTAGGAACAAATATTAATTTTTTTTTTAAAATGAAAAATTTGGAACAAATCTCACATTTAACCAAAACATTGATATACTTGATTATAGTTATTATATACATATATATATATACAATTTTCTTTTAACATGTGAAGTGGTCATATGAATATGCATCAAGAAGTTGAATTAGTTCTCTAGTTCTTCTTTAGTTTATCAGTCAAACCCAGAAAAAGAAAGGAGAGAAGGTCTCCTCATGAACTAAGGTATATTGATATAGGTGGATCAGCATATACAGATAATATTGCACGAGCTTTCACATTCCGCCCACTAATCAGATTCTATGATGAATAACCTTATCGTAGCTATGTTTTCATTACACATGCAATGGTTCTAGAAATTAATGCTAAATTTTTTTTTCATGTGAAGAACAAGTCATATGGCTTGTGGGGTTGCCATGTGCTCAGTGTAGGAGATTGCTCACTTTTTTTCTTCTTCCAATTAGACGCGTGATTGATGATGTTACCTTGTGCCACGTGATTTTAAAGACATATATATATATATATATATATATATATATATATATATATATATATATATATATATATAATTTGGGTCGACAAATGATTATAGGCTTATAGCTTCATTGGGTCAAAAAATGCACTCATATAATGTATTGACAATTGCATGACTTACAAAATATTGAGACTAATAATTTCATCCTCAATCAGCTGGCACGGCCAGTAGGCTGCTCGGTGCGCTCTCTCTCTCTCTCTCTCTCACACACACAAACACACACACACACACGAAAAAAATATATCTTAATCTGTGGTTCCAATTCTTTTTGACAAAGTAAGGATTATGGATGATGAGGTTTATGGTTGATGACTCAGTTACCTGCTAAAATGGAGGTTACCGGGACAATTAGGAAACGTACACTACAATAAGAAAATTGGCCTAATTATGTTAATAGTGTACACATTTTTAAGCTATCACGCATCAGCTATAAACCATTCTTTACAAGTGTAACCTACTTTGTGATCAAAATACAAGGTGCTGTGTCCCATCACAATAAAATTGTTCTATTTTTGTTATTCACAGGACTGGAAGGAACAACTCCATCCTTCAAATAGTCATTAAAAAACAGAGTATAAGTAGCAAGAAAACAAAATGATTGATGATGGTGTTACTAGAAACAGATTCATCCAATTGCAAGAATAACCCAAAACTACAGTACTGGTGGGATGAACACACACTGTAATGGTTAGAAAGTATGATCCAACACAGACAATCAAAGTAATATTTGAAAACTTTGCAGAAAGGTTGTATTCAGTAGCAATATTCATGACAAAGTCATGGGTGCTAAAATGTTCAACATCATAGCTCGCTGTCTAACTCACTGGTACTCCTGCTCCTATCTCAAGGAACACGTTGCAGGGTTCAAAATCGAGTAGGGTCCGGTATAGGAATTATGGGGAATCTGGGTGGAGATTAGAATCTACTCAATCTACTATCAAGGCATTAATTTACATGCCAGTAACAAGGACTAAAAAAATTGATCAAGGATTACTTTAGAAGCTCATGGGGTGATGAATAACTGAGGAACAAATAAAATACAATACCACTGACATACGAAATTACTTGATTGGTCGTTGTGGGTGGAGCAAAAGACCTAATCTAGCCCAACTTTAGAAATGAGAAGCCAGCACACCCTTGAGAGTTAAAAAAGCAATCCAACAACCCTACCCCATCTTGACTTTAAAGCTTTCAAAATACCAAGAAAGTGCTACCAGCTATGGAAGAGGCTAACCAAAAATTAAAATAAAGCCAATCATAAAAATGGAAATATAGAAACAATAGCTTTGACAAATAATAAACTCACAGATCATATCTTAACAAAATGCTACAAATTATTCAAAATTAAATTTGGACAACCAATAATTTTAGAAGACCATTTGGAGATGTTGGTTCTACCACAGATCTCTTTGGAAGTAAGCCATGAAACAGCCTGCCCACTTGCATTGGGTGAACCATTAGAAAACAATGTGCATGTGTGTCTAAACTCGTAATACCATAACATAGGAACAAAATTTGTGTGTGAATTCCTTTCCCTGACTTAGCTTATGGAGTGGCAGACCCTCTTAATTAATAATGCCTATGAAAAGACTGAAACGAAACTCATTTCCATGACATTGCTTACTGCAAGGCCCACAAATGCATACACAAGTTCTTGTGGGATTAGATAACTGAATAAAAGCATATTGAGGCTACTACCCACATTAAAACAAATGGAAACAGAGATTACTGTTCATATTTAGGACCAGGGCCACTTAGCATCTCTCCATGTGAACCAACGGTCCCTCCCATTCACACCCGTCACAACATCAGAATCACTTCTTTCAACTAAAATATGGTTCTGTGTATCTCTTGCAAATGCCTGACAGCATTGAAGATTCTTGTCACGTATCAATGCTTCTTCCCTATATGCGGGGCTGTGATATCTTGGATGCTGGACGAATTGCACATTTTTCCACCAGAGCTTGACAGCCTAGAAGAACAAATTGTGGAAAAAGAAATGAAAAATTATTAATTGTTGAACCACCTGGAAATATCTTAGAAATGAAGCCCCTATTATTCTTGTGGTCTGAGTTACCCTTTTTCATTGGCTCACTGAAATTTAGAGTACCATTATATCTTAAGGTGTAATCTATCAGAGCAAGGAATGATAAGCAGCATCTCAAAATTTAAAAACACTTACATGCCAGTAAATCCAAACTGCAACTTTATGGGGCATCAACCAGAAGAACAGAGCATGGTCATCTACCAATGAGGAGCGAACTTTTTTGGCTGTCAAAGTAGCTGTAAAATAGTCCCCAAGCTTGGGATGTTGAACTGAGATTGCTATGAACAGCTCATCCCCAGGTGCATTTGTTCTGATGCTCCAACTGCCAAGCATATCCTGCAATTAATCCTCATTAATGTTTATTTAAGGAATGAAGAATCCATAAAATGCTGAGGGAAGAAGATAGAATAGCGAATTAAGTAGTGCAGATAAAATTACACTTAAAAACAGAACCATTGAATATGCAATGACATTTCAGTACGCATTTTGAGCAGCTTGTGCACTTTCAAAACCTTGCGTGCCTGGTTCCAACAAGATATTTTGTGTTATTGAAGTTTCTACATTTTCAGGCCTTACTGTTTCAAAGAGCATACTGTCTAAGAACCAAAACTTGAAAACATTAATATGTATAATGAAAGAATAACTATCACCATTAGTAACCTTATGACATGGGGGGTGTCCGCACTACATAAGTCATCACATGCATATGGTTCTTGGAACAAATAGGATTTTGGAGCGTAGCGCAAGACTGATACCATGGATAAAGAGCTTAGACTATTTTACCTAATTCTTCTTCTCCCATATCAAACTCTCTGGCTTCTGTTAAGTTATTGTTGGTGGTTCAAAGAGTTTAAACATTGCTGCTTGCATGTTCATTGCTATTGAAAAATGGCAAAAGGGCAAACCCAGTGAACGAGGCTCCCACATTGCGGGGTCTGTGAGGGTCAGATGTACGCAGCCTAACCTTCACATGCGGAAAGATTGTTTCCTTGTTTCGAATTCGTGGCCTCCAAGTCACAATTGAGCAACCTTACAGTTGCGCCAAAGCTCTACCTCATTGCTATTGAAAGGCCACACCAAATTCTTGGTATCATTTTTGCTCTTCCCAAAGCCTGCACTCTTTTCTCCTATATTTTTTTTTCTTCTTTTCCATCAGACCGCGAAGTTTCAAGGCCAGAGATGTGGTGATGTCATAATTTTTGAACTGGTCAGATCTTTATGTTCTGAAAATTGGTTGTTTTTGCCAAGTCCTTTGCCCCTCCAGACAGTAGATTCTTATCCTTTATTTCCGGTTGCTTACAGATGTTAACTCAGTTTCATACTTTTATGTGCTGTTTAGGTGATGTGAAACTTATGGCTGTATTAAGTTTGATTTGATGAAGTTTATTTAATGAACTAATCTTGGCTTAATTTGAATATTCTTCCTTTGTTACTGTTTGGTGTTGATGCAAGCTAAATATTGGTAGGTTTAATTTGTTTCAAATAAGTTCTTTATAATTTCCGGGAATTTCAAGTAATGTAAGATGCATTAGCATTGATTACCCAAATTAATACCATTAACAAGATGTCATATTACAGTACAATTAGGACACGAATAAAAAACCAAAGGGAAAGATCATAGGCTATTGTAGCGCAATTTTTAAGAGAGAATGCAAATAAGCAATCACGCAAAGAAACCGAATAATCAGAATAAGAAGAGAAAACTGCAAATAGAATAATAATTAAAGAAAGGGAAAAATATCAGCGTTTCTTGATGTTATAAATTATTTTAAAAAAATGGACCAAGGCAGAAAAGAAAGAAAGCTAGAAAAAAAAGGTACACAAGCAAAGCAATTAATTGGACTTACCATAAAAGGACTAACATGTAGAGGCTTTGCAACTAAATCGAAGTTTGGATTGAACAAAAATGAAACTCTTTCACCCCATGGTGTATTGGTTACCTAAACCAGAAATCATCAGTGCTGTTAGCCAATGACAAGCTAGATTGGAACTTAGTACAGATTACAAAAACAAGTAATGTTAGAATTTAAATTTGAAGTCTGAAATACTTGAAATGACTGATGAAATTGAGTAAATGATTCACGTACTTTAAAAGGCTTTGCAAAATGAACCTTAAAAGTAAGTGGCTATAAGCCTATAACTATTGGAGTTACACACCTCAGCAATGCAATTCTTCAACTTCAGGGCTGATTCTTCTAGATCATAGCAATAATACAAACTCAATGGATTTTGTTCATATCCCACGCTAGGAGGTATTGTCAAGAGGAAACTGTGCAAGGATGCAAATTATCAGTTTGTAAATATAACAAAATGAAAAAAAAAAAAAAACTACAAAGTATTTTAAGATCCTAACAAACATCTAATCATGATTAACCAAGTAGGCCTAAAGAAATAAAAAAAATATTTTCATTTGATAACGTAAATTTTGTAAATATACTAACTAGAAAAAAAGAAGAAGAAGGTGTCATTAAAGAAACATCGAAAAAAAGGTGCAACATATTGCACAATGGAAAATATATGAAAAGAATGAAGAAAATCAAGGTATGCATATCATGCAAACTCCATAAAATAATTTACGAACATTGAAGATGCCGATTGAGCCAGAGAAAATAAAAGAGCTCAAGACCAAAAACTTTATCTTCCATAGCAAACATTTTCAGAAGTTGAAGTCCAAATAGGGAGGATTCCTAGAAAAAAAAAAAAGGAACAAATAAAGAACCCAATTCTATTTGAGTTTCTTAAACTTCTAACTGAATGTGAACAATTGCATTTCATGTATAATGCATTTGACAGTAAATCATGGACAAGTAAATTTGCAAACTGTAGCCTTTCCTACACATGCAAAAATCCAATGTTTTTGATCAGCATAAAAATGCCACTATACTTGCCAGAAAAAATAAAAACACCACTATCAATATTAACAACCAAAACCTTACAGTTACAAACCTCACAAAACTTTGCCTTATATGTATGCAACTAACCCCACACAGGCTCCCCCACATTTCTTCTTATGATGCATTATACCCAAGCATGAAAAATTGGAATCCTAAATGGGGGTAGGGGCCATGGAATCTCCTGGCCACAAGAAGAAAACCTATTTTAGGGGGGTGGTAGGTGCAAATTAATTTGACAGATAAAAAGTTAGGCTTTTGTGATACATTCACAAGATGATGATACTAAAAGCAACCAGTTACCTAAAAGATAAATTGGTTTTCATGAAAAATGTTAAGCAACTACGGAAGCCCAGTAGCTCTGATTGATGTGGTGGTTTTGTTGGTGAAGGGAATTCCAAGCACATCAGTTGCCTAATCAAGTTCTATCAGCGTATCAACTGAATAGTGTATCAGAAAAGGACATAAACTTCGAATGAGGGTGTAAAACTCAACATTATCAACTGAATGTAGGGCAACTAGTAATATAAAAGAGTGTGGCCAAAATGTGAATATTGAGATGGATATTTGACAAGATAAAACACGATAATATAAATTAACACATTTATGATTTATTGATATGGTTGAAGTGGCACCTGTTGAAGTTAAAATGAGATAAAAATGGATAAAAATGGTTTGGTTAGGTGCAATGAAAGATCAATAACTGCATCAGTTTGGAAAAAGTGAGTAATGCTATAGGAAAGAAAAAGACCAAAACTGACATCGATTGACATACTACCTAAAAATGTGACAGTATGCAATTTGACTGAGAGTAGCTTAGATAGAGGGAATGTGAAACACGATTTATTTACCCCCTGACCCCAAACAATTGGACGCGAGTTAAGTTGACACACTCGAGATATCATAAAAATTGACATATAATATAACCATTTCAGTTCAACAAATGAACCAGAAATTAGTTATTTAAACAACTATTCGCATCATTGTCTATATGTATCCCACTTGGATATATATATATATATATATATACAGGAATGATATTTGATATATAGTAATATGAAATAATGCCTAATAAAGAGTGTATATATAATGAGAAGGATATAGAATTATAGTGATATCTTTAACAATTACTACTATAGAGCTCCTAGAAAGAAAAAAACAATAATAATAATAAAGGAATGGTGCATTCAGGCACACATTGCATAAACAATTTGATTAACGAACTTAGATTTCTAGAAGAGAAAATATTCAAATTCGAAGTAACAAAATCCAAAAACTGAATTGTACAATTGACAAGAAAGCGAGAGCGAGAGAGCGAGAGCGAGCAATTACACGGGACCGGTGGTTTTGGCGACCCGACGAGCTTCATCAGCGGAGAGGTGGTTGGGGAGAGCGTAGGGCGCGTGGTTGAGGTCAATGAGGGCGTACCGGACAGAATACCGGAAAGAATGGTGAACGGGACGGCGTCGTTCGTGCCAGACGATGCCTTGGTACAGAGACACCGGTTCAGCTCCGTCGGCGGCGGAAGCGCGCGGGGTGAAAATCCGACGGAGGAGTGATCTGTAAGCGAGGAGGAGAGAGAAAACAAGGGTTGTGAAGGAGGTGGAAAGGATGGAGCATAGAAGATAGAGTGGCTCCATTATCAGCGTGCTAGAGATCTATCTCTCTGTGGATAGACCCTGTTGATAGGTTCGTTAAGTTCCAAATTCCAATGAAATAAATGGAAATTTGGAAAATTACAAAGATTGGTCTTCTGTATGTTTTAAATTACATTTTCATCCTTCTCTTTCAGAAATAAACTACGCTTCCTTTATTTATCCATGCAACATCATCAACAGTGACAACAACATATATCCATGTGAATAAGTTGTTGTTGTTGCACATGACTGGTTTTATGGGAGATGAAGATGATGCCATTGATCACAGTGAAGGTGGGCAAATGGTATTAGTCTTTGTTCTCCGGTGATAATCGCATTTCCGTTTCTAGTTGCAGTCCTACACCAAAACAAATCAACCACGTTATCAAGGCTCATCGGAGAAAGAGAGATGGACGTGATAATCTCAATTTCTATCATCATTTCTTTTATTTAAATTCTTTATTCATGAAGATTATAGTATTTTTATCACATCTCTCTTGTATCAATCTAGTGTAAAATTAAGCCTACTGTTGCTATTCATTATGTAATGTTTATTGGCCTTGTATGAATTCTGTGTGTGTTCAATCAATTATATAAACTTATGAGGGGGTGAACTGGGGAAAACCTCATGCCATATACATTTTTGTGCAAAATCATTTTCTACTTTTTTTTTTAAACCAGCGGTGTCAGTAGTCTCTATTTTTTTTTAAAAAATGTGCACATACTCCTCAGTCCTCACACCACTCCTTGACATAAAATAATAGCTTTATTATAATTTTACCCTTTTAACATACCCAAAATGCCCCTCTTGCAAATGGTCATTTACTAGTATCCTATACTAGTTGTCCCAAATGGTCATTTCACTCTAATTTATTTTTTTAATATTACTTTATTATACTAATATAAGGTCATTTTTGTCTTTTGAAACACAGGTCTTTATTTGCACCCTTTTAAAATCTGGAGGTGTTTTTTAACACGCAAGGTGGTATATGCACTATATGTATATCATAAGGAGTTTTTAGCACTTTACCCTTTATGAGATACATATACAATGTGAGTTTACTTTGTTGTGAATTTTTCATGTCTAACAGCTCATAAGCAATATCTCCTCTATTCTAATTTATTAGAAAAATAAAAAATAAAACTAGTGAGATTCTCCTCTCTCCTTTAAAATTTTTTTTACCTTGGCAAGCAATCACTCACACACCCACTATGTTCCTACAAGGACTTGAACCCCTCCACCTTCTACTTTGGAAGGCGATAAAATACCACTATATACTATAACTCTTACTTCTCCCCTTTTAGATAAGCATCTGGGAGATCAACATTCCACAAGATAGTGCATGGTCTTGGAGGAAACTACTCTAGTTATGACCAATTGCAAAAAAGTACACCAAATATCAATTAGGAGATGGTTCATCATGCTCATTTTGGATGGAAAGTTGGCTCACCTCTGGTCCACTTCATGCTAAATATGGTTTCTCATTGCTAGAGGCATCATCTATTCCCAAGGACACATAAGTCAGTAGGTTCATAGACGACACCTCTTGATCATTTCCTCAAACACTTGTTGCCCTAATTCTAGAGCTTGTTGTTCCCCATCTTTCTCCCTCATCAAACCTGACAAATGTTTTTGGTCTCCCTCACCCACTAGAACCTACAACATGAAATCAACCATTTTGGCTTTATCAACCCCATCCCCCACTAAATCTTGGTGCCACATTGCTTGGAACCCGCTCTCAATTCCTAAACATCAATTTATCAATTGGGTTGCCATCCAAAAGAGACTTTCCACTTTCGATTGAAAATCAAATGCTTATAGGCACTTCCCAAATTGTTGTTCATTTTGTCTTGCAGTAAATGAATCCCATGACCACCTTGTCTTCTCATGTCAATTCACAAACCCTATTTGGTCTTGTATTCAGGGGTTATGTTGATCCTATGTCCCCCATTCAAACTGGACTGACCTAAGCTCCTGGATTTCAACTCACTGGAGTGAGAAAAATTTTACACACTCCCTAGCCAAGCTAACTCTCTATGCATTTGTATACCACATATGGGAAGAAAGGAATTCAAAAATGATCAACAACCGTGCATCCTCTCAGAATTAGGTCCTTTATAGCATCAGAAGTTCCATTAGAGTGGAAATGTAATCCTCCTGATTCAAATTCAGCTTTGAAGCCATGCATGCCCTGAGTAGGTGGGATATCTCGCTTGATTGCCTCCGTCCCCCTCCTCGGCCGCTGGACTTATCATATATGAGCTTCTAGTGAAATGGAAGTCTCTCTTTCCTCAAGGTCTTGTAACTGGATACAATTGAGAGTTTATGTATCTTAGTTTTTTTTTTTTTTTTGTTTTAACGGCTACTTTGAGTGGGCTCCTTGTTGGCTTCTCTCTTTGATTGGTTTGAGATGCCTTTTTGGGCTTGCCAATCTTTAATCTCTTTTAGCTTCTGGGCCTATCTTAGGCCCATTGTATGCAAATTCTTTTTTATTCTATAAAATTTGCTTAATCATCCAAATAGATATATATATATATATAGTTTGGTTTATAACACTTTCATATGCGCGAAAGTCCTCAGGGCAACACACCCATAGCCATATTCTCTTGATTACAATCTAGAGGTTTGCTCGCCACAACCACTAATACGGTTTGATAGTCGCCTGCGTGATGATTTTTTTTTTTTTTTTTTGAAAAGATAAGTAGAATCACACATGCACACTGCCTCCACTGAAACTCGAATCCTGAACCTTTCTTTGGAGTCAGGGCCTGTTTAATAATTTTACAAAATACCTTTATCTTTTTTATAAATAAAAAAAAAAAGCACTAACTCCCCACTGCCCCTTATCACAAATGTGGCTAAACAGGTGCCTACGTGGCGACTTTACAAAGTGCCCTCATTGAAAAAAAAAAAAAAAAAAATTTCCCTCTCAAATAAAAACTCTCTCTCTCATATTACATTTCTTAAAATGATTAGAACCTTACGGCTATGTCTGGTAGAATGGAAAAGAAAAGAAAGGATAATATTTCTAATGAGAGAAAAGAAAATGAAGGAAAGGAAAGGATAGTGTTAAATTTTTATTGTGTTTGGTTGATTAGTAAAGAAAAAGAAAGGAAATGATAATTAATATGTTTAGGGAAAAAAAGGAAAGGAAACAATTTAAAAATTTTATCATTATACCCTTTTATATTTAAAAGAACAAATTTTAGCTTTTATCAAAATAAGGGCAAAATTTGTATTAACAAAGTTTCATTAAAAAATGTAGACTTTCCTTCCTTTTCCTTTCATTTCTTTCCATTTTTTAAAGGATAACAAAACCTACTATTCACCCTTAATCTATCCTTCCATTTACTTTCCTTTCCATTAAAAATTTAATACCAAACACACAAAACCATATCCCTCCATCACCTTTCTTTTCTTTTCCTTCTATTTCTTTCCTACCAAACTTACCCTAAATGTGTCTACCATCACATCCCTTCGATTCTCGCCGAAAACTCAGTTCTCTCTCGACGAAACCTCCATAAGAAAAATGAGTAGATTTGAGTTATTTGAATAGCAGGTTTTGTTATTTTACGGTTAACAACGCATCTCCAAGGCTTGGATTTGTCGGGAGTTATTTGAATCTATCGTTGCAAAAATTACAATTTGAAAAAAAGGAAAAAGCAAAGCTTTGAAGACTCCAAACAGCAACGATACATCTCGAATTCTTACATTAGCATAGCTTGGTTGAAAGAAACCAACACCAAACTGAATCAAATATCGTCCTATTGATGGAAACTATAAATTGTGGAAGTTATTAATGTGAAATTGTAGAATTTTGGATCGATTCTTATATGAGTTTACAATGAATTTTTAGATTTTATGGGTGGATGATTAGGGTTTATTTATTTAGGTTTGTAGTTGAGAGTGATTTGGCTTTGATTTGGGTTGCCTCCAAGGGAATCTCATTTTATGTATGAAACTTTATATGTTTTTTCTCTCACTTCATTACAATGGTGATTGTAGAGACTACGTAGAGAGAAGAGAGGTTGGAGAAAGAGATATGCATGGTTTAATAATCTATTATATTTGACAGACCAAGCAAAACCATTGAATTTTTTTTCTTCTTTAGAAATCAAAGTTCTTACAGGTTGCTTTCACTGGATACGAATCAAGTAACCATGTATAACTTTCATTAGAGACAGAGAAGAATGGTTCAACCGAAGTCGAAGAGAGAAAACTTTATGTTGCGTTTGGTACGTGGGAATGGAATGCAGCAGAGAATAAGAATGAAATGGAATGATCATTCTCATTTTACTGTTGTTTAGTTACAAATATTAAATAAGGTAGGAATAAAATAAATTTTAAATCAAATTATCCAAAATACCCCTCATAGTGACAAATAAATTAAACTAATAAAGGTATGGTGATGGTGTAGGAAGGTGACGATGTGGAAGTGGTGGGGGTGGTGGTGGAGGTGGCGATGATGTGGTGGTGGGGTGGCAGAGGAGGAAGGTGGCGATGCAGAGGTGGTGTGATCGTGGATGTGGTGGCAGCAGAAGTGGAGGTGGTGGAGGTGGCGACAATGATGGTGGTAAAAGGCAGTGTGATTATGGTGGTTGTGGTGAAGGTGACAAATTTTTTAGCAATATGATTTTTTTTTTTTTGATCTTACTAGGAATGGAATATCCATTCCATAGGTTTAGATTCTTATTTCCAGGAGTCAAAATGAGTAACTGCAAATTTTAGCTTATTAAATTCTATATTCAATGAAATCCGACCACTTTTCATGAGGTTCAAAACATTGAATTTGAAATCCCGTCAAATCTAATATTCTTTCTACTTAATCAATACGAGGATAGTTGAATCGAATATAAGACATCATGATAGAGATCTCGTGTTTAATTTTGACCACAACAAAAAAAAGAAAGACAAACAAATTAGACAATGAAAGTTGAACATTTTTTTTTATTGTGGGTGTTTGGGCCAACTTGCGTGCATCTTGACTAATCCCACAAGGGCCTGAAATTAATGATCGAATAAGCTTCTAGTGGTCTTGAGGAGACTCAAAATGGTGACCCAAGGCCTAACCAGCTGAGCCATCCCGCAGGGTTAAGAAAGGTTGAACTTGATTGATTGTTAATGAAATGACTAAAATGTTACACAGACACAAAGTTTAAGGTGTTGTTTGATAAAATTGAAAATTTTAAGAGTTGAATTTTAAGTGCTAAAGTTTTTAAGTGGTAATTAAAAAATAATTTTTTTTGAAAACTTTTTGAATTTTTAGCGTTTAGCATTAAGTGAGAAGTGATATCTATGTCACTTAAAATTTTACCTCATTTTAAGTGGTGCTTACTAGTTTTAGTGATATTTAAATTGCATTATCAAACGCACTTAATTAGATAAACATTTATACCCTGTTTGGAGGAGCTTCCTAATTCTAAAATTCATTCTATTGAAAAGGCGTTTGAAGAATGCCTTCAATAAAATGAATTTAAAAGAAAAAAATTATTTAGTGGATGCATTTTTAAAAATTCCTTCCACAATTAACACAATTTTAACTTGACATATTTATCTTTAATAATTACTCTCAATAGACCAGTTTTGCAAAACAAAAGAAGACAAAATTATTTATAAAATTTGTTACCTAAAATAATTCTGACTTCTTTTGAAAATCAAGTTTTTTTAGTTTCCTTTGAACGAACATTTTAGGACTTTAACTTTTATTAGAAGGCTATTTTTTTTTATTTCATTATAACATTTTTTCAGAAATAACTAATAAAATTTGAAAATCCGTTTTAATCCCTCATGAAATTTTTCCAAACGGGTGGGTCCTTGATCTGTTCAAAATAAAATTCAGAATTAAATTATCGAACAATACCTAAGTTATTTTTTATAATACAAAGAAGATATCTGTAATTTAAGCAAATTAGATTAAAGATAAGTATAATTTATCCAATTTAATAATGTCAAAGACCTCATTTGAGGTGAATGCAAGTATTCTAAAGAAGGCGGCGGGTGGAAACTTGAGCACACATGGGAAGAAGGCTGGTTGTTACTTCGTTAGGGATTAGACCAGGTTGGTGAACCAACTAGACCATCACCACTGGGAGACTACAACACGGTTCTTCGTTCGAAGCTATATTCTCTCAAGTCTCAACTACATCGCTTCTACCGAATAACAACGCCACGAAAACAGCTGGAAAACCCGGAAATTTTATAGTATTAACCTTAGGAGCACTATGGCAATTAGATCTACCAGAAACTTTGCGAAATGACACGCTTGCCCCTATGTAATATACGTTGCTTGGTTTCATTTGTTGTGCACAATGATTCCGGTGTGAGCAACCGTACCAGATCTGGCGATGAACACGAAGTACAAATGGGAAAGGCTGTTTCTTAACGTGTGTGGGGCTCGCTCTCTCTCAATTAAATCGCCGGAACTGGACAGACGGACTAGCAACACCATCTCCCTCTATCTTTCCGCCCACTTTCCCTCTCTAAAACACTCCCTCTCTCATTCTCTCTCATTATAAGTTCATATCATTCTCTCACTTTTCCCATCTCTCTATAGTCCATATTTATTTTTTCTATTCGTTCGATTTTTTAAACCACAGCTTTTCTCCAATTGAATGGCTGGGATTTTCCAAGGAATCGGAGCTACGACAGCTCTCTCATCCATCAATTCCTCCGATTCCAAGAGATTTCATTTCTCAGCTCGCAGATCGCTATCAGGTTCGCTGGGACTCTTATCTCATTTGCTTCAACTTTGGTGTGATTTGATTGATCCAGATAAAATTTAAACGAGGTCACTGAAATGTACTATAAATTTGTGTTCAATTGAGTATAACTTGCTTGATATTTGATTTATAAGTTTTTAGTTGTTTCAGGGAGAAAAGCAAGGTTCTTTGTGGTTAGATCCGATGGAAAGTCTAACCCTGTTTCGAACCCAAGAGGTTGCAGAACTGAACGATTGGTTACCAATGCAGTTGCAGTTAATCTCTCTCTCTCTCTCTCTCTCTCTCTATATATATATATATATATATATATAGGGGTAATTGTGAGTGCAGTGGGGAAAGCTCAAAGGGCAACGACTTTCTGCAAATAATACCGAAAATTAGATAATGGATACTTAATACATATATATATATATATATATATATATATATATATATATATATATATATATTCCTCACTAAACATAAATTATTGTTTGTTGGACCTTAAGTTCTAATTTTAATCTTGCTTCTATTATGTAGACAAAGGCTGATAGTTCGACAGCTTCCACGGCATCTAAACCTGGGTATGCTTGATTTCTCTTCTATGTTTGCGGTACTGGATTGTTTTGATCATTCTTGCTGTTTTGTTCAACTTCAATATGTTAATTTTCACCTCTATAATTTTTTTCATTATAAGAAAGGCATCCCCAAACAGTACCTTTGAGTGGCCTCTAAAATCATTTTATTACTTGCTTAATTGTATCCTCTCTTTGATTGCCAAGAAACCTGAGGAGAGTGAAGGAGCAAAAATTTCAAGTTTGTCATTTACTATTTCTTAGTTCTGTAAAACAACAAGGAACTCAACTTGAACAAATAATTGCGCAAAGCTTAGTTAAGCTCATTTTTCATTTTCTAGGCTACCAAATCAACAGAACATATATGGTTTCAAAATTCCTTCTTTTTTACCACCAGGTCCTTCACAACAACCATGGTTTGGAATAAAGATTTATTTTGTGCCTTTTTTTTGGGTTCAGCAAAGACAAATTCCTAGTCCAAAAAGCTTTTTCTTCTGCACTGATATTTTCTCTAATTTACTAAATTGTGAAGTTGCACAATTTTTGTTGAGGTTTTTTGTGCATTCAAACCTTTTTGAGGCACTTCCTGCTTTTTTATGCACTTCGTTGTTGTGGAGTATTCATCATGCAATGTTCTCTCTGGTGGTGAGAATAATGGTTTGGCTAAAAACTAGACTAACATCTGCAAAAGAAGCCAATTTTGTAGGCTTGCCTTATTTTATCTCAAGCAGCTACATGTTTAAAGGGCTGGAAAAATGATTTTAATCACTCTCTATCTTATACGTGTGACCTTGTACACACACGCACACAAATGTATTCATTTATCATAACACCGTAATGGTAATACTTTTGTCGTAGAAAATAAATAATAGTTTTTGTACTTGTCATATTATTGTAATTGATTTGCTCTAGGATATTTCATGACAGCATTTTTTAATACAAAACTCTGTATTCAACATATTTTAAGGCATGGCTGGTTTTAGGCCCATATATACACATTCGTGTATATTCATGTTCTTTTGAGCTGGAACTAGCATGCAATACATGCCTCAAGGGGGTGCCAAGCGCAACGCTTGACCATGGTCTATGATCATGGTTTATGAATTGAAACTAGGTTCCTATTTTGATAAGCGTGGTTTAATTGCCCCCACAACTAGTTAATCTCACTTGGTGAAACGAGTCTCATTTTTGGCACAGAACAGAAACTTTAGCTTTGCATATAAATCAGGTTGATCCTACCTAATATATATAAGATAAGTAAGCAAATTGTTTGCTTTTATGCTCTGGTAGCTCTTTGGCCATTGTTGTTATGGCTGTTCGATCGCCTTTCGCGCAGCTACCCTGGGTCACCCTCCCTCTCGAAGGCCCCGAGCCTGAGACTACCTGGAAACCAATTCCTCTACCCTGACTCCACGCCACTATAAAGGAGTAGGCTTGACTTGACAATGGACCTGTTGACACCTTATAAACAGTCAAGATGTAGAAACTTTACATTCTGAATATTTGAGTATTTGTTTTAAATTTTAATTGTAAAGTGGGAATTTTTATGGAATTTGGATTGAATTTGAAGTAGTAGTGTATAGAAATCTGAGAGATTTTTAGCAGATGTAATGCAGTATTTCGTTAACTAGTACTTTTGTGAAAGACCCAGAAAATATGTTACACAATGGATGATTCATGAAGGTATAAAAAATGATGTATATATTTTTCATGAATTGTCAATCTTGCTTAGATAACGTGTATCACGATTCTTGGAAATGTGTTTTTCTGATAGCCCAATAGATACTCTGGTTTCCTTTGAGCCATTTGGTTGATTGCATGTTACCAGTTAGCACTTACAATTATCTATTAACTACTAGATATTTATATGTAAAGATATCTGTATTTTTAGAGTTTGGAAGCTTGTGACTTCAACAGTACTTCCTACGTAGATTATGTTGCTGGTTGTCACATACTTAGCGTCATTTAACCAACAAAGTTTATGAGATACATTGCTGAATCTGCTTAGATATTATGCATTTATAGCCACTTCGCTTAGACTGAGAATTCTTCTGTGTTTATGCTATGGAATGTTGTGATTGATGCAAGCAGTTAAAAACTTAAAATTTAAAGGAGAGTATGAGATGGTATTGGCTTACTTTCAAGATTTACTATTTAAACATTGAAATAATTATGGGCCTCACTTCCTCAATTGTTATTTCCTTAACTCTCCATTGTCACCATCTGAATGCACATATCGATACTGCTGAACAGCTGGTGTATCCATTTTTAGTACATGTTTCTTGAGAATATGATGCACATGTTGGCAGATGTGATGGTTAGGTTGTGTAGGCAGGGGCTGTGCCCCCCCCAAAGTCTGAAGAAAAACAGAATACTTGTAGAGAACTGTCAGTTGAGGGTTTAAAATCAATACGCCCCACCACCTTCCCCGCAAACTTTTTGTTAAACCTGTATTAACCCAGCACCTTAGCTTTTCACTAACAGACTAACCCTCGTGTGCAAGTTTTCTTATTTCCGAAGTAGACCTGTCCCTTAGTCTTTTAGTTTCCAAACTGGCCCTGCAATGAAGTTATCTTGTTCACATTGGCCTGACATCCTTTCCCTTATTCAGAAAATGACCCACTCTAAAGGTTGTATAATTTTGCAGTGGCCCCCAACTCCCTTTCTGCTAGCCTTCTCAAGTTCTCTGGTACTGGGTCCTGTTGGTCTCTCAACGTTTGTGATAAAACCAGAACTAGGTAAATTTAGACAACATTTATTATATATATTTTTTATAGTGATAAAAAATCGGAACTCTAACTGTCCTTTGGATGCCATGGCAGCACTTTCACCACTGCTACAAGTTGCCTAAAATCTAATTACTAGTTGACATTACAAGAAAAAATTTAATATCTTATTTAAGAATATAGTTAATAGCTTTGCGTACCTTTCGTCTATTTTTTGTAATTAAAATCTTAGATTAATTAAGGATTTACTTTTAAATTCAATAGACTTGTAAGATGATATCTAATCTCATTAGATTTTAGAATATTGTTGTATAATAAACAAAATAATTTAAAAAAAAATGCTGTTGAGACAAAATTCATGGCCAAGGTAATAAACCTTTTTAGGACCCCAAAGGGACATTCCTGGATCCATCATTGGCTGAATAAATGATCAGCATAACTTATTCTTTTATATAACAATAATATCTTCCTACCTCAATTTGGAAGTTGTCTTTTATAGTAGCTGCTCTACTAGATTAAACAGCATACACTTGTATCATATATTGTCAAATGTGTGTCAAACCTTTGCTTTTGTCTCTGCAATCATTTTAATGACAACTACATGCTGAAGAGAAGTATGCCACATTTGCCTCATACATATAATGTTATACATGACTAGAAAGTATGGTAAGAACCGCATAAACTGCTTTGAACTGCAGGTCCTTATTTCCCATTCATTTTTGTCATTCCTATGGCTTCCCTTTTTAGTTGAGGATACAGTGAATAAAAGTGTCTCTTTCATCAGGCATGAGCTTTTACTTTTTGAAGCCCTCCGTGAAGGCCTAGAAGAAGAAATGGACAGAGATCCCAATGTTTGCGTAGTGGGTGAAGATGTGGGTCACTATGGAGGCTCATACAAGGTGACAAAAGGCCTGGCTCCAAAGTATGGCGATCTCAGGGTTCTTGACACCCCAATTGCCGAGAACTCTTTCACAGGCATGGCCATCGGAGCTGCCATGACTGGACTTCGGCCAATTATAGAGGGAATGAACATGGGATTTCTCCTTCTGGCATACAACCAGATTTCCAACAACTGTGGCATGCTCCATTACACATCTGGTGGCCAATTTAAAATACCAGTGGTCATCCGGGGACCCGGTGGAGTTGGCCGGCAGCTCGGGGCTGAGCACTCTCAGCGCCTTGAGTCGTATTTCCAATCAATCCCTGGTATCCAAATGGTTGCATGCTCGACCCCTTATAATGCCAAGGGCTTGATGAAAGCTGCTATCCGAAGTGACAACCCTGTTATACTTTTTGAGCACGTCTTGCTTTACAATCTCAAGGAGAGGATTCCAGACGAAGAGTACGTATTGAATCTTGAGGAAGCAGAGATGGTTAGGCCTGGGGAGCACGTCACTATTTTAACCTATTCCCGGATGAGATATCACGTGATGCAGGCTGCCAAGACTCTTGTGAACAAGGGTTATGATCCTGAAGTTATTGATATCAGGTCACTGAAACCATTTGATCTTTACACGATTGGGAATTCAGTAAAAAAGACGCATCGTGTGCTGATTGTTGAGGAGTGCATGCGCACAGGTGGAATCGGTGCTAGTCTGACAGCAGCTATTAGTGAGAATTTCCATGATTATTTGGATGCCCCAATTGTGTGTTTGTCATCACAGGATGTGCCAACACCATATGCTGGGACATTGGAGGAATGGACTGTGGTTCAGCCCGCCCAGATTGTGACTGCAGTCGAGCAACTCTGCCAGTAGTAGAAGCAGCAGCAACAGCTAGTTTTGGCAATCTGTTAGTGCTGTCATCTTGCTATTTATGTTAGTTCAAAGTTTTCAGCTTGCGTTATAATTATCCTTGATTTCAGGTCTTCTTAGGGATATAATGTGTTATAAACTGCAATTGTTCATTGAGTTGAGGCCCTTTTATTTTGTTAGTCTGTCTTCACTTGAATGATGGATAGGATGTTGTTTGTGCTTTAAGCACAGGTAGGATATTTGGGGATTAACATCAGAATTTGTCCTGATGGTTCATTTGCCTGTTATTTGAGACACTATCACATAATCAATAAAATTGTGTAATGGACCAGATAATGAAAATTGTATGCAGAAATGCTTCTTTTTTTGTTGTTTTTTTGGGAGAGCGACGTATATGCCAATAGTGGCTGGTGTGTCAATGCTATACACAAGTATGTATGTTGAACGGAAATACACAAGTATGTGCAATTTTAGGCTAATCTAATTCTACGCAAAGCATTCATGTGTGGTGGGTGCTTTGAGGGCTCCTTAAGGAGGATGTCGTCCATAATTACCTATATTGGCGGTGGAAATAGTAGTGAAATGGGACAAATAAGAAGTGCAACCCATCAAAGTATGCGAGAAATATGAGAATAGTTCAATTTAGGAAATTGAACTGTCTGACATATTCATTCATTCATATTATTATTATTATTATTATTATTATTATTATTATTATCATTTTAGAAAATAAAATGGATGAAGATTGTATGTAAAAAGGTCATTTTGGATCAAGTTTTTCAGAAAATTTATTTGCCTTTCAAACTTTCAATGCTGTTATACACCTGTCTGCTTCGAATCAGATTTTTATTTTTTTTAAGAAAACCATCACCTATGCATATAGGCTTCACTAGAGGAACTCATTTTGACATCATCCTTTATAGTCTTTTATGAGTTTATCTATTATGCCAAGGTGAACAATTTTTTTTCTTTCCAGTAAATAAGTGAGTAAATAGAATAAAAAAGAAAATATAAAGTTAGGTGAAGCATTAATCGTTGTATCAATTAAGATAAGGATTGAGTTTGATAAAATAGCTTAAATATTTGGTTGCCAAGTAGAAATCTAACCATGCTATCACTCATATATCATTCTTCTATACATTTTC
Source organism: Cornus controversa (assembly GCA_026545225.1). Lineage (NCBI taxonomy): Eukaryota > Viridiplantae > Streptophyta > Magnoliopsida > Cornales > Cornaceae > Cornus > Cornus controversa. Next base: position 54,132,721 of record CM048849.1, on the reverse strand, counting down.
AACAATTTTATTGGTGTTGGCACTAAAAGGATGCGAATTAAATCAATTTTATGGCATGGTAAAGTTATGGGGATTTGTGTTGCTTCTCATGGATGTTAGACACGAAAGACATATATATTTTCGATTTTCATCTCAATTCGATTTTTGGCAACAAGTTGAATGAAGTCTTTGATAACTACTCAGTGGACTTTGCGAAATTGCCAAAGGCTATGGGTGATAGCGAGGGAATAAACGGTATAATCACTAAATATGTGAAGACAAATTATCAAGAAAGAGCTCATTACAAAAAAAAAAAAAAAAAAAAAAAAGGAAAGAGGCAACAAAGCATTTATAAGTAGAAAAGCCTTAAAACAAGTTTACAGAGTAAATCTTAGAATTTTCATTTGATTCTAGCATTTTCTTCAAAAAAATTCCTACAACAATACCGGAATATTTTCTATTAGTTTCTCATAACCCTTGCCTCTTCCTTTTACGCACTCCATAAGCAACTGAAACTGATCTATACTATATATTTAGAGAGTTGTTTATCAAGGGGTTTTATTGATGTTTCTGTGGTTTTTGTTAGTATATTTGGTGCATTTACAATGGATTAAGAGCTAAGGTTGCAATTGCAATTGGGATGATAGGACTGAATTAGAAGTGCATGTGAGCCAATTTTAGGGGCTGAAAAGCCCTCCTGTGGCTGCACAGCTCATCTAATCTCAGGAAATATACATTTAGGGTCCAATAATGCATCCCATAAGTTTTTGCCTTTCCATTTCTTTCACAATAAAGAATTACCAGTTGTTTTGTTTTGTTTTTTCCTTAAGCTAAGTGTATTAAAGAGAAAAAGAACTTACATGGGGCATACCCCATGAGCCTAAAGTGAAAATGGCTACAAGCCCATAGTCAAAGACTACAAGACCAAAATAGATAGTCTAGCAAATCCAATAGGCATAAGCCCAAACAAACCATAACCAAAAAGGAGTAAATCAGTCCAAATAGGCCCAACGTGCACTTAGATACAAATTGAAAGGGCAACAAATTGCAGCATCTTAAACATGATTTCACAATCGAACTATGGGATTTGGCAGTAGGGGTTTATCTGAGGGGGATCAAAGAAAGAAGTGGAAAGGTTCCAGATATTTACAATAGTCTCCACAAAGGGGTAGCCAGCTTGATTAGAAGAAAAGAGGCAAAATCAACTTGTATCCATAATTCGATTCAACATGATCACATAGGGTGAGCTATGTCTTGAAAAATTCTGAAATTTCTTTCTTTCCATACATGATATACAAAGTTGGCCAATATAAGTTTCCATACCATGATCTTACTATTTTTTCTCTTTTGTCTCTAATTGGACGATGCCCAAACAAGCTAGAAAGTCTTGTCAGCAATAAGGACGGGTGAAAAAACCACCTTTGCTTGAAAGTCATTCCAAATTGACATGGAATAGGTGCATTCATTAAACAAGTGGTTGTGTGTTTCAGCATTATAAAAGCAGAGCATGCAAACATTTGGCTGGTTAAGATATTTTTGGGAGGGTCTGTCATTAGTTCGTAGTTTACCTTGGATTACCAACCAAAGACAATAAGAGTGTTTGGGTATAGAACCATTGAACCATACAAGTTTGTGCCAGTGGACTTTGGGAATTGAAGAATCGGCCAAAAACTTGGTGGTGTGATTCAGTGAAAACATCTTATTGGGAGATGGAATCTATTGGATTCAGTCCTCATGGAGGTTTCTAGGAGGAGGTATAGAAACCAGGTTAAAAAATGGGTATATCAAATTATGAATACGTTTAGGCCAAACCCATAAAGCATTAGAGATAAGTGTTGAAACTCTACTATAGTTGTTGCTAATCCAATTTGAATCAAAAAAGGAAGGAACTACCCGATTCAATGGTCCACATGGGAGCCATTGGTTGAAGATCATTATTGAGTTGCCATTATGGATATGATGTTTGATAAGAGGTTGGGCAATTTTTCTAAGTTGTAAGAGTTTTCTCCAAAATCAAGAGCAATTGTTTGGAATTTTTAGATCCAAAAAGCTCTTGTGTTTGATGAAATACTTGTTAAACCAATTCTTTAATAGGCTGCTAATAATATTGGACATTAGACATCAAATATGTCTAAGAACTGCAATTTTGTTCCATTTAGCTAACTCTCAAATGTCTAATCCACCATTTTTCTTTGGTCTACAAACTTGATCCCAGGATACTTTGCTTTTATTTTTAGCCATATCAGGACCAGACCAAAGAAACTTTTGCCGGATACTGTTAATGTCATTCACAACTTTGGTTGGCAGAACAAGGATGTTAGTCTAGAAATAGTGGATGCAAAAAAGAGTTAATTTGATCATCTGAAGTTTTTCGGCAAAGGATAGTGTCCTGTTTGACCAGTTGGTTATTCTACTCAACATGTTGTCAATGAGACTTTTGAAGTCCAATATACAAAGGTTTGAGGTTGTCAAAGGTAAACCTAAGTATCTAATTGGGAGACTTCCACAAGGGATGCCAAATAGGTTAGAAATGGACTCAGAAGTGTTGTGTGACACATTACTAAGGAAAAACTAACTTTTATTTGGGTTTGGGGTCATTCTTGAAAAGGAAGCAAATGTGTCTATAGATAGTTTCATGATTCTGGCTGAGTCAAGGTCACCTTTATAGAACATTAGTATATCATCTGCAAAGGTTAGGTGTGCCAGCTTAAATGATTTACTTATCCAATGGTATGAAAATATTGTGGAGGTTGAGGTGAAATGATTGATAATGGAGGACAAGGTATCCATGGCCAGAACAAAAAGTTAGGGGGATATGGGATCCCCCTGCCTAAGACCTTTGACACTTTTAAAGAATCCACAAAGCTCTCCATTTATGAAAAGAGAGAAGGAGGTAGTGGAAATACATGTGGATATCCAAGAAATGAATTATTAAGAAAAATTTAAGAGTTTGAGTAAATCAAGAAGAAAAGGCCAACAAGGTGTATCATAGGCCATAATTAGGTCAACATTAAGGGTACACTTAGGAGAGAATAGGTTCCCAATTCTTAAGCAAGTATGATGTTATCCCCTATTTGCTCTCACTGATAAAGGCATTTTGAGCCTTATCAATAAGAGATGGGAGGCAAGGTTTGAGTTTATTTGTCAAAAGCTTTGAAATGCATTTATATAATGCATTGCAACAAAAAATTGGCCTATAGTCACAAGGGAAAGAGGGGTTAGGAACTTTGGGGATTAAGGCAACATAGGTTGAATTGACCTCTTTAAAAAAAATTTCATTTTCAAAAAATTATTTAATTACAAGGGTGACGTCTTCACCTAAAATGTTCCAAGTTTTTTTTTATAAAACAAAGCATTGAACCCATTTGGTCCAGGAGACTTCTTGGAACTCATTGAGAAAAAAGAATCCTTAATCTCCTCATCAGTGGGTAGACTGATAATTGCAACAAATATTTTCTTACTGATAGTTTTTGAAACAAAGGGTGCAAGTGAGGCCATATCTGAGTAGTTATGAGCATTGGTTCTAATGAGCTTTTGAACAAAGAAATTAAATGAATTCTTTTTGGATTTGCTTTGGGTCTTGAGTGACCTCATTCTCTCCATTTGTAACACTGGTAATCCTTCTTTTATTTAGCATATTCTTGATAGCATTATGAAAAAAGCTTGTATTTTGGTCCCCTAAAACAAGCCATTTGATTATGGCTTTTTGGCAGAAAATGCTCTCCTCAATCTTCCTCAGGCCATTCTAGATTTTAATGCACTGATCCTTCTTTTTCTAAACAAATTGTTGATAGGATCAAAATCAAGAGTAGTTTGGTAGTCTTGGAGGTTCTGTTTAGCATGGGTTACCTTCTTAGAAATATTTCCATTAGACTCCCTATTTAGAATCTTTAAAGCACTTTTTAACATCTTCAACTTGCTCCCCACTCTATACATAGGTATGCCTTCAATATAAGTGCTCCAAATTCTAGCAACAGTGGATTGGAATTGGGGATGCTTACACCAGCAGTTAAAGAACTTGAAGGGGATATTTCTCTTCTGGTACAAGTTCCCATTTTGACAGTCATGAGAGAGTGGTTTAAGATTAAGGGAGGCCAAAAATGGGCATAAGAGTTAGTGAATTTAGAAATCCATTGACAGTTGACCAAGACCATATCAAGTTTCTTAGAGATGTTATCTCCTCCCTAAAGATTTATTTGACCATGTGTGAAGGAATCTTGAATATTTCAAGTCCTCAAGGTGAGCATTAACAATGTAGGTACCCAAATCATCCATAAAGGTACACCATTGTTCAGTGCCACCACTTATTTTAGAAAGAAATCTAATGGCATTGAAATCTCCTAGGATAACCCAAGGTTTTGAAGATAAAGAGGTGGAGAGCCTAACAATTGATTGCCAAAGAACATTAATTTCCTCAGGGCTGTTAGAAACATAAATGAAAGTAACAAAAAATGGTTGTATAGAATGATTAAGGTAATTCACAGAAAAGTGAATGAATTGGTTACTTTGTTTAAGGCATTGTAGGTTCAGTAGATTATGGTTCCACAGGATCCAGATCCTCCCTAGAGGTGGATGGTCATCATTATTAATCAAAGGCCATTGAGAGATTGTCTAATGAACAACTTTAACATTTGATCTTCTGATCTTGTCTCGAGTAAGCCCACAAGGTCTAGGTTTTGATTTTTGATAAATTTCCTTATCTCACCATGCTTGGAGGGGTACGTTATTTATACCCTTAACATTCCATGCTTGAAACACTATCATTGGGAATAAGGGGTCTGAATGTCAGCAAAAAACCTGGCAGTGGTTTCAAATAAGGCTTTTTTATTTTACACTTTTCTAGGATTTTTTTTTGTTTCTTCCTAGCTTTGGGGGCAAGGGCAACTCCTAGATTGGTATCCTCAGTTATGTATCTTAACCTCTTGAATCAGAGTGTCATTCTGATGATCCTGCAAGTTAATGAGGCTTGATGGCACTGAATTAACCTTCAAATCTTTCATTACAAATATCCTCCTCATTTCCTAGGTCAGAGAGTAGGTGGAATCTATTAGAAGACTAGCTAGAGTTGGACATGCTATTACTCTTAGATGGTGGGCTCAAAGGTAAGACAACCTTCAGTTTGAGTGAGTTGAAGTCAGTGATTAAAGTGGTTTTGGTTTGGGAGAGATTTTCAGGTTAGTTCAAATTGTGAGGAGAGCAAGACACAGTATGATGCTTACATGGAGTGGTTTTATTGACATGGGTAGCATGGACTTCATTAAAAGTGCAAGTGTCTGGAGTAGCCTGAAATTCTTGGTTTCCTAAAAAGGAAGATGGGTGGTGCCAGTGCTTGGCAAAACTCCCTAACGTGGCCTTTGAAACTTTCAGAGTGATCCAACCGTGTTCTTTCAAAAATGGTACGGTTGTTTTGTATTGTTGGCATGATAATACCAATGAGAAATTTATTAATTGTATAATGATTCATTATTATCAAAGTTGACTGAAAAATTTGATGTAGAATGCCATGTTACTTTCAAAAGATGAAATTACCTGTGGTGATAATTATAAGAGAAACAATTTAGAAATATTTTCCTATGAGATATATATGAGTTCTCTTTTTAATTTAGTTCATTGATATATCAGTACAAGAATTTTTTTGTGCGCCTATTATTTTTTTTATGATCATGTTGATTCTAGAACTCTTTTATAGTAACTCTTATTGTGTTTATACATTATATACACAACAATGCACCTATATATTGATATATACATAATAGTACAACTTTGGATAACATCGCGCCTTAGGTTCCCTGAGATTTCTGTAAAAGCCTAATTCGTTTTAGATTGTGTTGGAATCTTTCAAGCCATCTTCAACCTTAGGGTCTGTAACTCACTAAAAAGGGTGGCTTAACATGTGTTTTCATATGTGGATGGCTGGGTGTGCAAATTTTTATGTTGAATGAAAGATGAGTTCCAACACTATTAAGAGCTAAATGATGCAGGCAAGCATGACAAACCCTATATTTGAATTTCCAATTTATCTAAACCGCACACAAACATGTTTAGTACCATCACTTGTTGTTCATGTGTGTGATATAAACATGAACATGGGCATGATGGGTTTCTTGCAAGCACGCTAGCAAATAATAGGCTGGTGCTAGTTGTTCGCTAACCATATCAAATGATCATTTGGGGTGGTCTAAACATACCAAATGCATGAACATGAGAAATAAAGGTAAAATGCTCCGACATCTCCCAAGTTTTCGTTTATTGTCCAAAGATAATACTTGTGTCAAAAATTACTCTCACATCTTTCGAGATTTGGTTTAACTAGCCCTAATACTCATTTTTGTCAAAACTACCCTTCTTCTTTACTTTTTTTGTTTTCTTTTTCCTTCTCTCTCTTCTCACCTTTTCTCTTTCTGTACCTATTATCCATTTCCCTCTCTCATTTACTGGGGACATAAATTTTAAATGTTATTTTGTAAATTCTTATATATCTATGTATATAGTTAATGAGGGAGGGAAATGGATAAAAGGTAGAGAGAGATAAAGGTGAGGAAAGAGAGAAGGAAAAAGAAAACAAAAATAAAATAAAATAAAATAAAGAATGTTAGTTTTGGCATAAAGGAGTGTTAATATGGATTAAACCAAATCTTGGAAGGGGTCAAACAATTTTTGACACAAGTATTATCTGTGCGCAATAAACAAAAACTTGGAGGGCTGTAAGAGTATTTTATCCTATAAATAAATATTGCTTAGCTGCATGGTGGGCATTTATTTTCCAAGATGCTATCTCTTTGTCCCAGATTCCGGGAAATGAATCCCCTTCCGTTATGAGTATTTTCTTTTGCTTGTTTATGTTTGCATATTCATATTTACCCATGTGGAAGACATGTGGAATCAGACAGTGGATGCTTCTACAAGTTATATGTCATGTTTTAACTGTCCATACTCCTTGAACTTTTTTGGGGAACCAGATTATAGAAAAGATATTTCTCTTATTCTCATTGAAGGCGTTTCATAAATTCAATGAAATATACCTTTTGTTTATAAACTGTTTTATCTCTTGCACCCATTGAAACTAGTGAATTTAAAACAGAGTTACTAGTTGGTTACTGAAGAATTGAAAGCATTTTCAGAAACATGTATATGAGCAAATTATATTTACGTAATGATATATTTTATATAATTGTCTACAAGATCAGGCTCAAGTTAATTAGGGTTGCCAATCAAAACTCAACTGGACCTCTAGCCTTATAGACAATGGGCCAAGCTCAATCTGATTTCTGCGTTGTCTTAAACATGCATAAACATGTTGTTTTGGCATTTATTGTTGTGCATGTGTTTGATTTTATACATAAACATGGGCATGCATTGATTTTCGCAGACAAACAATCTGCAAGCTCGCTGTATATTTCCCCTCCCATAGCAGATCAGAGAATCAAGCGTTAATTAAACCAACCTATTGGACTATATATATATATATATATATAATCATGCTTGCTGGACAGCCAGCATTTTGTTTCCAGAAATGTTTTCCTGTCCCAAGTCCACGACTGCAATCCTTCCTAACATGATTGGTCTTTTATTGCAGTCCATTCAGATCTACCCAACATGTGGAACCAAATCGGATCATGCGAAGTTGGCAGTAGATACTTCTACACATGATATATATATATATATATATATATATATGTATATTACTTAATTTGTTCTATGCTTTTCTTCTTTGATAATGCAATAATCTACATTTGGTCTCATTGTGTGTGATCATTAACCTGTGTTGATTAAATACTTATAGACAATATATATTCCTCTGTCACTACGTTGCTTCTTGAGTAGGCCGGGCTATACATTTTTTTTTATTCGTGCATGTGCATAGGTTGGTTTATGTATATGTAGCTCTAAACATAAACTTAAACTAACGTTTTTAATATATATGTAGCTACAAGTTATATGTATTGAGGCGAAGCTAGCTGGGCTTGAGCAATGACTTGTGGATTGTAATATATATTCTGGGATTCTTTTCTGATTCTGTAATTTTCTTGAAAAATGTCAAAATGTTTTAAAATTCATGAAAATGATGGTGTGATATTATGTGCTATTGTCACGTTCGATTGCCTTCATTTCATTATTCTGTTTTATATATGCAGGTGACATGGTGGGCCGAACAGCAGTGAGAAAATTAATGGCGATTGCAAGTGAATGGAATTTGATTGGTGTCTTTAGGCTCTAGCATCCCCATTTTTTAAAATATCAATTCTATGATTTTTCTTTATATATATGACGAGGGTTGGATCATGGATATGGCATGGGCTCTATATATCTAGTCCTGTACAATTGGATACTGACAGGGTCATCGCGCATAAATTTTATTTATAAGAGTTCGAAATTTTTATTAAAAATGTTACACACTTAGTATCAAATATTCATAATTAAAAAATATTACTCATAAGAAATCATGCCTACTAGTAAGTCTACTAGTCTACAACTCTTTGTTCTGAGCTTGAAAGAAGGTTTCAAAACCCTGTAAGTATAAGGCAATATGGACTTCACAAAAATGACAGAGAAGGAAGTAACTATAAGTCCCGAGTAAAACAAAAGAGATGTATGTTTTTCTTTTTTTAATCAGAGAGTTCCTGGTGGAAGTGTCTAGCTATCCAATTAGATTCTTTAAATGTTTTAACAAATGAAAATTAAAGCAGTAGTTAGTAGTATTAAATTACCAAAGCCTAAACGAATTCCAGCGATAAAAACACCAAACAATCAAAATTGTTTTCTTAAAGTAGTAGTGTTTGGCCCTCAACCATTGTATAAATACGAGGCCTTCCAAAAATTGAAACGCTTGGGCCACATAGGCCCAAGGCTGGCCGGAACCGGAATTGATATCTACCTTTCCAATGCACCGGAGAGGATCTTTCTTTTTTCATCAACACCTCCACATTCTCAAGAAAAAAGAAAAGGTGAATACAATATTTTTTTTAAAATTAAATTCTATTAGTTAATGATATCCATGGCAGAACACTTTAAAGAACATTAATGAAATATAAATTTGAATTGTGATGCACTTGCAAATTATAAAAATAATTGTATAATATATACACAATTGTATGCAAAAGATTTTAGTTAGAAGAATAATGATGAATATGACTTGTGCGAACAAATTAGTTATCATATATTTGAGAGAATATATATAGTACTCTTCATTTTCTTACGTTCAACAACTTGGAATGATATCTAGAGAGTCCCTAAAACTCCTATATATATGAAGATTTGCTCTAAAACACATTAGTTAGAAGGTTTTATGTTTAACTTCATTTCTTTTCTGATGCCATATATGCCATCTAAGCTATATATATATATATATATATATATATAACTAATTAAAATACCCAAAAAGCCAAAAGTAATACTAATTAATTAAAGTGTCTTACTTAGGGTCGGTCAAATACTAAATACTGAAATTTATACCCTTACCAACATAAAACTTGCGCCCATTAATCTAATAACATCACATGCACTCTCACCACAAAAGTACAATAAACAACAAAGTCTATTCATTTCTATATATATAGACTTTGTTGTTTATTGTACTTTTGTGGTGAGAGTGCATGTGATGTTATTAGATTAATGGGCGCAAGTTTTATGTTGGTAAGGGTATAAATTTCAGTATTTAGTATTTGACCGACCCTAAGGAAGACACTTTAATTAATTAGTATTACTTTTGGCTTTTTGGGTATTTTAATTAGTTACTTGGTCTTTTGTCAATGGTCACTAAATAAAAGATAAGGTGGTAAATTAATTCCAGGACTAATTAATGTTTTGTTTTGCTTATCCTTAACACTAACAAAGAAAGTTGGCATCCCTCCAATGAGGTGGAGAAAGTGAGAGTGGCCACTCTCTCTCTCTCTCAAAAAAAAGAAAAATACTTAATAACACATTAGTAGTAAAACTAATAAAATGTTGAATTTTTTTTTCAGGGTATTGGTCAATCCAGCTCGACTCATAAACAAAATTTAAAATAAAACTGACAGTGTGTCATGCTTTGATAGACCATAAACCAGTGATTCCAGAAATATCTAATAATTTATCGAATGTGAGGTTGGTAAGTGTTGGTATGACATAGGAAAAGCAAAGTGTCTTCTTTAATGTACATACTCTTCAATAGTGTTTCACCATCTGCAACCCAGAAATGTTTGGACCATGACGAACTGCGTGATGTTTTATCCCACTATTTTAAGTTTTGATTGACTATATATATATATATATATATATATATATATATAACCTTGGAAAAATTTAGGAACCACTTAATCCAAAGTTTATAGACTATTCTCTAGCACCACTCACATGTTGAAAGTAGAGGACAAAAAATAATTCAGTGTGTAGTTATTCCATTAGACGTGCAAGTCCAATTGTCACATGCACAATGACATATATCAACCACAATGGGTGCCACATTATTTTCCAAATCAGTTTCAAGCTGCGCTTGTGTGGTAGCCGTGTCACTGGTCACGTGTATCATTCAGTGCCACTATGAAGTATTGTAGTTTTTTTTTTTTTTTAATTTCTCTTTTAACGTTTACTGGTATTGCACTATTGCTAGAAACTTCAAAACTACCCTACTTTCGAAAGAAAAAAACTTCAAAACTTCCCCCATATCTTAAAAAGCCAAAAAGTCACAATGCCTTGCACTCTCTCCATATATAAACTTCCCCCATATCTTAAAAAGCCAAAAAGTCACAATGCCTTGCACTCTCTCCATATATATATATGGAGAGAGTGCAAGGCATTGTGACTTTTTTGGCTTTTTAAGATATGGGGGAAGTTTTGAAGTTTTTTTCTTTCGTGTATATGTATATATTGTGCGTGGCTATGATTGATGAGTATCCATTTATTTCCCGTGATTTTGGCATTGAACAAGGATGAAAGAACATCTGACCGACCAATGGCGGCCAGTGTTGGACTCATACACGACCATTCACTCCTCTCTTTGGACTCGATTCAATTCCTGCTTACTCATTTAGCCTACATGCCACCTGCTTTTCACGTGAACTGAATTCATTTCAATACTTTGACTGCGCTTTTATAAAAATATTCCGGCTGTGTCATTCCGGACTTATATATATATATATATATATATAGACGGAGAGTTTCGCTTCCTTCATCCAATTCCTATCTATGAAATTGAATAATTGCGTCTAATAAAATAAAACATACGTAAATGAGGTAGAAACAATTAATTGCTTCTAACATATGTAAATGAGGTCGAAAACAATTGCTCATTTGGGCCTGAACTGGCTTTTTATCAAGCCAAGCAATAATATATGCACCTTAATTGGTACTATTATATCAAAAAAGCAGTAATTAATGTTAAGAATTCGCAACGCCAGTCTTATTCCTTGATTAAGATTTCATTTTCACAAATAAATTTATACATATATTAACCAGTTAACAATCTCATAACAAATTGTCTAAATATCGTATGAATTATAAGCAGCTAAAGGCCATGTATATATGAGCCACACAAACGTCAAGACACAAATTAGCCAAAAATTGAGTCCAGTGATTACTTGGACACAAAACAGAACCAAAATAAGATCAACAGTACGTACAATAATTCTCAATTATATATATATATATATATATATATATATATATATATATATATATATATATATATGCTGTTGATTTTATCCCAAACTTCCATTTTCAGAGAGAGATGGTAGCTGGTGAATGTTTTTCACGTGGGAATTATGCACTACGTACCAATGGGCGGTGGAGTTGTCTTCACAAATGGACGAATAGCTAAAAGGTGATTTCAAACTAGAAGTGTTTGTATCTGCACTGAATTAGGATCCTCTTCCATGCGCAGCACCGTCCAATACAAAAGAGTGAAAGCGAGTTATATCTAACACTACCACCAGATCCACCATATAATAGAAGGCCATGCATATATGCTATTGGTATGTATGTACATATAGAGGTGTAGTCAAGAAATTGTACAAGTGAGCACGAATGCAAGAGTTCGAACTATAATTTGTTTTTTATAAAATTAAATGGATACATCACTCAGGATTTAATAGGTTCTCCTAGTTCTAAGCCCTCAAAAGTAAAGAGCCTAGTTGCCCCAATAAAAGGCTAAAGCAGTTCAATCCAAATAAAAGTTTAAACTCAAAAAAGAATTCAAATCTTTGAAAGTGAAGATTGCTGCAAATAAGGGAATTGCAACTTTAGAATGACTCAAATTCCAACTTGTATAAATATCCAAGGATATATGAATGAAAGCGATTCGGGAATCCTCTCTTGAATTTATCTCTGAAAATATTGTGCTCTTAATTTATATTGTGTGTGTGCATCAAATTGATTAGAAATAATTAGGTAAGTAATTTTTTGTACCTACACTTTGGCGCCGTATGTGAGAAGTGTTTGATCGTTTTTCAATCCAAAACTTGAAGAACTTACAATCATAATGGACACGAGAAAAAATACTTATGATGTGGCAGATCTGAGTAAACACCCTAGGAATCAAAGGGGGATACTGCCCATACAGCCAAACATCCAGGATCCTTTAGCGTAGCCAAACATCCAAGATCCTCTGACATGCCCAAACGTTCAACAATTAACTCAGCAGAACGAAGCTTTGCATCAATAGATCGTTGATCTCCAAGCAAGGGTAGAGCGTGTCGAAAGCATAAGAAACCTTGGACAACAATGGAATGAAGGGGTTGGATCGAGTAACCACTAATTGAGTGCCTCACATCACAACCAGCCTGCCGGCGAAAACCTCAATCTTGGCTAACCCAACGAAGATCATACCAACCAAGCACTCGCTACCTCTAGGCTGACCGAATTTCTTTCACAGAAAGTATAATCAGAACTGAAAAGCCAAGGAGGTTCACTTTGCCTACGTTCGTTACTTTTAATGGAAAGACAGATCTGGTGGAACACATATACCAATATCAACAGAAGATGACATTGGACGTCGAAAATGATACATTTATATGCAAAATCTTTCCATCCAGCTTGGCTGGACCAGTGTTATTTTGGTTCAAACAGCAACCGCTTCGTTTGATCTTGAACTTTGATAGGCTATGCGAACTGTTCATGGCCCAGTACGCAAGAAACCAGGAGCGAAAAAGACAATCTCCTCGTTATTTACCATGAGACAAGCTAAAGGGAAGACACTAAAATATTTCCTAACCCATTTCAACTTGAAGATGTCAATGATAGATTAGTGTCATTAGACCGTGGCAATGGAAGCATTCAAGATAGTAGTCTCTCCAAAAGAGGGCTTCCAACGATCCTTAGTAAAAAGCGCCCCAAAAAATATGGGTAACGTGAACTTTCGAGCTCAGAAATATCTAAGGATAGAAGAGGATGAGGCGGCCAAAAGACAGTGATTGACCTTGATCATTGTGGCACAACAAACAAAGACCCAGGTTGCTAAAGCAAAACCACCTCGAGTTGTTTCTTCGTCTCCACTGGAGACCACGAAAAAATAAAAAGTTAAAGAGAAGATCACCCCTCTAAAAGCGTCTCTAGCCAGACTTTACTATGAAAATAAGAGTAAAAAAATCTTTCGCTCACCTACGGCCATCAGACAACATCCAGAACAGAGGGATAAAAACAAGCATTGCTCCCTCCATAGTGATTTCGGCCATACAACCAATGAGTGCAGAAGCCTAAGACAGGTGGAGGCTCTGATCGATAATGGTAACATGAAGAAATCACTTATGTGCTCAGCGCCGTCGTTAGTACCCCAGCATCAAATGAGGAGCATCAATACGAGCAGCGAAATCATTACAAAACCAATACAAATTCCCTCCATTATAACAAAACACAAAACTGAAGAGAATTGGGGGCAATGTGTAGGGGTAAATTTTCACTTAGTCCAATGGGCCGAACTAGTACACAAACGGACTAGGCCCAATTCAGTTTGAACCAAGTATTAGCAGAAGTCCCAAAGGACTGATTTGAGAAAAGTAAAGGGCCTAGTTGCCCCAATAAAAGACTAAAGCGGCACAATCCAAATAAAAGTCCAAACTCAAAAAAGAATTCAAATTAATGAGAGTGAAGACAGTTGCCAATAAGGAAATTGCAGTCATAGAAAATCTCAAATTTTAACTTTTATAAATATCCAAGGATATATGAATGAAAGGAATCCAAGAATCCTTTCTTGAATTTATTTATGAAAATATTGTGCTCTTAATTTATATTAAGAGTGTGCATCAAATTAATTAATAATAATTAGTTAAGTAATTTGTTGTACCTCCAGTTGAATAGTTACACAAGAAATATAAGGGCTATAAACTGCAAAATAAACGTAAGATAATGGTATTAAGCTTTGTGTTGGCCTGTGTTTAGTACTGTCATTTTTTTTCTGAATTATTTTTAGTTTTGCCAATAAATAAAATAAAATAATAAAGACTTGTTTTTTGGAAAGTTAAAAAAAGAAAGAATGCTAAACAAATAAAGATCATCCCTTGGATTTGTGGACTCCGCTGAGGGCCGGACCCACAAGGACTGAAAAAAAAAAAAAACTTGCTTGACATGTTGCTGTGGAGGCATTTCTCACCATTAATTTTTGTTATGCATGTCTGACAAAGTTGGAATTTTTTTGGTATGCATGTCTGACAAAGTTGGAGTATGAGGGAGAATATATTGTTTGATACGTTCTTCGGATGAATCTCATAAACAAATATCTTATCAAATTCATGGTAGAAAGCTAATAAGCACGGATAGATTTTTCAGGTATCCTCCTGCTATAGGACACTAAAATATGTTTTGAATAAGCAAATATAATTTAAACATGTGTTAAATATGGTTATAAATATCATAAATTTTAAATATTTTATTTTTTAATTAGATGCAGTTGGGACACAACATATATTTTAGATACTTTCAAAACACGACAGAGTAGTTTTATACTAAAAAAATTTTAAAAAAATAAAATTCAATGCAATTTAATATATATAATGGGTTATTTAAAAAAATAATATAAAATTTAAGAAAACAAAAATAACAAAGATTTAATTCGATACTTCAAATTAGCGTTTTGATTTATAATTATACAGATAAAATAATAAAAATTATAATTTATAATATTATATTATATTATTATTTATTAACGCATTCATACCATACTCGTATTCTATTTATTTAGAATTAACATATCCTTGCATCATTTAAAATCTTACCAGTCGGTGGAACACCATTTATTATGAATTATATTTCAAATAATTAATTGATAAAGAGATTCTTAAAAGAAAAGAAGACAAAAATGAGGATGTACTTTAGTGTGTCCATGTCAATGTAAGAAGACTAAGACAAGCTACGTACCATGAAGGGATGGTAGACTTTTATCTCATGAGTTTTCGAATTCTCTCCATTGGGAAATTGGCCATGGGTACCTATACATGTAACTATCGCAGCCTAGAGACCATCTTTTACAAAGTTATGGCTGGCATTGATTCTCCGGCAAAATAAGAATTATATATATATATATATATATATATAAGGAAAGTTAATAACGTATATTAAAAAAAAAAATTCTCCGATTCAAAATATTTTTTGCGATTTACGATTTAAAATTATTTCATCTAACGATTAGGATTGCAAGTGCACGATAGTACCGTAGGCACGAGTATACCCTAATATATATGTGTGTGTGCGCGCGCGCTTACGGCACTATTATGAATTCGCAATTGTGATAATTAGATAGAATAATTTTTAATCGTAAATAACAAAAGATATTTTCGATCACATAATTATTTTTTTAACTAATTTTAACATTAGATCAAATATTTTATGTTGGGAAATAATAAAGAGTTGTAGTGGATATCCTTATCTGTGTATTGTCAAAAAGATTACACTATTCATTGCTTCCATGACAACTTTTGAGGATGATGAAGGTTGAGGTCTCTCACTCCCCGAAAACATACAGTACTACATATACAAATATATATATATATACAGAAATTAAGAATATATATGATGGGCTACACCACCGTGCATTGGTGTTAGCTTTCTGTATATATAAAATCCTAAACTCAACAAGACCAGATTTTTTTGTTTCAAAAATAATTTACAAATTTTTACCTCTATTGATGTTGACACTTCAAAATTAACAAATTAATTCTCCATTTAGAAAATATAAGCTAAAAAATGAATAATTAAAAATAGATGGCTTTGCCCAACAGACTCACATGGTTAGATTCTTAATATAAACTAGTTAATTTACTCCACCATTTAATTAGTTGGGAACATGTTCTTGTATATACATTATATTAATTCTTTGATTCTTGGGAACATGTCCTTGTTGATTGATTTTGAACGGAATTCAGTATTGACTTGGCAAGAGTTTTTTCCTAAAAATAAGGATAAAGCGCAAAAAATATCTTTCTGAACTATTGTACTTTTGCAAATAAAAACTACAAATTATCTCATGAACTAATGATTTCTTGCAATTAAAGACATACTCATAATTTTACTCATTCTTATTAAATTTGTTATTTATTATTAAATTATCTTCATTATCTTTTCTCTTATAAAATATTTGTAATTCCATTTACCTTAATTTTATTATTGGTGTTCGTTTATCATAACAATGAAAAAAAATACACAAAGTTGTAATTACCACTAAATTTAGCTATTTTTTAAAATAATTAACATATTATGAAAACTTTACTATTTATAATAAAACTTATTATATCTAGTTTAAACTTTTTTACGTTAAAAAAAATACCTTTTTTTTATACAATATTCATGAAAAATTAAGAAATTACTTAAATAAAAAATACATTCTTTTTCATGCAGTATATTGATCATGAAAAATTAAGAAAATACTTAAAAAAAATTTAAAAATCACTTAATATTTTTATTAAAAAATTATTATCAAAAATTAAAGGTAAATTTATGCAAATTTAATGAAGAATGTCGTTAAAATAGTATGAATTTTTTTCATAATTTATTTTAATAAGAAAAATGAGTTAAGTGTAATTCAATAAGAAAGAGCATTATGACCATTTAATGAAAAATAACTAGGCATGTGGGAAATTTTGCAACAAAATGTGATAGCTGAGGGAGATTTATGTACAAAATATAGTTTAGAGGGTTATTTGCAAATTTGAACATAATTTGGCAGGTTTTTTTTGCACTTTATCCTAAGAATAATTGTATAACGAATACTAGGGGTTAGAATTAAGTAGTACCTTCTAAAGTAGAAAATTGAGAGATCAAATTCTGGTGTGAGTATTGTGGGTGTGTGAGTTTCTTGCCACAAAAAAAAAAAAAAAAAATGTGTCGTTGCCATTTCAATTGATTCATAAGAACATGCATTTTGTGCAAAAGATCTAACGTAAATATTTTTCTTGACATAATATTTTTAGGCAAGAAAAATTCATTTCTGAAATTCGGTTTCAATTGTTGTATTTAACAATTTTGAATTTAGGTTGAGTAACAATCAGTCACATATTTAGATCGAAAATTATAGTGAGTCGATTATACAAAAATCATGATGCTTTTTTGGCATAAATTCAATACAATACATTCCTAAATTGGGAGCATCTTGTCAAGTTTAATATGAATTTGGTGAATGATAATGAGGGTATAGAGAAATCACAACAATCTACATAAAAAAGAAATCTTACAATAAAAATTTTCAATTCGTAATTGTTAAATGATCCTGAATTTAATTCTAAAAATGTTACTAATGATTTATTTTTTTCAAAAAAAAAATAATCCTAATGTCTTTTTTCTTGGGGAAATAAAAAAAATGTTGATTTTTTTACCCAATTAAATCTTTGTTTCTCACCACTTTGGTGCGTTTAACTGCATTGCCTTTGACTGTCATTGTTTTGTTGGAATTTTTGAAAGGCAATTCAAAAGAGTATCTCACGTTTTAATATCTTTATATATATATATATATATATATGGAATATAGAAAAAAAATTTTAAAAGGATCAGGATAATCTTGCACTCGAGTGTCCAATTATGATATTCTTATGCGAAAATCCAATGCAAACCACTCACGATTTTAACTAGCTAAAGTGTACAAGTATCCGATTTGTTGATGGTGACAAAACCCAGAAAAAGTGTAAAGTGTGTGTGTGTGTATATGTATATATTGGGATTGCAAGAAATATTATTAAATTATAAATTTATCCAAACTATAAGAAACATAGACTTAAGAACAAACTCTTAATTAATATTTAACTACGTTTGACTGCTTAATTAGTAAAGTATCCGAGGACCCTAATTTAAAGTGTCAAAGTGAAAGTGTCCAAAATGAAGAACACTTAATAACTAGGTTTGACTGCTTAATTAGTAAAGTATCAGAGTATCCTAATTTAAAGTGTCAAGGTGAAACCGTGAAAGTGTCCAAAATATGACCCACTAGCTTCAACTGTTTACTACATACGTATTATATTTGATGGGTAAAAAGGTAAATTAATTAACAGAAAAACTAGAATATGCACTGCAAGCGTCCAAAATATGTACTACTTATTTTGATTTAGGATGGTTAAGCTATTTGCAAAATCTTGAACTCCTCATAAGTTTTTCTATAAAAGGGGGTTTCCATTGTTTTTACAACTTTGCCCTACTCACCGGAAAATCAGCAACGATAGTTTAATATAAATAAATAAATCAAACTTAATTTGGCAAATTCAATCGTACTATTAAAGAAACGAAGTCTTGGAATTGCATTTTACTTTTACAGAAGAACAATTAGCCAATTAAAGCCAAGTAAGGGACACAGCACATACACACAGTATATATTTGTATTTTGTGTACAAAGGACAATGATTGGTGACGGTGTGGTGTGGTGTGCTACCCTGTAAAACAAAATGTCATTCTACCTGGTTTTTCAGTGTGTACTATATTGATGGTGTCACTCAATACCTTTTACTAGCTAGTAGCTACTAGTGCTGCATGTACAAACATTTTTTCGAAAGGTAGTGTTGTACAAACATGTACAATAATATAATACTAACTTGTTCTCTAACCTTATTTTTGTCATACTAATAATAATAAAAATATTATTATAAATTAATAAACTCTCATGCTGAATCAAAGAACAATGTTAATTATGTTATACGGCAAAATGCTACAAGACTTGAGTAGGGAAGATAGATAATAAAGAGATGGAGATAAATCTTCAGTTTCATCTACAAAATTAACAAATAAGAGATCAAAAGACTCAAACACAGAAATTTGAATTTCAAAAAAACAAAAAACAAAAAACAAAAACAAAAGGAAACAGAAACCAGCTGAGCTCCAGTGCCTACCTACAGTCAAAAAAAGCTACGAGCTTGATTCCTAAAAAACAACCAAAAAAACGGAACAGTTGTTATTGCTAAAAGTTCAGGAGAGTTGGATCGGAGGACATGTATCTCTGAAGGTAACAAGCATCTCTCCGGTGTGTATATATGGCCACAATATTAATTAATTATATTTATATATACATATATCACCAGTACGTACTCTTCTGTATATATCTTTCTATACTTGCATTTCCAAGTCCTCTGAACTTATGAACGTCCCATGAAAGCCGTATGGAACTCTCGAAGGAAGCTCAACCGAAGCCTCTAATTGTAAATTCATGGCGTTTACGATCAGAAGCTCCGATTTCCACGTCTTCTCATCGTGAACAAACGCTATAACAAACCCATCATCTTCTCTCTCTGAATTCACATCCCTCGGTAGAAAGTACGGCTCGCCACCGTACCTCCTGTCGCCGTAAAAAAAATTCTGAACTTCTCCGGTGAAGAGGTCAACCTTGGCAAAACCCGAAACTTTAGGCCATGGCTCGGCAATGGCTAAATATGCGTATTGACTTCTTCTCCCAAGTTTGTTTTTATTCACCATACCAGCTTCCAAATTTATCTGATCGGAGGATTCAATTATGGACCCGCGAGTTGACTCGCCGGTCTTCAAATTGAGCCGGAATTCCGATAACACACTCTTTAAATTTTCGTCGCATTCGTTGAAAATGGAGTCCGGCGGTGTCATGCATGATCCGATCACCACGACTTCATCGGACTCCGGTTCCTCCCAAGCGTTCCACAGATGAAAGCAGAAAGTCTCCGGCAATTCAATCCATATCACATCCGAACTTTTTCGAGCATTTTTGGGTAAAATTCCGAAACGAGACGTCTTCTTCTTGTCGTAGATCACCGGAGAGCCACCTCTTATCATCTCTTCAAGCTTGAACACCACTTGTTGGTCCGGTATTACCACGTAGTTCTCAGTGATCGCGAAGTCATGGATCATGGTGGGTACATCCAGAGGTAATTCTACGTCCGGTGACTTCTCTCCGTTCGGGGAGAATCGGAAGTACTTGAGATACGGCTTGTGTATGACGTCGTAGCTAAGAGCGAAGAGCTCACCGGAGACTGGATCGAGCTTCGGGTGCGCGATCATGTTGGACCCGAGCTGCTTGCTGAAATCGTACTGGCCAACTGTTTCTAGGTCACCGGAGGGTGTGATTCGGACTTGGTACGGGAGGTCATCCTCCGACATGGCGAGTAGTCGCTGGTTGAAATATACCAAGCCAGCGTTGGCCACTCCGATGCCGTGATTGTGGTCGATGAGGCCTAAGAGTCCTCGGGCGTAAAAGAGGAGTAGCCGGGCGATCCCAGAGTGTCCATGAAGTTCACCGATGGCTTTAGGAAAGACCGGCCGGCCTAATTCTCGCTCTTGAATGAGCCGGTGAGTCTCCGTGAACCGGCAAGCGTAGCTAACAGAATTGCCATTGATGGTAACTGCATGAACCATGCCGTCCCCGTCGAAGAAGTGGTGTCCGGCCACGGGCTCGAATAATGGGTTCGCTCCGTTTCGGACATAGACACCGCGAATGCAATCGGGTATTGTGCCGGTGACCGGTAATGAGTGGCGGACTGGTTGTTCCGGCACCGGAGCGAAGTTTCCGGCAATTTGGACACGTGGGTCGGCGGTTTTTGGAAGCGGGTGGTGGCGCTCGCTTGAGACTAAAGTGTCCTCCAACATGTCTATGGCTTTAGCTGCAGCTTTCTGTAGTAAGTTCCATTGTTGCGGTTGAGCTGTTTTGGACGTATCAGCTGAATCCTTTTTGGGTGTTATTGGTGATTGATAGGGTTGCTTTGAGAAGTCAAGCACTGAAGGTGAGTGTAAGGTACAAGATATTTCTGCTCTTCTGTTAGGCTTTTTCATGGTTATGTTGGTGTTTGATGTGAAACCGAAATCAATTCGTGATGATGAAGGAAAGGTGTGAGGGATTTGGCATGTGGCCCATTTACTGGAATTTGTTGCTATTGATGAAGAAGCCATGGGTTTAATTAGCTTCTGGTTACTTAATATTGGGTGTTTTCTCAGAGAGAGAGAGAGAGGGGGTATATATACATATATATATATATATATATATGTAGAGAGAGAGAGAGAGAGGAGGGTGATTTGTGGGGAGAATGGGAGAGCGAACTGGGTATAAATAGTGTGTGGGGGTGGTGATGAAAGAGAGGGCGCGCAGTGTATGAAGGTACAACACCTCAGACATCAAAGGAAGAAGACCACGTGGTGGATTTGTGGAAAAGGTTAGTGGGAGGGACACACAGGTGAGGCAGTGAGGGACAGACTTTTTGGATGAGACTTCTTATTTTTGCCCTGACAATTTATTAGTTCGTTAAGGGGATTCGAATACAGGTGGGGCAGCGAAAATGTGAGAGCTCCTATCCACTGGACCACAAGCCGTGCATTGTTTGTGTATGAGATGAGAGAAGGAGGATGTTTAGGTTTGAACTGAAGTTATATAATTGGAGAAAACGGTATTACGGATACTTTTATAAGAGTAACATACTCGTATCGGTTATTAATATTTTTCAAATATTTGTGGATAAGTGTCTAATACTTTTTAAACATATCTATAATTTTAAATTATATTTTTTTATTTCTAACACGTATTCGATACTTCGACCATATATCTAGCTAATACTTCAAAACATATTTTTAACAATAATATTATAGTATAATTGTTAAGAAAAGTTTACATTTATTTAAAAAAGAAGTGTTGATATATATATATATCATAATTTAGTACAAAATTTATTTATGCAAATTATGCAATATGATTCTTAACTCTTAGTTTGTTTGTTAATCATAATATTTTATAAAGAAATGTAAATAAATATATTTTATATATATATAAAAATATAATTTGTTATTTTTATATTGACGTATCATGTTGTACCAATATCTTTTTTTTTTAGATTTGTTGTATCGCCATACTCATATCGTATCGTACCCGTATCTCATATCCTTATTCATGCTTTCTAGTATTAAGGGCTAGTTTGGTACACGAAATGAAACGATCATTTCATATTTGATTTTTTTTCTCTCGTTTGTTATACTACATTAGAAATGGAATGGTCATTTTCTTGGAATGCTCATTCTTGAGATATGGAATGGTCATTCTATTCTCACTCATTATTAAAATCACCTCTCCATTAATTTATCTATCTCCTACAACTCACTCCAGAATATATATACACACACACACACACACACGAGAGAAAGAAATGAATTGTATATACCTATTAAATATATATATTAGGTAATTAGCGTTAATTTCATTATGTGCAATTTACAACTCATTCCATATATATATATATAGGGAGGTAATATTCGTACTCCACTTTTCTACGTTTACACTTGACTTACCTTTTTTTAATGAAATGACAAAAAGGTCCCTAAACTCATTAATACATCATCTCTTATTTTATAATACCACAACTATCCTTTATACTATAAACTTCAACTCTTTTACCTTCTTTACAAATAACTTTTTTTTGGGTCATTAGGTACTTTTTTTTTATCTTACCAAAAGAAATAATTTATTCACAAGAGATCACCTTTTTTTCAGGTTCTGTCAAAATAGATAATTTAATCAACAAAGGTAATTTTTTTTTTTGGTCCAGTAAAAAATATATACTTTATTCAACAAATATAACTTTTTTTTACTTACCTTTTTTATATTTTTTCAGTCCTGGCAAAAGAGAACATTTATTCAACAGAGTTAATTGTTTTTGGATAACTTTTTTTTGGGGTCCAATTAAAATAGAATTTTTTTTTAATAGAAATAACATTTTTTTTTTTGCATAGTAAGTATATATGCATGTCAAAAGAGATAAAAAAAAATTCAATTCCTGTAAAAAGAGATAATTTATTAAACAGAGATAACTTCTTTTTCCTTTTTTTGTTTGTTTTGGGTTCTATAAAAAAAGGTAACTATTTTGGGATTTTTTTATCCAGTCCAATGAGACCGAAAACATTAAAGATGGGATGAGGGGAGCTTTTTTAATCGGAGACGGAGATGGGGAAGGGCACCCTGCCCCATACCCACCCAGTTGTCATCCCCACTCTATATATATAATATGTATGTTATATACTTGCCACACGCCTATATATATATACATGTCACATGCCCATATATATAATTTGCTATATTTAAAGTTATGAAAGAATATAAATGTTCTTGTTTTATCACTTTTAGTTTTTAATAAAGTATTAATTTTTTTTTGTATAAAAGATTATATTAACTTGACTAGAAGAAAAAGACAAATTATATCTTGATTTAAAAAGTTTTAATTGAATGGGTAATTTTTTTTTTCACATGGTAATTAAATTAAAATTGGCCAAATATCTCATTTTAAAATTGATTATGTTTTCTATGGAAAAGTATAGCATGTTGGAAGATACTACAAATTCATTCCTACATCATTCTCTATCTGTAGCCAAACATTGGAATGAGAATGATCATTTCATTCTATTCTCATTCTCATTTTATTCCTAACTTTATTCCATTCCAATTTCATTTCATTTTTACGTACCAAACTAGCCCTAAGACCAATAAGAGTGAAAATTTGGCTGAAAGGAACACACATACCTATTAGAAAAGTGAGTAATTAAAACAACTAATAGCGATCTATCTTAAGATAGCATCATGTGTGCAACACACCAGTTCATTTTTTCTTTATTTTTTTAAGTACAATACTTACCTACTCACCAGTAAGTAGGTGGTACATCCTAACCACTTATGTGACCCAATAAAAAGTAGACACATCCTTTTTAATTATAAATTAAAAAAAAAGTGAATCAAAACGGATCAACCTAATTTTAATCGGGTAAAAACCTTTCATATTCACATCTTTCCTTTCTTCACGCTTATAAGAGATATCACCATTTGTGATAGCACTGATGATGTCTTCTTGATTTAAAAACAAAAGTCAAGTAATTAGTTGATGAGTGGATACGATGGGAGGACTATGATTTGTAAAATTTGGTTGGCCATACTCTTTGAGCATAGGATATCGGTGGTACTAGAAAATTCGATGAATAGCCATTTCTCTGTTACTAATTTCTAAAACCCATTTATATATATATGGATGACGAGAATAATATCACCACCCCTAACCCTAAAATCTTTATATGTTTAGTAGTGAACCCAATCCGATTTCTAAAACATTTTTTGAAACCATGGTTAATTGGGCTTAAGATTAAATTCCAATCACAATCTAATTCAAGTTTAGATATGAATTTTTTAGAGTGTGTTTTATACAAAATATATACAAAAAAAAAAAAAATCTCAATCAAAAATATGAAAACATATTTGGGTGAATTTAATTGGAAGAAATTCTCAAACCTAAATTGGATGAGAAGTTTTAGCTTTAATGTGCGAGTAGAGATAGATTTGTCAAAGAAGGTTTAGGATGTGACTAGTAAAATTTTAAAAATATCTTTAAGAAAAAAAATCTCTATTTCCTCTATAGGTTGCTTGGTTTCCATTTGAGAAGAAAAACAAAGGATGTCGTTAATATAAAAGATGGGTCGATCCGGTTGGAATTTTTTTTTTTTAACTTATTTTTTTAATTTGTAATTTTAAAAAATGTGTTTACTTTTTATTGGGCCACATAGGTAGAAATGAGATACCACTGGTAAATATCTAAGTATTATTATATATATATATTTTTAAGTGAATAGTCTCATCAAGTCAGACGTTGCTAAACCAAAAAGTGATCAAGACAGAGATAATATGATACTGTCTATTATACGCAGAGGGAGGAGAGAGAGCGCGCCATCACACTCTCAAGAGAGTCTGATAGTGTAGATCCCCACGCCAAATAAAAATATATGCTGCATGTTATTTTTTCTTTCCACTTTACTCCCACGCTTGATGCTTTAAGAGAATTTTAAATAAAGAGCTATTACGAGGCTCCTTTGTTGGAGAGGAAGTAGGAGAAAATAAAAAACAAACGAAGAAAAATATCATATTAATTTTTTTATTTTTATCTTTTGAAATTTTGGTGCAAAGGCTCATTAGGTAAATTAAGACAACTACAATTGAAAAAATATTTTATAGAGTCATGTTTCTCTTTTTTCATCTTTTAATTTCTAAAAGTTCTCTATTAAAATAAAAAAGATTTCCTTAGTTTTCTTAAAAACTATATATCATAATTTTTATTCAAGTGAAATTAAACTTTCTTTTGATTTTAAATATAATTAATTTTTTTTCAAATAGGTTTTATTCATTGATATAATGTTTGTTTCCAACTCAAATACATTTTTAATATTTCTCTAGGTAATCTATTATTAACAACTTCTTCCCAACTTATCTAATCATGTAACTTTTATTATCTGAATCAAATACATTTGATTGATACTCTCTAAATCATTATATTGAATCTTAAACTTTTTTACTTCTAAAATAAATATTGATAAATTGATTCAACATGAAAAAATAATATTTTTAAAATCAACGAAGAAATATTTTCACACCAAAAAAGAACGTGAGAGAGAAGTTGTAATTTGGAGTTAAGAATTCTAATATTATCAAATAAGGGCAATTAGGGTATTAAAAATATAAGAATCAATATTGTATAGTAGAGGGATATCTTTGTAATTGTACTTTACAAAAAGGTAGAAATGGAGTGCCAGAGGATATTAGTGGAGTGCCAATATCAGCTCCCTATACCAGCAATGAACTTGAGTATAAAAGTGTCATATTGTCCATTGAAAACTATGGCCATTTTGTCTGCGACTATATATTCCACAACACAAAGATAATTAATATTTTTTGTTAAGATATTCATTGAAATAATCAGCATTAGTTACTATCATATGATGATCTGTGTCTGTTATATCCAATATGGAGTCATTCTTACCCCACTTTTCAAAAGATAAGAAATGTTGTATAAAGACGGAATTTCTGTGTTTGATTGATATTGAATTTTCAGTTTCTAGATCTTTCGACAATAACTCAATTGAGTTTTTTTTTTTTTAAAGTCTTAATAGGAAAAGTTGACAACTCTTCAATCCCATTTTCACCATATATATGCACAAACTATACTTTCACAACAAAGAATAAATCATGTTCATTCTTGTGTTCAGTTTACTATTATTTTATTTTCTTTATTCTTCTTTTTTCTCTTTCAGTTCACATGCGATTGTTAGTGGCAAAAAAAGTTAATTATGATATGCTTCTTCATACATCAAGTATATGCTTCTCAAGTAAATCTAATGAATTTTGAATTGAGCAAACAAAGAAAATCTAGTTTCAAAATATGAAATTTCATTTTCAATCTTGTATTGATAACTTTTGGGAGCACCCAACGAGTGACTTGTATTTAGAATTGGAGAAAATTTAGTTAAATTCCACACCTAGAAAGATAGATAATTAATATTTTAACTAATTTTTTTCTAATTCCAAATTCAGTACTTCCAAACACAACATTAAGATTTTTGTTTGATTTTGAATTGTGAGGGACATTGGTGTTTCGTATGTGAGAAATTTCCTTCTCTCTCGTTTGTAAGAAGTTATTGGTTAGTATTTCTTTTTTTCCAGATAATACTATAATTTGGGGTGACCATGGATCGAATTGGATTATGCATAGTTTTAATCCAAATTGCGATCTACAGAATAATGAAAGTCCAATTCGATTCGATATGTGGCAATTCGTCAATCCAATCCGTAATTTCACAGATCAGATCGGATTAGATTGACGAATTAAACTTGTTCAAAACATAAATACACAAACATTCCATGCCCATTAACAAGTAATTTAAAGTGAACCTCATGTTTTGAAACTACATAGGAGTAATTTTTGTAAATTCAGCCATGACTTGTTTTAAAAAACAATTCACAATTTTAATATTCATGCTTTGGATGCGTGCTCAAAATCACTTTGACTCATTCAATAGTTCATACATATAATTGTATTTTCTATAGTCATGACTGTATTTTCAAAAATATACATAAACCTATAAAAATTGAGTTTTGGAGTTTACATGGACAAAACCTAACAATGTTTAGAATCAAATAAAGATACCTTTAAAAAACTTAGGTTACAACCAAACTTGGTCTCGTTTTGGGGTAGTTGTATAGTCTCCATAAAAATTGATTGCCTATCAAGTATCAATTCTTTTTCAAAAATATTAACTTTTTAAAAAATCATAAAAATATTAATTCTACGTCTTTTAGGTTTAGCATAAAAGAATAAAACATATAACATATTAATATATTATTAATTTATTATATATATATATAGGCAGCTAATATTGGCGCTCCACCAATATCCTCTGGCACTCCACTTATATCTTTTTATATAATAAAATTACAAAAGTATCATTATCTTATACAAACTTTAATTCTTATGTTTTTAATACCCTAATTGCCCTTATCTTATAAGGTTAGGATTCTTAGCGTCAAAGTAAAACTTGTCTCTCATATTATCTTGTCATCGTTTTTCAAAAGTAGAGAGCATACATTCCACCAAGACAAGTATTTTATTCACTTCGACATACTAATCCAAATCTTCAAGCAATCTCATGTAATTTATATAATGCAAAGGCAAAAATCATAAGGGAGAGTTTAGGGGGCGTTTAAATGATTTAAGGATTGTTTGAAGAACTTGGTCGAGATGATTTTCTTTTTGATATTAGGCGGGATAAAGACAAATAAATACAAGATGCCATTGCCTGACATTATTGGAGTGTCAAGTTTCAATAGTTCATTTTATTCATGTTTCACCTTTATGCAAAAAGAGGAAGAAGGGGACTATATTTGGGCTTTAGAAGATTTACTAAAATGTTGGGTGATAATAGACATCTTTGGTGATTCTCTTTGATAGAGAATTGGCATTAATGAAATCCATTCAAGTTATTTTTTCAAGGGCAGCACATCTTTTATATGTATGGCACATTGAAAAAATATTCTAGCAAATGACACATGTTAGCTAAATGAAATAAAGAAAGCATTCTAAAATTTATACAGCAAATACTAAGGTAAAAATAACTCACTAAAACTTTTTAATATTTGCTAGAATGTTTTTTTTGTTGCTTTTCATTTATTTTGCTAATCATATTTGGCAATGGATTTTTTATTGTTGCAATTGGGATGGATTTCAACATATTCACTCTTTCAGATGATTGATTAATTGGCTTTTGGATTATTCTTCTTCTAGAATGAAGATAAGGTCGGTAAGGAGATTGTTTTTATTGTATCCGCTTCTTTTGTTTGGGAGTGAAAGATTTACATTGTCTTTTGTGATTATGTTTCTTCCGTAACTATTCTTCCTCTTTAGGATGTCAATGTTTTACTTTCGTATTTTGGTTTTGCTTATTCTCTATTACTCTTGTATTCTTTGTTTCATATTCCTTTTTAATAAAACACACATCCAAGAAATAATATAGTAAAACATAAGAAAGGTAAACAAGAAAGTTGAATGAATTGGACTTCTAGAAAAAATAGGAAAGAAATGGGAAGAGTCCACAAAAAAAGAGATAATACGAGACATCGTGATTGAATTAGAAATTTAAGATAAAAAAGGAATTGGAATTGAATAAAAGGGTAATTAGGGAAATGAAAACATAAGAATTACAGATTGTATAACATAAGAACACTTTTGCAATTTTATTATATAAAAAGATGTGAATGGAGTGCTAGAGGATATCAGTAGAGCGCCAATATCAGCTGCCTATATAAATATATTACCACATATCGAATTGATGGATCAGATCGGATTTATGACCTTCAATCCGTGATTCGATCTGTTTCTAACCGATTATGATTTTTCAATCCACCACCGATCCGTTCGTCATCCAATTTGATCCGATTTACACAGATTGAATTCCTGACATTTCAATTAGTGATCCGATCTGTTTATAATGAATTCTGATTTTTGAATCTATC
Organism: Cornus controversa; assembly: GCA_026545225.1. NCBI lineage: Eukaryota > Viridiplantae > Streptophyta > Magnoliopsida > Cornales > Cornaceae > Cornus > Cornus controversa. Next base: position 54,103,542 of record CM048849.1, on the reverse strand, counting down.
ACAAATTTGTTGGTCATCCAATCCAATCCGATTTGTAAGGATCATATCGGATTGGATTAAATTCACAAATTTTTTATACACCCTGACCATAATGGCCTAAAACTTCAATTGGGAATTTTGCATCGATAGGATCCACTGTGGTGGGACTCAAGTGGATCCCACCACAATGCATCCACCATCTTCTTAATTTCAACTAACGTGTTATGACATGATAGATACAGTAACACCTCATTTAAACCTATCAGGTGTAAGGAGGAAGTTTTTTTTCAGCAAATATTGTTTAAATTTTACGGAAAAAAAAAAATACTAATTGTTCTTTCATTTATGCAATCAATTATGAATGTTAGGCACGTACCAATTCGTTAGTTGCACTTATCGATTATCTGTATAAATAACATGATGTATCGAACTATACCATATATATTACGTTTACCAAAAAAAGAAGAAAAAAACTATACCATATATGTATAATGCTAAAACATCATAAATATGTAATCGATGAATAAGTTGTTGCACATGATTGGTTTCATTAGAGATGGAGATGATGCCATTGATCATCAATGAAGGTGGGCAAATGGTATTAATCTTTGTTCTCTAGCTAGTGATAATCGCATTTGGGTTTCTAGTTGCAGTCCTATATGTACCAAAACAATTAACCACGTTATCAAGGGCGCCACCAGAAAAAGAGAGATGAACGTTATTGGGGATGGCGCTCTCTCTCTCTCTCCCTATATATATATATATATATATTTTCCATCATGCAACCAAAGCCGCAATTGACCTCTGGAAGATTATTTAGTTAACTACTCCAAAATGAAGATTTTGTGTCTCTTAGAAGCAACTCTCTCTCTCTCTCAACTAATGATAAAGAGTTTTCATGGCGTCCAATCTTCCACTTGCATGCTAGTCTAAGTAAAGGCTGTCTTGATGAGGTGCTCCATATGTCATCAACTCTTCTTTAAATTAGCATATCCATCTTGAAACAAAGCTGGCTTTCTTAATCCCATCCACCAATCTATATTTGCCCAGCCTGTACTCCTATCAATTAAGGATAATTGTTGGTTTGGTTTCTCAATCACATGCCTTACTACCTTAATTAGTGCACATTTTCTTCTACTATTTTATGAATTAAAACTTGTTTATTAATTGGTAATTTGTGTCTAAGTTGATTTAAATTGGGTAGAAGGCAATTATAATCAAACCTGTTTCTAAATAATTTGTGTGTGTGTCTATATATATATAAATACACATATATCCTTAACCAATCACACAACTTGCAGGGCTTGGTTAGGACAGGACAGACAGAGGAAAACATCCAAAAAAAAGATATTTAGCTTGGCCAATCCTTTCATTGTATATATATATGTGTGTGTGTGTAATTATTGTAGTGCCATTTATAGTTCGTATTATCCAAGTGATTAAAAGCTAGCCCAGGACAAAGGAACCATATGGACATGCAAGCTGTGAAAGTGTTAATAATATCCAATTGTAAAAGAAGTGACGCTTCAAAGAGCCACTTAGCATTCTCACAGCTCATCATCTGATTGGCTCGAAAGGGACAAACCACCAAGTGGCTTCATCATATGGGAACAAATGTGTACTACTACTACTACATCAAATCAAACTTTTGGGCAAGTGGATTTCTGTGTGTTCCAAGCTTCGGTAGGGACACGTGTGTGTGCTTGTGTTATTTGCGAGGATTAAAAACAAAAGCAAAAGTTAAGTGAATAGTATGTAAAATTGAGTAACACGGCGCATAGTGAGAGTTATCGTTCAATAAGATGGAATTATTTTCTTATTTATTAGATAACATATCTACTTTATGTGTTCGGGAAAATTAAATAGACTATATGATAAATAAGAAAGTCATTGGATTTTCATTCCGTAATAATTTTTATTATTTTAATTATTTTTTTATAAATTTTCAGTGAGAAGAAAGGATAAAATGCGAAGAAAAAGAAAATGATCTTCTCATGTGTGGCACGTGCAAGATATAATTGAATAAAAGAGATTTGACCTTGTGAACCAAGTCCACATGCGCACGTGCATGGACACGCTTACACACAGTGTAAGTAAAAGGCGTATCAAACCAAATACATAATTAAATAGAGATACCTTAACACACCATAAAAATTACCAAGTGTCAATCCTGTCTAATCCTAGCATCGATCCAATTAACGCCATTTCTTCTTGTATATATATATTTCTTCAATTTACTCTTCTTGGCTCTCGGTTAATTTCTCATATTTAATTTCCTAGGTGCATGTGTGCATTCTTAAATAAAATGGGGTCAATCCCTTCTAGATAATCACAAGTGTACCAGAAGAAAATTCATGAATTAGGTATATATAAAGTGCTAACAAACCAAAATTAAGACCCCAAGTCAAAAGTTGACAAGGCAAAGGAGGATAGGTTTCTTACTTCAATACACACACACACATATATATATATATATATATGTAGAGAGAGACAAATGGATATTTTAATCATCACAAGGTAGGCATCACTTAATTATACAAAGACCGATTGTGGAAATGGAGTGAAGACCAAAGAAAACATTCACCTGGTTGGTCTGTTTGCACGAGTCAACGTTTTTCGTTCTAATTCCAAGTTTTATAGTATAATACTAATTAAAAATTCACTATATGATAGGATTTTATCTGTTTAGGAATGTTTAAGCACGTCACGCATTAAGAGTTTTGTACGCCAACTCTAAAGTTAAAAAGTTTTTCTATTCACTAAAACTTCCCTCTCTCTCTGGAGCTTGATTCCTACCTCGATCTCTTCACCGTTAGGCCCATTCATGTTGATTTAGAATTCCACTATATACAAATCCTTGACAAAATTCTAACTGGAATAACACTATGCTATATATATATATATATATATATATATGGACAAACACAATTTATCCAGAATTACTCATAATATATATTCGAGTTCCTGTATGAGGGAAAGATATATAGTTACAAATTAACCTAAAGGAAATTTTAGAAAGATAAAAACACAGAATAGTGTTCTTAGCCATCCTTCCTTTTTGGTGTAGTACAATCAATTTCGTCTCCTGCTAGAGCTAGTGACAAATGAGGGGCAAATATTAAGGGCCCGTTTGGTAATCGTTTATGTTTAATGTTTATTGTTTAAGTATTTATATAAACAATATTTATGTTACGCTTTTGTTTATCCATAAATATGAGTGTTGTTTGATAACGAAAAAACGTTTGTCTTATTTAAAAATTATAAACAGAAAAATATATTTGTTAACCTTAAACTGTTTTTTATTTATTTAAAAATCAACATAATAAACTGCATAAAAAAGTCAAGTTTATGCTACAACAAATATATACAGCAATAACAGAGCAAGAAATATGCATAAAAAAGAAATAAATAATATTGGGTTACATATATATCTACACAACAAATGATACTGTAAAAGTAGAATGACCCACAACTCAGAATGCCCTAACAAGTAGGGCGAAGCACACAATTCGGTTCTTTACAATTATTGGGAGAAATGGAACTAGAACCGTTCCCAACGGTTCTTTAATTTTGAAACCGAAATAAATGAATTCGGTTCAATTTGATTATTATAGGAGTTGTATTTAACCTTATAATAGTTATAATAACTTCATTGTTTAAATTTTTTTACATGACAAAATGTTTTATATATATATATATATATATATATATATATATATATATTCAACGGTTCCAGTTCCAAGACTTGGAACCGGAATCGTAGTGAACGGTTCCTAAAATTTAAAACCGGAACCGGAACTGTCGTGAACGGTTCGGTTCGATCCAATTTGTATGGAGTGAGAAGAGGGATTTGGAGGGCATAGTCTTTCTCTTGAACTTCTTACGTTATTACTTTCTTTTTCATTTTTTTTATTTATATTTTTCTTTCAACACTGAAAATGAATGAGTGATATGAGTACAAAATATCATTCTTATTTCTTTGACAAGGAGATGGTTGAGACTTCTTTGTTTTTTCCTCAAATAAGGTTTTTTTTTTATAGCATGGATGCCCCTAAATAACTATTTCTTATTATCAAGTATATTAGTAATTATTCAGATTGTACTCAATATTTTTTTCTCAAGGCAATTGATGCTCTTTAATTTTGTCCACACTTGATAATTTTAATATTTTTATCGTTGTATCAAACAATAGCCTTTTATAATTTTTTTTTCTTTTCATTTTTCACTTTTAGTTTCAATTTTTAATTAAAATAATATAATCACCATTTTAGATAAAAAAAAGAAAAAAAAGATTTTTTTTTAATAAACATAAACAATAAACATCATTTTGGTGTTTATGATTTGAAGGCTTAGCTACAGTGTTGTTTTAAAAACGTTTAGACAATTTATAAACAAAACAAAAATTATTAAACATGTTTATTGTAAAAATTTGTTTTGATAAACAATAAACACTAAACATAAACGGTTACCAAACGGGCCCTAAGTTTCGCACATTTTGTGCTTAAGTTTATGATTCGACACATTTTGCCCTAAGTTTTTTATTCGAGACTCATCAAAGGTGTGACCTAGACTAAAATGATGTACCTAGTTTGTGAATGATTGTGAGCATTCAAAATTTGTAAATCATTCAAGATTGAGTTCAAAGTGATTACCGGTAAGTTGATTCTTCGTTTAAAAAAAAAAAACCAACACAAGTATGAAGTAAGTTGGTACTTGTCAATCAAGTTATCACTGTCCTACGTTGACAAAACTTGCCAAGTTGTTCTAATACGACGCCAAGATTTTGGAACAAGCAAGTTGTGCATATATGATGATCGATGAATCCATATGCCAGAGCTTTACTTGCTTTGTAATCTTCCCCAAAAGTGGTAGATTAACTTCCTTTAGTTCTAGCTAACAGTTAGGCGACGAGTACCGTTCCATGTCCACTCATTACACGTGACTTGACCAATTCCTGTCGCAATGGTAATCAAAACAATATATATATATATATATATATATATATATATATATCTGTGTGCATGGTTGTGAATATATACTTCCATACAAGCCATTAGATTATTATGTCTATATATATCAAAGCCGTGTCTTGTAGGATCATTTTTCTCAAATCCAATTGTATATATTGGTGTACTTGACCTGATTTCATAAGTGAAGATCGTCAATATCATTTGGAGACACACAAACACATAGGTCAATGTTTCATGTATAGTTGTATCATGAGAGTGACAGTGCTTTTATATTATGCGATAAAATTGAACGCAACCTAATTTCTTGCAGACAGTTTGGTACAAATCACTTAAGCTGTTTCTATTGGATTCTCATTCTCTTTTTATGCCTTCACGCAATTAACAATGGACTTACACGATTATACCAAGAAATGAGAAAAAAAATGTTTTGAACATTATATATATATATATATATTATGAACCATAACGGGCTCAATGTAATAGGGCCCACCATCACTCTCTAGGTTAAACACTTAAAACTTTAAAGTTGGGAAAGCAAATCATTTTACTTATAGTTTATAATTTATATATAACAAATGCAACGTACCAACCAAGTTGCTCCCGTGGGCCTTGATCTTCCTTGACGAGCCTACTTGTCGGGTCCACATCGTATTGTGTCAAATAGTCACAATCTATAAAATTGAAGGCCCAGTCTGGTCCTCCACCCAAGTCTCACCAGCCTAAATGTGTGGACTCTGTCCACTCCTTGTGGTGGGTGCCTTTTCTTCAAACAACATCACACTGACACTCCCATAGTTTGGGTATCTAAAAATAAGTGATTATCTCTTCATAATGACTGCTCATCTCAATCAATATGACAAATTAGGCGAAGACTTAAAAGATTGTCTTCCACAGTTGAAAAGTTTTACATTGCTTTACAAACAAAGAAAAAGCTTTACAATTATATATGTCTGTCATGTGTCCATGTGTGTTTATTGATATATGCTTAACATCCGGGTATAACTAGAAATTTGTACAAGTGAATACAAACGTAAGAATCCAGGTCATAATTTATTTTTTATAAAATTAAGTAGGTACAACACTCGAAATTTAATAAGTTTTTTCATTTCTAAACTCCAAAAAATTGTATTAACTATATGTAAAAAAAAAATTATAAAATTAAGTAAATACATTAATACGTACATCCGCTCCTGCTTAATATGTTTTATATAGTTACAAATTATATATATATATATAATAGTGTTCATATGCTTCCCGGTGAACAGTGAGCAATCTACTTACTTTTAATTATAGCATTAGGATCTAATCCTACAACTAATTAAAACAATAATTTTTCTTTGCATTTGTTTTAGGAATTAACTATTTCATTAATTAAAATTGAGGTGAAATGACTATAATGGACAGTTTTTTATTAATGTGATTTTCCAAGCTTTAGTACAGTGACTATATGTGTTATTCAGTAAGAAAAATTAAGCCTTAATGACAAATATATCGAAAAAGGTGATCAATCAGGGCTGAACGGTTGTCGTTTATTTTATAAATTTGACACACAAGAAGAATAAATTTGGGAAGAAAAAAAAAATTAGCAAACCCAAAAAAAAATTTATGTTATAGTCTTCCTGAACTTTTTATCCTCTAAAAATGTTTTGGAGTACTCTTTATTTCATTAATATATGATTCCGATGTACTGTTATATTTGAGAGTTACGAGAAAAATTATAGTTAATCAGAATGTAGAGAGATAGTCTGATACCAAATCTTGAAAGACTGTATTAAAGAAAAATGATTCTCTTTTCTTTTAAAAAATTGTCCATTATAATCATTTCACATCAATTTTAATTAATATAATAGTTATTTCCTAAAACAATGCAAAGAAAAACTATTATTTTAATTAATCATAGGATTAAATCCTAAGGTTATAATTAAATGTGAGTAGATTGTTTTTTGCACACATGGAGCAATTGAACACTATTTTATATATACACACTAATGTATGCATGTGCTCGCGTAAAAGGAATCGTGATCGATAGATAGTTTGATTTTATACCGTAAATAGAAAAAGACATTTTGACAAAGTTTAAATGTAATATAGACTAGTGCATGCCCGTACATATGGTACTATCAATGTAGAAGGAATCGCGACTGTTAGATGGTTAGATAAATTGATTTTAGACCGTAAATATGCAAAGACATTTTGAACCAAACTTAAATATAATATAGATATTAATTATTATTTTAAGTCTAGAAAGTACAGACACTTCCCCGAAAATATTGTATTCGTGTCAGACATGTTACAGACACTACGTATAAATGTCCTGATATATATGTTTTTGATACTTCTCAGACACGTGTCAAACACTTCGTAGCAATGATAATATTCAAGTATTTCAAAAGAAATTTATATGCTATTGAGTTATGATTAACAATATGAGCTAAATATATGTAGATGACTAAATAAATCTGGTTTTTTAATCCATTTTAATCTATTTGTCTTTTTTTTGTTTATAAGTTTGTTTGGTTATTAATTGTTTGATGATGAATTAAAATATTTATGTAATGTAATATTTTTTTTTTGTTAATAATGAATATATATTAGTTTATTATATTATTTTTTATTTCTGTAACTTTGATGTATCTGTATCTTATTTTTTTTATAATTTTTTGTATCCCGTGTCCTTGTGTTTCACAGTTTCACTACATTTCTTATGAGGTTCATATTATAAACAAACGAGCATCATCATTACAGCTTTGTTAGCTAAGGATTGAAATACTAGATGCATAACCAAGTGAGAATTTATCAAAACTACAAGGCTAAACTATTACAAGGGTCTTAATGTGGAGTTACTATTGTTTTATAATCTTGAAAATTTATCAAAAGATTTGGGTTTATAAATTCAGTATAAAACCTAAAAGAGATGGATCTGAATGATAGCTAGGCCCAAGACCAGGTCTTCTGAACAAAGCCCAATCACATGTCGAAGTCATATTGGGTTGACATTGACATTGACACAACTTGGTCGGTTTGGGCCTGCCTAATAGCGAACCTAAAACACTAAAAGCCCTCAATTTAAGAGGCTATTCTTTTTCCTTTCTTTTTTTTTTTCTTTCTTGTTTTTAGTGGGTATATTAATTTTACTCTTTTTTTTTTTATTAGGTAAACAACTCACAAAAATTTTTGTCCCACTTGAGACTTGAATACCTTACTTTCCTTTTAGGGTTAATTAGACCTCCCACGAGGTTTGGGCAAATTACATTCGAAGAGACTGTTCAATCTTTATTATTCTGACATCTCCTAAATCTATTTTTGAGGTCATCGACATTAATATTTAGTATAAAAAGATTATTTTGCTTTATCATAATAACAAATTATATTTCAAATATGTGATAAAGTGAAAAGTCTTTTATGCCCTTAACTATATACACACACTCTCTCTTTGACCCAAGGGACTCTTTCTCTCTAATGTAACCTTTCCCAAAATCAATCTAAGCGACCATTACGATGACCAAAGGATGTTCTGACAAAGGCGAGATCACGATGGCCGGAGGAAAATCTGACAAAGGCGACGGCTAGGGCAAACTCTGGCGGCGGCTAAGTTATGTCAAGAAATTTTTTGACAAAGACGAGGCATGTGAATGCGACTATTCTGTGTTGACGGCGGCGATGAATCAGTGATGAAGTCATAGTATATATATGTGTAGATTGTATACTACCTTTTACAGTAGAGATCTACAAGACAATTGACCCAAAGTGGGTCTTCTTTCCCACTTTGATTTCACGCCTAGAACACTAACCTGAGCCTTAAATTATGGTTCCAATCTCTTTTACCACAAAATCCAACCTTAATCATTCATGAATCACTATGAAAATATTGAAATTCCAATGCATCTATAGATTCCTTATCTAAGCTAATCCATGGCAACAGTAAGTTGTGTTCAAGCCATACGCGACCTCTATGTCCAAACCCATTGCTTACTGTTCATCCTAAAATCATGGATTATAATTATTGAATCTTTTAAATGCCCCATTTATATATTCAAAGTGATATCTCCAATCAATGAAATACACCACACCAGATTCATATTTTTAGAAACCCTCAATAGTTTTAAACTCCTTTCTCTATATATATATAAATTACACACACACACACATATATATTTATCTAAATCTATGATGTGTTCCTGAATGAACCAAAATTAGTTTACAGTTTAGAGTCCAGCATATACCCATGTACATGTGAGTTGCGTGGGGCGGAAGCAGTTGCAAAAGTTAGATTTAAAACCTAGAGGGGGGTGATTAGGTTTTCTCACTTTTTGCTTAATTATTCAGATTATCTAATTTTAAGTTCAATTAATAATTAAAGCAGTTCCACAAAGCAAGTAAAGAAATAAATTACAGTAAAGTAAACGAATGCACCAAATCTACGTGAAAAATTCAGATCAGAAAAAAATCACGGGTGAGGCTTTGTAGCCCCAGATAAACAAATCCACTATCGTCGAAACAAAGTACAATAAACTCTGTCTTAGATTCACACCTACTCCACTATGACAAGAACTCTAATGTGGAACACCTCATGCTTAGAATTGCGACTAGTTCGTCCAACTGTTGCAGATTCCTAGCTAAAGTCAAAATCCTTTCAGAAGGGGTAACTGGAAGAACACAAACACTTAACAAGTATTTTGTCCCATTCGTAGCACGATTTTCTTCTCCTTCCTCACCAACGAACAATTGTAGAAGACGTCAATCCAGTAACTTGATCAAGAAGAAATCTTTAATGCAGTCTTCGAACAGTTGATTAAGCAAATAGAGATCACCCTAAATCACTCAGTGAAATATGTGTGTGCTCTCAAAAATATAAACAAAAAATTTGAGAAAAAAATTCTCTGTTTAGAAAAATATCTTAATACTTTCTCTCTATAAAAATATGATTTTCTGTTCTATAGAAAGCTTTGTTGAAGGCACACTGAGATATAAATCATATGAGATTTTTATATAGATAAAAAATTCTAATTTTTTTTAGAAACAAATTAAAATCCAATAGAAAACAAGTCCCCACAGTTTTAGAAAGTTTTGGGTTCATCCGGGTCAAACAGGACAAAACTAGTCAAAATTCGCAGACCATAAAAGTTGGACCGGTCCAGCTTTCACTTGGACCGGTCCAACTCCTGTAGCATACTTTGCAGGAATTGCTGAGACCTCATGGATCAGTCCAACCTTGAAATTGTCACAAATTTACTTAAAAGCCCCTATTTTCAAGGTCGGAACCTCCCGATTTGAAATATGTGTTCTCATCACTTTTCCTAGACTATGTGACTCTCATATGTGATCAAAGATGTCCTTATGCATTCGGAACAATCTCGAACCTTTAATCGATCAAATCCTTGTTCAGACCATTGACGACTTTTTTCAAGATTCAAGCTTCATTTTTTGATGAACCTGTGTATGGTTGATGTAGAACTTTATGCTCACTCTAAGACTTCAATTACATAATCAATATAACTCAAATAATACAACTCAATCATGTTCGATTTTGACACCAAAAATTACTAATTACAAAAATATACATCATAATCTCCCCCTTGGCAATTTCTTGACAAAATTCAGCTAGACAATTATAACCTAACCACTAAAAAAATAAGATTACAATATATCCCCAATACAAAGAAATATATTTTGAAGAACTCAAAGCATCATGAGTAAGCTTTCAACCTTCATGTGTAGTGTCTGTCAAACCTGTAAAATCTACACATTATGCAAACAACACTACCTATAAAAACTTAATCAAGAAAAACATAATGGTATAAAATTATCTACAAACTCCCACTTAATCATATAACCAATGAAATATACTATCTCCCCACATGGCTCAAAGAAATAAATCTCCCCATTTGTCAAAGCACCTAGATAATTCTCCCCCTTTTTGAAACAAATTGACAAAGTAAAAATAATGAGAACAAGAGAGAACAAATCATGACATGATTAAGTGAGATATAAGTATAACCTCCAATCAAATATAACAGATAAGCCTTAAAATTGTTGAAGGTTTCATATGAGCAAAGTATAGAGAATATTAAACCTAACAAGTCTAAGCACATTAAAACATAGAACATACCAAGTTCAAATACCAAATTTAGACACAAATAGAACTAACTACTCAAAGTTTAGTAAAACATAAACTAGGTCTAAACCACCAAGACCTAATCCTCATCATCACCATGAGTTCTAGAAACTAGATATCAACATCTATCACAAAGATGTCCTTGGACATGTAACTCCATATATTAAAATTTGCATCAAAGTTTACAAAAGTATTACCCAAACACAAGTATCGTATCCATAGAATAAACAAAGTCTAATCAGAGACACCATGTCTGACAAAAAATAACCAAGTCTAAGTCATAAATCTAGTAAATCAATGGACTAGTTCGAATCATCAAAGCCTAGAAACTAATTATCAAGAAAAGGAATCATGTCAATTAGCAAAGATACATTGGGTTCTCATAAAGCTCGAATCATTATCATCTATAGACGGTCTATCAAGATTTGTGCTCAAATATTGCAAAATAATACTACCTATTAAGATCAAGAAAACCAATTACTTGAGTCATAAGAGTTGAATTCACCTCAATGATAATGCCAAACACTTTAGTTGTAAAAGATAAGACATTCAAATAAAAATATGTCATCCAAATCACATAAGAACACCCAACCATTCTTTCTGAAGTAATGTACAAACTCCAAATGATATCCTTGTCATATGCTCTCCAAATCAAAACTTCTTTCACACCTCATAGGTCTACAACCAACTAATTGTTCATTACAGATTGTTCATTACAGATTCATGTTTTTAGAAATCCTCAATAGTTTTAAACCCCTCTCTCTCTCTCTCTATATATATATATATATATATATAAATTACACACACACATATATATATAAATCTATGATGTGTTCTTGAATGAACCAAAATTAGTTTAAAGTTTAGAGTCCAGCATATACCCATGTGCATGCGCATATCTGTATATCATTTTTTGTTTATTTTAACATATTTTCATTCACCAATATGTGTATGTATATGTCTTTGTGTGTGTGTGTATATGCCCCGAACCAATCACCATGAAACACTCGTCTTCTCTTATATCCACCAAAAAGACCATTACTATTGAATGCATACCCACCCTTTGAACCCTTTAGATATAGAGATAGATTTGAAGATGAAATATAATAATTTGTTTACATAATGCTCTCTGATGTGTATGTATATATAGAGAGAGAAACTGGGAAAGTGGAGGGCATTTCAACTCCAAATTAACTTTTGTAACTATTTAGATTTAGCTTTTGTTTTTGGTTAGGGTGTATGATTCAATGGCATTTTGGTTATGTGATTTTGGTTTTTTTTTTTTGTAATTTCATTGAATACATAAAGTTATAATTGTCTTTTCATATAAGAGAAAGAAAAATGGTCATTTGGTTAACTACTTTGCCAGAAAAAAATATTAAAGAGTGTCGTTGAGCAGGCACACCAAATTCAGGGGAGTTCAAAGTAATAAAGGCTGAACGATCTATTTGAATGTAATTTGTCCAAAACTCAAGGAAGGTCAGTGTATTTAACCTTTCCTTCTAAGGAGGAAATGTTATATATATATACATATATATTGCTTTAAGTGTCCTATAATCATATATTTGTATTAAGAATCTAGATACACAGACATATATGTGCAATGTGTTTACATAACATATTTAGTTATTTAGTAATATCATCAGCAAAATAACATGAATCACTCTTATTGGCCTTGCACTCACTTTTTGCAAAACAAAATTTAAAATGGAAGTTAAGTTTGTGTCAATCCATTTTATTTAACATGCAAGTTGACAAGTGATACACAGTGTGATGGAATATATAATTAAAAAGAAATTATTTTGTCTATATAAAACATTTAGAACCATGCTACTTAGACAAAATTGCTACACGTACACTTTTACATTCATTGGATGCATGTGGTAGGCCTTACCACATGTACTCACCACATGCATCGTACGAACGAGAAAGTGTAGGTCTGACAATTTTGTCTAACTTTCATTTTTCAAACATTTATAATACGGTGGTAGTCTTCGAATGATATACCAAATGCATACAAATCATTCCTTAATTTATGAGGTATAACACTACTTATCTTTTATTGTTATGTTTCAAGAGCTATAAATTTGTAGAGCCCATTGAAAAATGAAGACAACTCATATTTGTCATCCAACCATGTTCTTTAAAAAATCTTTACATCACACAATGCTTTGTTTTTACATTTTTTAGTGTCCTAATTGTTCTTTAAACTATGGTGTCACCTTCTTTTGGACTCTCTCTCTCTCTCTATGCTTTGTATGGATGCTAATGAGAGAAAATAAAGTCCTTTCTAATCAAACTTTGGTTTGGTTATAATGAATCAAAACTAAACCATTCCTAATTTTAATAAGGCAAAGGCGCCCCCCCCCCCCAGCGGTGCTTTTAAAAAGCTGCAAGAAACCCTATATGCTATATTTTGGGCCATATCACACCCTCACATTATAAAAAGTGAACAAATTACCCTCTCTTTCATATATTATCATTTTCTATGACCATTTTACCATTTTCATTATTATAAAAAATAAAGAACAATAAAGAAAAGAAAGTTTTTTTTATATTAAATTTTTTTTACCTTAATAAAAAAAGAGGAGTTTTTTTTCCGGGAAAATTTTTTTTGGAAAAAAAACTAAAAAATGCACAATTACATAATAAAAAAATTTCAGATTTTTTTTTTTGTTTTTCGAAAAAATTTTCATTAGAAAGAAGGGTTTTTTTATATCAAGTTTTTTCTGTTTTACTTTTATATAAAAAAAAAAGATGAGTATTTTTTGAGAAAAAATTCTTGAAATAATTTTCAACTCATAACTTCCTTAAGCAATTACACTCCTTTTAGGTCTCTTCCTTTAGATGTTTTGAATTGAAATATTAACTTGACTTGGTTTAATTTATGTACACTTCTTCTAACCATATTGAATTTCATCTTTAAAAGCTCAAAATTTATAGTTTAAATGAATTTATTATTAAGGACCTGAAAATAAGAAAAATACTAAAACAAAGTAAAATCACAATTAATCTATTACTAAGAGAATATAAAATATTCAAATTAAGAGGCTAGAATATGTAACATTCAACTCCTATCACTTAACAAGTTGAAAACTTTTTAGATTCTCAAGTTTGTGTCCTGTGAGGTAGAAAGTGGAGATTAAAGTTGAATGGTGGAGTGTGGGAATAATATACTATATCTGTTAAATAATAATAATAATACACTATATAATCTTTCATGTCACATTTATTCGATTAAATGTATTAAAAGATCACATCTAAAATTAATGTTACCAAAAAATAATTTAACTAAATTCTAGTTCAATTTTATACTAGCATGCAACCTTTTTTTTTCCTTTTAAGGTTGGTAGCTAGTAAAATTTTATTAATCAAATTACTTTTAGATAAAAAGAAAAAAACAGAGGATATTACAATAAATATGCAACAATTACCATCAACGTATGTATATTTTTTACCTTACAAATTAGAAAGTTTAGGGTTTAAGTTTTCTTAGAAATAATTTGAGTGCTTGATTTCTTTCCAAGGGTATCTTACCCCCTACTCCATCCAATCTATTGATATTTTTTATTATCTAGAGTTTTTATCTATCAGAAGTGATAGATGGAATGATATTATGGGGTATTCTATAATGTTTCATTGCGAAGAATAAAAAAAAATTACAATAATTATAAAAGAATATTTTTTAATGAATATATTTTCTTAACAATTACTCAAATAGTTACTTTATGGACTATTTGGTAAAGCTGTCGGATTCTATTTTCTGATTTTTGAAAAATGAAATCTGAAAACCTGCTACGCTACCATTTCTGTCAAAAGCAAAATACGTTTGGTAACGTCATATGCTTTTGAAAGTTTGAAAGCACAAATATGAAAATATATTTAGTAACACAAAATTAATATATATTTTTTAAAATAGTTGTATCTTTAACTAAAAATTGTGCTTAAGTAATATGGTTCAAACTCATTTTAACTAACATAAATGTGATAATGTACATTCTTTCCTCTGAAATTATATTTGTTAGGACTTTATTTTAGTTTATTTTAATTAAAAATTTATTTTTAAGTATTTGCATGTTTTTGGTAATTGTCATAAATTTTAACTATTTACATGTTTTTGATAATTGTCATATATTATTATATATACTTTTTTTTTTATTTCCTTTTATATTATATATAACTCTTATTTTATGTATTTTCTTATTATATTTATATTTATATTTATTGTATTTTATAAAATATTTTTATTTTTATTGACTTATAATTTTGTATTGATTATATTATATTTTTATATTATATATAATTGTATTTATATATAGCTCTTATTTTTTTGTATTTTCTTCTTATATGTATCTTTATATATATATATTATATATTTATTTTTTATTATTATTATATTTATATATCTTTATATTTATTTATTGTATTTTATAAAATATTTTTATTCTTATTGACTTATAATTTTGTTTTTATTGTATTTGATTTATATTATATTATTTATATTTATAATTTTCTTCTTTATTGTATTTTCTAATTTTTTTTATTCTTGTTTTTTTTATAAAATTTTAATTTATTGTATTATATTATATTTTTTAGCAAGGAAAATTTATATTTATTGTATTTTATAAAAAAATCAGAAATAAAAATTTGAACTGAAAAATAAAATCTGAACTGATAGTTTCGTTATGAAACTTTCTAATTATGTTTAAGAATGATCAAACTTTTGACATCACTTTTGGTTTTTTAAAAATAAAAATTACATTATTAAATACAATTTCTATTACTACTTAAAAAAAATAAAAATAAAAATAAAAGCTATGATATCGGAATAAAATGAAAAGTGTTACCGAACATTCCTCATCATTTTGATTCCACGGGAGACACTGTCAGGTTTTATAATTCATGGCACGCACTGAATCGGCGCGTGAGGAATATATTTCGCTGGAAAAATTGGAACCATATTTGCCACATATAGATTTGATTCAGGAACGGGACAAAATAACATTCCTTGAGAAGAAAGAAGCTTTTCTGGGTCATCATCAATATTTGGTACAAAATAGATAACCAGAGCTGTAAATTTCATCAACTCGCCATCCTTAAACAAGTTCTCATCTATCTTTATATCTGTAAGTTTATGCATTAATTTCCTTCTTTTTCCTTTTTTTGACAAGTCGCTTTAATATCTGAATTATTATAGCACTATTCTTCTTCTGGTACTGTGTTTTCTTTTGTAAGTTACTTGTTAATTTGTAGAGACCATTGAAAACCCATCTCTATCTGATCTATAAACTGGGTTGTGAAATTTTGATAGATTCGGCTGTTTCCGAGGCATCATTTCTTGGGCTTTGAATTCTTGATGCTTCGTGTTTTCTTTAAGAGTTAGAAACCTCTCAAATGTTGTGTGTCCTGAGAGGCTGAGGTGGAAATGAAGTATGTGTTGGAATGATATGTCACAGAGAGAGAGAGAGAGAGAGAGAGAGATGGAGTTAAAGTTGTTGACTTTGAAGGCATATGTTGGGTTTTTCTAAATGGGATTTTTTTTTTGTCTTGTGATTTTTAGAATCTATTTCTTATGAGATTAAAGAGGATTTTCTGGAGAAGGTACTGCTGGATTTTAATTGAAGATTTGGGAATTCTTGTGTTTGCACAAAATCAGTGAATTTATGATGAATCGTGCAAAGTGTTAGAATAGATTCCTTTCTTTGGATTGGGATTTGAATATTTTTATTTGGTTGGGTTCTTAAATACACCACCCTTTTGAAGGGAAAGGGGGCAACATAATATAAAGGAATTCACATGTTGGAACAACGGCTCCCTAGCTCAGTGTTGTTGAGGTTTTTGGTATTGTGATTAAGAGAGAAAGATGCAGCGGGTACGAGTTTCATCGCAACAGGTGCCCGTCCACAAGCTAGGAGATTGCCAGATGACCTTATCCCCAAAGTTTAGGTTAGCTGTAATGCAAGCATCTTTGCCAGATCATTCTTTAGAGTTGGAATTGTGTATGAGGGGAGAGCCCCTCATCCCGGGCCTTGTGGATGATATCGCTCTAAATTGTCTCCTCCGGCTACCAGTCGAGAGCCATGCGGCCTGCAGGGCTGTTTGCAAGCGTTGGTATCTCTTGCTTGGCAGCAAGGAGCGATTCTTCATCCGGAGAAAGCAACTTGGGTTTCACGACCCTTGGCTATTTGTGTTTTCCTTCCACAAATGTACTGGAAAAATTCTGTGGCATGTTCTTAACCTCGTCCACTTCTCTTGGCATACTATCCCCGCAATGCCTTGCAAAGACAAGGTTTGCCCCCATGGATTTAGGTGTGTTTCCATCCCCCATGAGGGCGCCCTTTTCGTCTGTGGTGGTGTCATTTCTGATGTGGATTGCCCCCTCAACTTGGTGTTAAAATATGAAATACAGAAGAACCGTTGGACTGTGTTGAAAAAGATGATCACTGCACGGTCGTTTTTTGCTAGTGGGGTGATTGATGGGATGATTTATGTGGCTGGAGGAAATAGCACAAAGCTCCTTGAACTCAACTCAGCTGAAGTGTTGGACCCTGGTAAGGGGATTTGGCGGCCCGTTGCAAGCATGGGAACAAACATGGCCTCTTATGATGCAGCTGTTTTCAATGGGAAGCTTCTTGTAACTGAAGGCTGGTTTTGGCCTTTTTATTTTGTACCTAGGGGTCAGATTTATGACCCAAGAACTGATCACTGGGAGAATATGGCTGCTGGACTGAGAGAAGGCTGGACTGGTTCGAGTGCTGTGGTTTACGGGCACTTGTTTGTGGTTTCAGAGCATGAAAGAACAAAACTTAAGGTTTATGACACAGATACTGATTCTTGGGAACTGGTAGAAGGACCTCCTTTACCAGAGCAGATATGCAAGCCTTTCTCTGTCAATTGCTGTGATTACAGTATTTATGTTGTGGGTCGGAATCTTCATGTTGCTGTGGGTCATATCTTGAGGCTGAACCAAGAAAGCACTTCTGAGAAAAAGTTGAGCTTTTCTGTTCAGTGGCAAGTGGTGGTTGCACCGGAAGCTTTCTCCGAACTGACACCTTCAAGTGCACAGGTTCTGTTTGCTTAACTTTAATTTTTTTTTTTTAATATGTAATGTTTTGTTTCTTGTTGCTTAAATTCTAAGTAAACTAGAATATTAAAACTGTAGAATGATTATAGCTGTGTGAAAAGGCTCTTAATGTTATTCAATCGGATGTACAAGGTTCGTAGACTTTAGTTCCCTTTTTTTCTTGAAGTTTTTTGTTTCTTTCACTTTGTTGGCTAAATAATGCATGTTGATGCATCTATTATCTATTTCTCTTATGCATGATTTTTTCCCCCCCCCTAAAAAGGGACTTGGTTAATCATGATTGGAGAAATCTAATTCTTAACTAATAGAGATTTCAGTTTTATTTTGTGATTAACAACAATTGAAGATGTACGGGATGAGGAAATGAAAGATATAACTAATGCAGATGAAAGAAAAACCTAGGGCATTGCTTGTTACAATCGTAAAAGTTCACACTTGTAAAGCAGGAGAATGTAGTCTTAAGTTTAAGGGCAGTCATTTTGTACACATATTGGTGAAATTTAGTTCGCCTACTGATATTCTAGTTAATGGGAAGCGACAATGAAAATAAGCCCCGCAGGCAGCATGCAGAATGATGAGATCCAGAGCCAAATAAAAATGGAAAACCGCAGCACAGAGGAATGGCTAAGAAAACTGAAGAAAGACTGGACCAAAGTCATCTCTTAAGTCACTCTAAAGTCTTTTCATATGTTTCCGCCTTACTACAAACATTTCAACATTGTTGCTTTTAGAGTTTGGATTACCACATGAAAATTTTGTCAGCACTTCAGTAGATGGTTTCAAGCTCTTGATTTTTAATCTGAAGTCTTTAGTGTGATTCTCAAATGAATGAGAAATTTGATTTACCTTGTTTAATTAAATTCTTCCCTTATTCAAGGTAAATATAATATGTATTTCCCTTTCCTTTAGATTTTGAAGTTTCCATTGGCTTGTGTGTGTGTGTATAATATATAGATTTCTGGGTGTGTGTGTCAGTGTGTGTGTGTGTTCTTTTTGGGATGTAGATCAATCTGATTTTTGTTACAGCTATATAGCCTATATGTATGTTATTAAAGGCCCTCTGGTAAGAACATCAACCCTGCGGCCAAGGCAATATCGTGCTTCACATTGTCTTCTTCTGATTAAATAAATGCCTGGTTAACATTTCTTGGTAAGCAATGCTTGGTTAATCAGTCACCATGTTGCGTAGCCTTCATCATCATATTGGTTGATTTGTTGAGTAATTAAAAGTCAAGGTTTGAAACTGACTTGTCATTTGCTAATTTCTTGAAAGAGAGGAATGACCCAGTGCCTCTTTTCTTTCCTGAGACGTTAAAAGCATTCTAATCTTTTCCACCGATCGTGTTTTCACGAAGTATAATTAACGTCGGTTTGATTCTGTTCCTTTAGTACTTTGTTTGGTTGTGGAGAAAAAGAAAGAAAAACAAGTAAATTAGAATTTTAAATTGAGATATTTGAAAATTGCGGGTATGTGTAACAGATCAATTTATCGGACTATGTGGCTATCAAAGAAATGAAATGAAATAAGCAGTTTAACTATCAAAGTGGCTTTAATATTTTTAGGTTTTGATTACTTGTGCACACAAAACATGTGGATTCTTATATGGCCTAATTGTGCACTACCATGACCAGAATTTAAAGAGAAACAATACCTGGAACTAGTATCTTATATAGCATAACCTCATCCACTAATATAAAATATCTCTCTCTCCTCCTCCCCGTTCTTGTAATAGCTGAGACTATATGAAATAGCATTATGTGTGTGTGCGCGCGCGCGCACGTCTCTGTGACCACATGTGCAAATCCCATGCAATGCTGCAAATGCAGAAATTCATTCAGACACATCGCTTGCTTACTACAGATTAGTCCCCCTGCCATTGCATTTCCCAGAATTCTCTAAAGAGAAAACGACAGCGACACCGAGCTGTCCAGCACTAGTGCAAGGCCGAATAAACCCTAGTTGTTGGATCCCTCTGTATTGCACAAACGACTAGATATTATTCGGTCTTGCACTTTGGTTGGACAGCTCAGTTCAAATCTTTCATGTGTATTATCATTCTTCTTCTTTGTTGCATAACTATGCATTCTAATTAAATTGTGCCTAGCCCAACTCACAGTCGCAATTCAGCCATTGAAATTTGCCTGGGTTTTTTAAACGGCCCCAACTCAAGCCACACAGCAAATGAAATCTGGCTCGGTGTTTGAAACTGCCCCAGCTGAGGGTTGATTCTGTTTGAGCCATTCTTGGTCTCCCCCCCCCCCCCCCCCCCCCCCCCCCCCGTTGAAGAATATATGACATAACTTAATGAGTTCATGCAGCTAACAAGAAAGTACAAACCCTAATGCTTGGTAAAGCAGAATGCGATAATGATTTTGGAACAATTTACATGTTAAAATAAGTTCCTGAACAATATTGTTCTCTATTTTCGCCTGGGAACTACTATTCAGTATACACCAACATCAGCATCTAAAAGCTCATGGTCTCAAATAAAAGAACAAAAAGTCTAAGATTTATTAGACAAATAAAAGTTATCATTACTGGTACCATTTGTAATCCTATCACAAACAGTTCGGTTATTGTTGGGGGTCAATTAATCAAGTGACTGAAATGACAGTCCTGACAACCATTGTGGCATGCATGGAGCTCTAATAGTCATATTACTGTCCATTACCATTTATTTCTACACTAC
Source organism: Cornus controversa (assembly GCA_026545225.1). NCBI lineage: Eukaryota > Viridiplantae > Streptophyta > Magnoliopsida > Cornales > Cornaceae > Cornus > Cornus controversa. Next base: position 54,082,704 of record CM048849.1, on the reverse strand, counting down.
TCTAATGTAAAGCATATGTATAAAAAGAGAGTAAAGGATATGATGGCGAGCTTACCACAAAATTTTAACTATGTTCCAACTTTGTATTGCATAACATTCTTCACAATCTCATCATTTGTTCTTAAACATTTAAGTAATATGAAAAATAAAAAGCAGGTCAACAGTTCTATATATCATTTCTTTGTTAATTGAATACTTTAACATGTTAAGCCTCTTCTCTCCACTATTGTGGTTCTGTGGACCACATCACTACTTGAACATTGTTCTCATTTCAGTGTAACTATTAACTAATCCATCTGGGAAGGCAAAATGAGGAAATGAAGCAATCATCAGACCAGCTTGTCACCTAGACTTCCAACTATCTAATGAAACAAAGTAGATAGTGGCTCACAGCAACCAAAAGTCCCAATGGTGCATTGATATTGTAAGTTTGAGTAGAACAAAATTATTTGCCTTATCATACCAGATTACAACATGAAAGTGTAAATATTATAATTAGAAGTTTCCATCCAAATATTTTCTTTTCCCTTTACTAATGCAAGCTATACTTACACTTGTTCCTTTAAATTTAAACAGAAGCAGGAAATGTAGTGTATAAGCTTTCATCAACTTTAAGATAACTCATCTCTATTGAAATCTGTTGGAAGCACCCACCTTGAAGAGGAGGAACTGGAAAAAGGTAAGTGCTTCAGAGCAATCCCCACTCTGGAAAGCTAAATCTTCCATGGCCATTGCCATTTCTTTGCATGGTTGTTGTGCCTCCTTCAAGCTAGCACAATATGGAAACCTGTCAAGCATAGGATATTTTATTTTTTTTCAAACAGAGAAAACATCTATAATTGTAGTGACATTCACAAATTCATGTGCGGCGAAATTACTTGAAGGTTAAACAATAAAAGAAAGAATCCACAAAGTCAATCGATTTCAAGTTTCTGCTTGTCTACTCTAAAAATGGCATATGAAAACAGTTACGCATGCAATTTTTTCACACAAAAATAACATATTCAGAAGGCAAAGTTTGAAATATTACAATTTCAGACAATTCAGATGTCATGGTTAGCAAACTAGTTTCTCATGCTCCAACAAATGAAGTGCTGTGAAGCCCTTGGTCTAGTGCACAAGGAAAGAGAATGGCATTCAATTATTAGTAGTCATAGGGTGTAAATCCAGACAGGAATTGCTTAGAATTAAGGATCTGAATGCCTTTGACTTACTGAAATATGAACATTGATAGTTATGTAGCAAGGAACTTTCCCTGAAACTTCTTTACATAATCCACCTCGCCTCCTAGCCCAACGTGTGATCTCTGCAGACACGCTTGTGCCTTCATTGAAGGCCAGGATAAACAAGTTGATGGCCAAAGTCCAGGCTTCATGACATTGTCACTTAGAAACCTTACCAAAATGTGAATTCACCTACAAAAGGAAAAAGGTGGCATGAGTCAACAAGAATATAGGATGACAAATAAGTTAAAGTACTACCATGTATCAATATTTAAAAGATCTTCATTTTGTAGTAGCAGAAAATCATGTGATTCAGTTGATCCAAACCATGGTCAAAATCATCTCCATCTTATTAGTTCAAAACTTCAAGTTACAAAAGATCATGTACGAGTACGACTCTAGTAGAATATTCAATAATAATGGTCAATGGAGAAGATTTGAGCACCTTCAAACCAGAGCAAATTAACAATATTCTGTCTTTTAAAATTCTAGAGAAGTCAATAAATGACAATTTGAAAGAAATAACACATGCCTGTTTTTTATTTCATTACAAACTTTTGGAGTCGACTAGTCAGAACTGAAATTTCTCTTTGATTTGTTGATCCAAAGTACTTAATATGCTGTATACAGTACTTCTCTGTGGGTGAGAAGAATCTCCAGCAATAAAAATATTTTTCCTCCCTTCTACTTCAATCCAACTGCAGCCAGCTGGTTTTTTCAGATCTCTCGTCCTCATTAGCCTTCTCATCTCCAGGACCCCATCCCATCTAGCATTTGCAGCATATAGGTTTGACATCACTACATAGTTTCCAATATTATTAGTTTCAATTTCAAAAAGGCGATCTGCCACATCACGCCCCATTTCCACCTCATGGTGGGTTCTACAAGCACCCAACAATGTGCCCCATATATTGGCATTAGCTTCAATGGGCATATTAGTCACAAAAGAATATGCATCCTCAATTCGACCTCCTCGAGCAAGGAGATCCACTACACAAGCATACTGCTCCACAGTTGGTTTAATCCCATGCACCTTGTCTACTGAATCAAAAATTTTCAACCCTTCATCCACAAGGCCAGCATGACTGCAAGCAGACAAAACCGCAGTTATTATAACATGGTCTGGCTTTACACCCAACTCAAGCATGTGAGAGAAAACCCCAACTGCTTCTTCTCCCATTCCATGCATTGCATACCCTCCAACCATAGCTGTAAACATAACCAGATCCTTCTGCGGAGTTGACTGGAAGAACTTATATGCACATCTTATACTCCCACATTTTGAATATGCATCTAAAATAGCTCCCTTCAAGCGGACATCTTCAAAACAAGCCCTAACCACATATCCATGGCATTGCCTTAGCAGGTGGACTGAAGCCATTTGAGCACAAACGGGAAGGAGGCTCATAACAGTCACAACATCAGGCTTCATTCCATGACTTTTTAACTCGTGGAATAGACTCAGAGCTGAACTAGGACAATCATTTTCAGCATAGACTCGAACCATTAGATTCCAAGTGGTGAGATCCATTTCAGACATCCTATTAAATATCATGCGTGCATCATCATGTAAACCACAATTCGCGTACCCTGAGATCATTGAGTTGCACGTGACCACATTCCTCTTCCCTGATAAACTCTCAAAAATCTTAAATGCATAATCCACGTTACCACATTTGGCATATGCATCAAGTATTGCATTCCCAAGTGTAGGTTCAATATTGCCTAGCAAAAGACCAGATTTTATTGAATAAGCATGAGCTTCTTTAACCTTATCCACTCTAGATACAGTAGCACAAAATTGAATCGTAGTTAATATGGTAATAGAGTCAGGTCTTAACCCTTCCCTAACTATCCGGTGTAACAGGTCAACAAACTGAGTTTTAGATGTACTCACTGCAAAGGCATTGAGCATAGAGTTCCATGATATCAAGTCTCTCTTACATATCAATGAGAATGTTCTAAAAGCAGCTTCTATGTCACTGCATTTTGCATAAAAACTTACTAGAGCATTTCCAACTGCTGTATCATCCCATAGGCCAGGATGCCGGATGATATACCCATGGATCTGCTTCCCCACCTGCCAATTATATAAATGGGCACAGACAGGAAGAATGCTGATAAGAGTGACAGAGTCCGGTTTGGCCATTTCATCGGAGAGCAATTCATGAAATAATGCTAATGCTTTCAACCACTCACCATTTGACGCATATCCGGCAATAATAGAATTCCAAGAAACTAAATCCCTTAATTTCATCCTCCGGAACAATGAATCTGCTTCTTCCATTAGTCCAATCCTCAAGTAGAAGCTCACAAGAGCATTAATGACTGAAATATCCGTTATCAATTCAGCCCGCCTCATCACATAACAGTGGATCTCTTTTCCAAAGTGGTAGGCAACGTTCTCTTCTAAAAAAGCACAAATAGGGAGAATATTTGCAATTGTTGCATAATTAGGCACTGTTGGCCCTTTTAGCATTCCACGAAACAAGTTAAATGCATCATCCATGAATTTATTCTCTGCAAATCCAGCAATCATTGCATTCCACGAAACAACATCCTTGTCAGCAATATCATGAAACGCAGCATATGCATCATCACAGACATGCCCGGATTTAGCATACATGGATACCAGAGCATTTCCTACAAGGGTATCAGATTCCAGTCCAGATCTTATCACATAAGAGTGCACACTCTTTCCGGCATCTAGAGCTCCAGAACGTGTGCACACAGGAAGAACAATAGCAACAGTAACAGAGCTAGGCTTGGGGTCCTCACCAATATGCATGTCATAAAATAAGTTCATCACCTCTGTGTCATGATTCCATGACCCTGCAAACCCAGATAAGACAATGTTCCAAGTTACTGCATCACAGTGACTTACTTGACCAAAAAGTTTCTGGCAATCATTAAAAGCTTTACACTTGGCATACATGTTAAGCAGTGCTTTGGAAACAGACTGGCAAGAACTATGGCCCAGTTTAACAACATGACTATGAAGAGCTTTCCCCAAATTGACATTTCTGATGGCAGCACAGGATTTAAGAATGGCTGAAAGAGCTTGGTATTCAGGTTTAAAGCCTATTGAACATTGTATCTTTTGAAGGAGAATGAAAAAAGCTTCATTCATCATGCTTGGCATCGGAGTTCTAGTTGAAGCATATTCTCAATTATATTTTCTTCTCATTCACATCAGTACTTTAAAACAACACACTCTGTCATGGGTATCATCAATACATTAAGAAAACTCTGTATCACTCCATCAATAGCAATATAGCAAAGATTGAAATGGGTGGGTTTTTTTTTCTTAACCTGTAATTAAAATTTATGTCAGAGACCAAATACAATCTGTCTTTGGTGAGAAAACATAGAGAATCAATACCACAAGTTACACAAAATAGTTATATAAGATAGTTTTGCAAAATGTTAGTCCATACAAAGTAGCACATGCAAACGCACTAATGCATAGGCAAAAACACACCGAAGTAGTTATCAGAGATCTTCATTAAGCCCGAAAGAACTCTGACGAAACACTGCAAATGAAAAATCTGTTCTAGGCCTTTATTCAAACAGGTAATGGGTTGAGCAGAGAATAGAGATTCCACAAGCGGGTAGGATTAAAATAGAAAGTGAAGCAAAATTAGCGAACACAACATATATATATATATATAGACACGCACACACACACACACACACACACACACACGCAAGATGCAAAAGAAGAGTTTAGCTAATGTGAGATTGAACTCTACCGCTTGACTGTGTGACCACAGTAAATAATAGAAAGATGAGCTCGCCTCTACTCATCTGCCGTCCATCTAGTATAATATCTACTGTAGTCACAGTGGCTTACACTGTTCAAAATTCCAGAGTAAGTTTTGTGTCTAAATAGTTATCAGCCCGCACATGACCCGCTGACCCGTGTATTTTTTTTAAAAATTCTGCCCGTGGTTGTCGGACAGTCAACTCCATTCAAAATGTCCAACTTGATAATCCGAATCTGAGTCAACCCGAATCCGACCAAAAAATTTGACCCGAATTGAAACACCAAAAAAAAATCAGCACTTCAGCCATTATTTATTCACACAAAATAGTTGAATATTAGAAGCTTGGATTTAAAAATTCGTAGCCTTAATTTTCTGTACCCACACTCCATCTTTAAGGCTTCCAAACATGCCTTTAGCTTACAAATCATAAAAGAGAGTCTAGCTCACAAAATCTGTTTATTTTTATTTTATTTTATCACATTTTGATCTTCATTTATCCAACAAACCCACGATAAAAATTCAAAACAAACATTCTGGGTTCAGATGGAACTGACACATAGATACGAATATTGTAATATATATATCTATACAAAGACTTTGAACAAAACTATTTAGTTGTAATTGATTTTCAAGAACATACCTCAAATAAACTCTACAGAAATCAAACGTCGAATTTCTTGACCCATCCACCGCCCAAAAGCACACTACAGTCTTACCAGAACCAAACCCATCTCCGATCTAGTTTCTCAATCTATAACCCTAACCCAACGGTAGTAACTCCCAGAAAGGAAGAGAACCTATCTTGATCACTCCCAAACCCTTAACAAGATCATCAAGTGAAACCCAAAAAAAACTTAGAGAGAAGAAGTATATATATGACATGGGGTCCATTCATTTTCTTCAGGCAATTTTACAAGATTGCTGGAGATAGGAGCCACCGGAAGCCGTCATCGTCGGTGCCGATTTTATGGGGTCGCTGCAACGCTAGTTCTTTGAAATTGAGTGATGATGTGATTCGAAGGAATGAGGCGCCGCCGCACGCGAGGATGAAGAGATTTGGTGTACCTGCATTCAACCCGCTAACAATCCGTTTATTAGCGGTCTAAATGATCCGACCCGTGAAATTAAATCACCCACCCAATAGTTATTATTTGGTTAGATTGAATGGTGTTAATTAAAATGCAATTCTGCAGCCCATCTAGTCTGGGCTCTGATATTTGGTCCCTTATTCCATAGCCCACTTCAGCAAAAAGTACTTAGGGTCATATGTTCCAAATCAAACATCAGAAAATCTCAAAAGCCCGAAGTGGCCATTTTGGACCGTTTTATGTACGCACACCATTTCCAAACAGGCTCTGTGTCTCTAAAATCTAGATCATCACTCCATGAGGCCCTTAATTACTTTTCAGTTTTACCTAATAGGCCCGGTATGACGAAAAATGTCTTGGACGACGTTTCGCCAATAAAGGATTTGACATTTGCCCTTTTTGTTGTAGAAATGAAAAACGTTAGCATGTTTTTTTTTTTTGGTAATATTTATCATGCCATTCTTTAATTTTCTTGATTTAAGGTGATGGTGGTCCTTTAATTTTCTTTACTTGTGAAAATTAACTCTTGAATATGAGTTAACCTAATATAAGACAATCGTTTTATTATTTGAAAACTATCTAAATCATTCGCTTTGCTCTTTTTGTTTTTTTGTTGTTGTCATTGTCGGTGATGTCGGGTCTCTTAGACTACCCCATAATTTACGGCTGGATATACAATCTCCATCTCATGTGCACCGGACATGAGAATTTTCTTGAAAAAAGCTTTGACATTTCACCCACCATTTCCATCCTTGTGTGTAAATAATATAATATTGGTAATTGCTATAATTGGGCTCGCCTATGGATTGATTGATCGTCATTTTTCACAAAGTTTATGAATAGAAATTCGCTCTTCTGATCCCAAGAGGCTACGGAAGAATATCTCCATATTATCATTAATAGTTCTTTTCTAGTGGAAATGAGGGCACATACATACTATAATAAGGGACCTCATATATATATGTGTGTGTGTGTGTATATATATATATATATATATATATATATATATGCCCAAAAAGCATAGGAAAAGGAGAACCCCAAGCAGGCAAATTCCACCAATACCCTAAAACTTGTAAGAAGTTAGGGATGTTCCACAACAGCGTTACGAAAGTCCAAGCCAAGCCGTGCCTTCTTACCCAAAGCCAGGTGTAATCTACAATAAAAAGTATGTGTATATTTTGATTTAATCCAAAACGTACTACACATTCCAAATAAATGTATAGGGACAATAAAGCACAAGTTCAATGGGTAAGTGCTAATTGATGTGCATGCCCTTCTTAGTTCTTATGGCTTAAAGAGGTCTGGGTGCTTGTCCGCTTTGAAAGTTGTATATATCCTAGCTAGCTTCTCATCAGCTCGGAAAAAAAGCATTTAGAAGATAAAATCTGGCAATGACTAATCAATCTGGTTATGATATGTCAGTGCGTTTATACATCAGCTATTAGAAAGTAGAGATTGAAAAGCATCGATCATGTCCACGTCCGACCAATGGATTAGTCCTTTGCCCGTCTATCCTGTGCTCTGTTACACACACTACATCACAATATAACGCTCTACGTCACATATGCAATACTCGTATAACTCTCATACAATATATTTACTTTAAAAATACAAATACCCTCTAAACATATTAGATTGTATTGTAACACGACAATATCATTAAATCGAGATTTTATTACTTTTAGGTCGTTGATGTGTTATTAATTTAAATGACACATGACAAAAAGAAGAATATGAAAATGATTCTGATTCATGACACTAAGACGCTCGTCTTTTGAAAATATTTAATAAAATTAGAAGTATCGGAGAAGACAAGATTAGTTCATTCTTATAACATAATTAAATTTTTTTAAAAAAACCAATCAGAATTGTTGATTATTATTAGTCCTTAACGTTAAGGATATTAATAATTAAGCTTTATATAGGTAATTAATAAGAATAAGATAATATAATTCGCCGTCTGTGGGAATCGAACCCACGACCACGTGGTTAAAAGCCACGCGCTCTACCAGCTGAGCTAAGACGGCTCACATGCTCTATTCTTGTCCAGTTAAATAATAAACATTTAACCTGTATAGAATTGGATAAAGTTCATTGAGGTATAAAGTTCCAGTATTACAATAATTATTACTATTTTTCGTAAGATGAATGATAATATATGCAGGCAACAAAGTTATAATCTATAAACTCTCACTCAAAACTAATTAATACTCTTTAATTTAATTACATGTGCCTCAACTTTATATCCACACAGTACAATGGCACCCCGTATAAATGCAACCACTTTATGCGTACGTACTCAGTGTCGGTGGTAGCGATAGCTTATAGCCATTTTACCATTAAAACTTAAAATAGAAAATTACAAAGATGTCTTGCTTTTAAATATATAAGACAATTAAGTCGTATCAATGAATTATTAAAGGTCGATCTAATAAGTTTGTTCATTGATTGATAGAAGTTGATGAAAGTATAACTTTTTTGTAATTTTTCTTTAAACTTAATGGTTCGGACAATAAGTCTAACAAAAAAAAAAAAACTAACTTATATAGGAATTTCTATCTCCTGGATGAATTGGATAAGACTAAGTTTTTCAAAGTGGGTGACACTTGAAATAGGTTTTGACGTCCCTAACATTTCAAAACCAATTCAAAGCTAAGAATCCTTGGAAATTAAGAAACATGTATTTGAGCAAACACCAAATTAGTCTAACAAAGCTTGTATATATGTATAATAATGTATGCATGCATGTATGCGTCTCTAACAGTACTCTCTCCATGACTTTTTCCTTTCATGATGTGCTTCTTTTCTTACACCAAAAATAACTTTAACAAAAGCAAGCATATTCTTTACGATCCTCTTCTTTAGTTAATCTACATATATATCCAGTCATGCACACTCACACAAATCGCCTTCTTTTCTTTTCAATGCAAAAAGGAAAAGATAGCATTGACCAGCTAACAAGAACACGTTCATCTTTCAATTTTGTGATTCATAAAGAGAACGAGAAAGTCTTTTTTTCCCGTTTTCGCATTAAAATTTTGTAAAGATAGAGAGTAAGTGTTATTTTTACATAACGGGGAAAAATCAAGTACTACTAGATTTGATATACCCTTTGGGTTCATGACAGTGACTGGTTTTCATGTGAGCTCCTTTTGTGATGTAAGCCTTTCTTTTTATCTGTTCTGCACCGGATCACATGCATGGCCGGGTGATGCCACTTATATATTCTACAGACCTAAAAAAAAGCATGCTAACTGCAACCTCTCTCTCTCTCTCTCTATATATATATATATATATTGGGCTTCATCTTATTGGATCATTGACTAAGGTGCTATGGACTCGAGCAGAGTGTGGTGTACGTGTATGAGTGTGGCTTATTAATTAACTATTGAAGTTGTGGAGCCTAATTCAGAAGTCCTCGTCACTTTGTAAACTCCGATCAACTTGTTCGGTTATAAATGTATTCGTCAAGTAGCCTGATTGTTTGTGGGCGTGCCAAAACTTCGGTGTGAGCTTAATGTAAACAGTTTTGATCGAATACAAGTATCTCTTTTAGAGATCTTGCTAAATTAGGCGATTGACCAGGGAGAGAGAATACGGAACTCCCTATTGAGTTCTTTTCTTACCTCAATTAAGAAGACTTTTAACCATGCGCAAATAATTGCAAGACTGAATCATAGAAGGAAGGAGGTAAAATGAGGGAGATAGCAAGGAGGGAGGTAGAAAGAGGAAGAAATAGACTAACTGACGAATTACTGGAGGCCAAGAGCAAGAAAGTGAGGGAGATGTAGATCGAGTAAAAGATAGATCAATATTCTGGGAAATATTGAGAGAGATAGATAGATTGCACGTAATGCAATTGTTAATTGTGGTTGTGAGAACCCTTAATAAAAAGTCCTTTACTTTTATTTATAGAAGAAAAAGATACATCACTTGCACTTAATCCTAAATTACATGATAATTATGAAAACAAAATCCTTAAAGGCAAACATATTATTTGCATTTCATCAGCTTCTTTATGCCAGAGTCCATATTCGCCTAAAGTCTTCCCATGCAGTCTTTTCTCACGTAGAGTTCATATCCAACCCACTCTCCCAATGTGGCTGAAACCCATAAGAGTCCTTGTTCGATACCGATTATCCATGTATATACACAGGTTACGTATATGTTATTGTAGTTGTGACTTACCGATTATCCATGTATATACACAGGTTACGTATATGTTATTGTAGTTGTGACTTGATCATCCGTACTAACTGCATCCAACAATCTTCTGTTTCCTTATTCCACCGACTTTCTCACAAGATGTAAAACTACTTGGAGTCCTAGTTATTGTAGACTCCTTATACTCAATTTTGTAAGGCTAAATTACATTCACCTATATACATGTGTGTGTGTGTATATATATGCGGATGTGCCATAACGATGGCTGGATATGTGTACATATTTTATAGGTATCGGCTATTCCTTTAGGACAATCTTACTAAAGTCTTGGCCCTTTTAGAGTTTCTTCCAAGATGAACTATTTGTTTGCCCCTTGACAATAACTTGTCCTGGGTGCCAAGTGGCGCCAAGTTTGAGTGCCAACACAACCATTAGTGGTTGAGCTCTTCGTTGAACGTCGAAAAAACTCGACTTTTCAAGAGATTGTTGTAGCCTAAATGAAGTTCAATTGAAGTCCGATCGATTGAAGCATTTTTGAGCTTCAAAAGTAAGAACATCAGTACACATCAATCAATCACAACTTTCATCAATATCAATCGCCGAGACTTGAATGATCATCAATTGATCGAAGAGTACGGGCACTTCAATCATCAAAAATAAAAACGTAATTTTTCAGTGGTCTTTTGAGTCTAATTTCAAAATCTTTTATACCTTGGCCCGTCGTGGTATCCGGTGTCGTAGTAAATAATATTTATTTTCTATGTAAATAATATATTTCTTTAATTTATTATTATTTTATATGATTTGTTATCTCATATTATATATGATGACAATTTTAATTTATTTATTACTTAAAGGTATTATTATTATTATTATTATTAATAAAATAATAAAAAATTATTATTACTTTTTGGCTAACAAAAATCTAGAGAGTCCAATGTGAGCTAAAATCTGAAGAGTTAAAAACGCTGATGTAGCTATAGGAAAAACTGAAGTTACAAATTTAGAGAACCAAAATCCGGAGAGACCAATACGGTGTTATAATACCCCGTTCCAACACATGGTATGATATTGTCCGCTTTGGGCCTCAGCTCGCACGGTTTTGCTCTTGGATTTTACCCCAAAAAATCTCATACCATTTGAAGAGAACATACTACATATAAGCACATCCCCTTTTCTACACCCAGGCGATGTGGGATTGAGCACCCTATACCCTGTCAGTGTGGTAGCTCAGCCCCAGTGTCTGTCTACGCACCCGCCCACTCACACCCATCCACAAGGGTTACTACAATCCACCCCCTACGAGGCCCGACGTTCTCGTCGGCACACTTTCGGCTGGGTTCAGGCTCTGATACCAACTGTAATACCCCGCTCCAACACATGGTATGATATTGTCCGCTTTGGGCCTGAGCCTGCACGATTTTGCTCTTGACACTATGAGAAAATAAACTTTTTACGGCGAGCAAAAAAGGTTTTTACAACGGTTTTGGCCCGTCGTGGTATCCGGTGTCGTAGTAACTCAAGGATTTTCTACCACGGGCTGAGCCCGTTGTAGAAAGTAAATTTTTTTAAAAAAAATAAATATTCTACCACGGGTTTAGCCCATGGTAGAAAGTCCATTTTCTACAACGCACTCAGCCCGTGGTAGAAAGTATACTTTCCACCATAGGCTAAGTCCGCGGTAAAAAGTGTAATTTTTAATATATATATATATATATATATATATATATATATATATATATTTGCTTGCTTATACATTGTTCCCAACCAAACTCCACCCAAAGTGTGCACAACAACTAATATCTCTCACCAAGCCTTGTAATCAAACATCAATAATTTAGACACTTTAATCTCAATCTGCAATGGTCCATAAAATTCATACAAAAATTTAACTTAGATTTATATAAATAAAGAATTCATCCACAACCTATAAAGCTCAGCATTAGAATAATTATTAGTAAAGACCAAATTTGAAAGCCTCAAGTGTCAATATTTTAGAACTACATGTTAAAGAAGCACTATGGAATTAAAAATGAGTCATAAGTAGAAATCTTAGCTTAAACTAAATACAATCTGGAGGTATACAAGCAAAAAAAATAAAAATAAAATGAAAAATGAACTAATACCAAGCCAAAATAAAGCCCTAGCTACAAAATATGATTAATGTTTGGCAACAATAGTAGAACAATTATTCAAAACACTACAAGAAAAAAAGTGGCATCGCGAAAGGTCATTAGTGACAGTCAAGTTGTACCGTCGCTAATGTAGTAGGATGCTCCTTCAAATGGTTTTGTAAACAAGATTAATAGCTGCCAATTTAGGCTCTACAATCATTACACTGATTGAATGAAACACAAATTAGTTTTTAAATAATAAAAAATTTAATAAGAAAATCTAAACCACAAGATTTCCAATCTATAACAGAATATACAGACTTTCTTTAGAAAGTAAACAAAAAATTGAAGGCATGTTTAGTAGTGTTGTTGATAGCTTCTCCATTCTTGTGAAATGAGAACCGAAAGAAATGAAAGCTATATGTAAAATGTGTTTGGTGGAGCATTGAAAACTATTTTTGATAAAAATTCTGGAAAACTACCCATCTTCAGTAAACTACTAAACAGATATTTTCCGCATTTTCTAATACCCAAGTCCATTAGAAAAATAAATGATCAAAAGCAAGTTCCCAAAACTGTCATCATTTTAATTTTCAGAGATAACAATTAAACAAATAAACACCTTTATGAGGCACATCCAACACTTTTCCAGTACATTTTACAAAGTTATTAGCCTAGCAAAAATTTCTGCTACCCAACAATTCTTGAATTTAAAGATTTATGGTTACAAGTTACAACTGCAATTGGACTAAGGTGCATGCCATACTGACCTAAAAGATAATTTTTATCATAAGTTGGTGTCCACCAAGGTCGTAGCTGCAAATCTTCATTGAAGTTCAGAGATTTGCTTCGAATCTCACTTGAAAGTTCAAGAAAGTCCATTCCACATTCCAAGCTTTCAAGAACACGCTAAAAGAAATGAATATATGTTATATTTAAATTGCTTTCAAGAACATGCTAGATAAATGTTATATTTTCTAAAAATATAAATTGAATTACATAAACAGAAAAGGCAGCAAAAATTAGAGTTGAGAAAGATAAAAATACCACTTCTTCTTTGATGTTATCTGTATTCTGCTTTAGCTGTAGAATGGGTGCTTCAATCTTCGCAATCAAATATTGACTCGAGCGCTGCAATCGTTCTTTGAATTGAACGAACTCAGTCACCTGAAATGAATGTATATTAGAGGTATCATGGTTTCAAACTAGTCACAGTTCACTTTATAGTGGCTTTATGCCTTTATTAATGTGAAAAACATACATTTTAATTATTTTGAGCAGTAAGATGGAACAATATATAAAATGAAGGGGTTGAGAGTTCAAGTCCCCATAGGGGCAAGGTGGGGGTGTGAGTGTCAAATAGGAGAAAAAAATACATAAAGGAAAGACATCATCGTAAAGCTTGACACACAACTTACACTGAAGAAGGAAAAAAGAAAAGCTCCTCCATCATTTTAGACCAATTAGTATATTATTCACCATAATTTTCATCTTGGGTGAGGTAAAGCTCTTTCCATCTCTCATTTCCTTCACTTCCTTTCTCAATTCAAAGATTTTTCCAAAATGAAAAAGTAATCCTGTATAGTGGGGGCACAAATTTTTTATTTAAAACAACTCTGAAAAAAAAGAATTCCATTGTGGAAGGGACAATGCTCCTGTGAGGGCCAATCTTAGCCACATAGGAGTTTAAATGAAGTAGACTATAATCCTTCACAAACAGTTACTATTTTTCATAGAACTCCCTCTTCTTTGGGAGGGGAAGAGAGCTTTCAACACAAGGATGATCCACAACGAAATAACACCTCCACTAAGTTCTGAAAACCATTATAGCTTTGAATATACATGGCTTCAGCAAATTTCACCTTCATAGTCTTTTTTCAATCCGATAGTATCAGTTGCCGAAAATGCATTCCCTATCCCGTATCTGTAGGTAAAAGTAACACAATTTTTCTTCTCCTTATAAATGATTTAATAAAATAAAAAAATTAGTAATGGTGGTAACATGCACTTCAATGAGAACCTCTAATAGGCAGAGCACAATTTAAACCCTTCTGTTGCTTTACCCTTAGTGACCATCAATACAAATCCCCAAATTCTTTCAGTTTTTGTCTTTGATTTATTCCCATTCTAACAAGTATTAGAACTTAACGTTCAGAAAAACATCCAAGATCTAAAACTACAATTTCACTTTTCACCTAAATCCATCAAAGAATTGTGTCTTTTTCCATCCATCCAACAAGGATTCAAATACTATATGATCCACACACCAAACCTACAAAATTTAGTGTAGCAAACATTTAAATTGAAAAAAAAAAAGAAAACAAAGTACAACTCATTTGCATACCCTTTAAAGTGATAGTTTTAGCTAGGACAAAGACCTATTAGAATGTGACAACCACTGAAACATTATATCAAAGGAAATCACACAAAACAGAAAGATATACAAATAAAATGGGAAAAAATAAAAATTAAGAAATTGATATGCACAAATACAAATACAAGACAAAATATTACCTTAGAAACAATTCAGAACCTAGCATCGATCCAAATTGCTGATAACTGAAAAAAAAATTGATGAACACAAGAAACGATCGATCGTTAGGGTATTTTGACCTTAGATTGATGAACCCTAGCTAAAATCGACCAATGAGAGAGATTACCTGAGAACTGATATCAGTAAATGGGTTTGGGACTGTAGTCGTGGTATCCACGCACAATGAGAATCGGTGTTTGTGGTGGCGAAGGAGTTTGGTGAACTCACTGGTGGCGGTGAAGTGGCAGATCGCCCGACTAGATGAGTGCTCCGACGAAGATGGATGCCGGGTTTCGCAGGACTGGATGAGTGCTCCAGGAGTTTCTTTGACAGTGGACAGTGTTGGACTGGGATCGGCATTCCAACGATGTAGATCTGGATCAGATGGGTCTGCCGGTTGAATGAGGGTTGTAAGTGCACGGTTGGTGTGGTGGAGTTGGCTAGCCATAGCAATTGCAGCGGTGGTTTTTAGAGAGAGAGAGAGATGGTTCTGTAGGATTAGAGGTATACCGTGTTTGGAGCACGAGAATTAAATATTGATGTCTTATAAAAAAATAAAAAAAGACTTTCTACTACGGGCTTTGCCTGTGGTGGTAAGAGACTTTCTATGGCGCACCTACCTAGCCCGTGGTGGAAAACACTTTCTACGGCAGGCGATGTGGGATTAAGCACCCTGTACCCTGTCAGTATGGTAGCTAAGCCCAGTGTCTATCTTGACACCCGCCCACTCACACCCGTCCATAAAGGTTACTACAGGTGTGCTCCGTGGATGTAGACAAAAGATTTTGCTGAACCACGTAAATTATGTGATCTTTTTGTGATTATTTTTTTCTTTTGATTGCGTTTTTAGTTTACTTTATTCCCAACATTAACCACCACAAAAAAAAAAATACAGGTCATAGAATATTCAAAAAGAAATTAGGCATTCATATAATTCGGAGAAAATACATAGTTGAACCACATGAGAAAAAACTATCACAAAGCCAAAGACTAAAAAAATTAGCACTCTTAGTAATTTGTATGTCTCACCTATGCATGGGGTTGAGAGAAAAAATAAAAAATAAACATTACATTTAATGTTATTTTGTGCAAAGTATATTTTAAACTTGAAAATACCATAAAATACTATATTTAATTAAAAAAAAGGATTAAGTGCATAAAACACACTCGCTATACACAGAATGTGCAAATAACAACCCCTCCAGTTTAGTGTATTAATATAACACTTCACTAGTTACTAGATTCTGTTCAAAAATAATTATTGACCGACATATTTAACTTAAAAATTAAATGAAATCTTGATATTACCCTTTTCTAAAGACCATAATACCCCTCGTATAAGTTAAGAACTTGTTTGGCATGTAGAATCACTCTTAACTGGTTTTTCTCTCTCCTCTCTCTAGATTCTCTCTTTCTCTCTCACACACACACAAACATAGACCTAATCTTCATCTGCCTCTATACAATATATATATATATATATATATATATATAACAGGTATGTATCGTTTAATCCTCATCTCTCTCTATACAATATATATCTATATATACACAACATAATCTTCATCTCCCTTTCTATGCAATATCCATATAATATAGAAGCTTGTTATAATAAGGACAAAACCCTAATCTAACAGTCAAAAGTGATTAAAAAATTAATCTTGTGGTTTAAAATGTATTTTGTTATTTACGGTCTAAAATTACTCTATCTAATAGTTACAATTACGAGTGCATGATAATGTTGCATATACTAGTATATCTACATATAGATAGCATATAACTGAAGGAGTCTGTTCGTTTAATATCCATTTCTCTCTCTATATAACATATATATGTATATGTATATAGAGAGATTTATAAATTACATTCAATTATTTCGACAAATTATAATCTGAAATTGGACATGAGAAATTGAGGAAAAAAAGAAATGGGTTACCTCCAAAGGGTTTTCACAGAGAAGTCCCTTTTATTAACATGTTGCAGGTATCTTGTTATGTGTGTGTGTGTGTGTACATGTAGAATTAGAAGAAGATACTAGAGAAAATGTGATAGTGACTATGACATAAGGTGGAGAGGAGGGAAGAGGGGTGGTGGAGGTGGTGCAATTAAGCACGGTGGTAGGATTGGTGAGATACACACACACATATATAGGGGGGGGGGGGTGGGTGGGGGAAGTAAAGCACATAAGGGGAGAGCCCATGACATCATTATTATCGTTGTCCTTTTTGGACATTTTATGTTTTCTCTGTTTTTCTTTTTCTTTTTCTATTATATCATAAGGGTATTTTTGTTATTTTTTAATTTCGATACTGGTAAATTGACTATTTGTCCTTATTTGAACAATTTAGAAAATATAAGGGATTTCTAATACTTCTTTATACTTTGTTATTTGAAATCCACTCATATAAATCCTTCAAATCCATTCAATCAAATTATCTCAAATTCATTCTTAAATAATTGAACTTATTTTCATTCATTTAAAATCTTTGGATTCATACAAAAGTAAGACCATCCATATCGACCTTCGAGACTCTCCAATAATGGAAGTCTCGTATACTAATTAAGATAACCCTTCTTCTTCTTCTTCTTCTTCTTCTTCTTCTTCTTCTTCTGCTTCTTCTTTAGATCATCCAATCCAAATAGAACCTAAAATTCTCACAACTGACTCTAACTAGAAAAGGCATTTTACTTCACCACGACAGCCATCGTCAAGCTTCCAAACAAGTCTTATGATGGGAACAAAAAATAACTGCAAGTAATTCAATATGCATTCCCAACAAACCATATTACACAAACAAGTCTTTGATTGGACTTGTTTGTGTACAAGTCCAATCAAAGAATTAAGACTGATTCGTAAGGTGGAATTTGTGATAGACCAGTTCAACTTAACTCGTTGTCATCGTATTACTGCTGCTTTAACGGCTTTGTTGACTTACTTCGCCAATAGAAAGCGGCAGGCGAACTCCCACTTGTACTTAATTCAATGTTGAAAACAATGAGGTTTGGTGTGTGGGAAGATTCAGACATCTTGGCCGCCGCTAATTGACACCCCATCTGTTTCGCGCCAATAATTCTAAGAAAACGAGGGGAAAAAAAAATAATTAGGAGTTATATGTTTTCTGTTGATTTTGCTTTGAGATTGATTAAGTGCAAAAACAGAATTGTTTTTTTGGTTAAATAGTGTGAAAACAGAACTTACATAGGGGAAATAGTGATTTATACCAAAAAATAAAAATACTTTTTTACCCTTTTGGCTGCTTAAACTGTGTGTGAGAGAGAATATATATATATATATATATATATATATATATATATATATATTTTGGCAACGTTTTCATTGACCATAAACAACATAAACGAAATACAAGTAGATGATTGGGAAAGCTACAAAAATTGGCAATTGATTTCCAGACAACCAAAGTGGCTAAATGACTGATTGGCCAATACCCATGTAATTTCTTCCTTTGATGGCTAATTGAATTTGATTTTAGAAAAAAAATGATGATTGACTTGCAGACAATTAAAGTGGCTAAATATATGACTTCAAATGATTGGCCAATAGGCATGTAATAATTTCTTTCCTTTGATGGCTAATGCAATTTGATTTCCTGCATGTGGGATAATGCAAATTCAAAATACATTTGAGTGAATATGTATATCTTATGTATATCAGCGTTACGGGTCAGAGTAAACAACTTTGTCGGCATAATACCAAGTTTTAATTACAATGTGATGTATTGCATCACCAAGAAAAGGAGTCTTTAGATAAGGAGACTTGCGTTTCTTCATCAATTCCACGTACATATTCCTTTCCTTATCCACTTACTAAACACCTTTCTCATCTTTGAATTTCAACACATGTGGCACACATGCCTTGTTTGTCTCCTTATATATATATAATATATATATAAGTATGCATACGTACTTCTTTTTTGAATGACCAAATCACTCCTCATTTCTTATTTCATTACAATCCCACCATGCTCTTATGGTCCCATAAATATAATTGGACTAAAGATACTCGTAGTAAAAGTTACCATTAAATGATAAACTTAATCCACCACTCTGCATTTATCAAAATATGCGAGAATTTAAATATTTATTTTACTTTCATTCAGTAATAACTTTTACTACATTAATCATTTTCCTTATAAGAGGAGTGTTGGAGGAGTGCTAGGCCACTGTCCTTACACAGTCGCTCCACTAAAAATCAATCACAAAAATTAAAAATACTTTTCTGTAACAAATGTTCTATTTTTTCATCAATCAATATACTCTTTTAGTTTTAAAGCATTTAAATTGGTTCCATCAATAAACAAATAAAGAGAAGTGTTGACTGCCCTTGCACAGTCGCTCCATTAATCGGTGAAAATCAATCACAAAAATTAAATGATTTTCTGTAATAAATGTCCTATTTTTTCATCAATCAATATACCATTCTAGCTCTAAAACTATCTAAATTATTTACATCGGTGTCATCAACAAACAAATAAAACTATTTAAAAGCAGAATATACTTTTAAATAGTTTAAGCAACTGTCTCTATCACTCCTCTTTATTTGTTTATTGATGTTACCAATATAAATACTTTAGAGTTAGAATGGTATATTAATTGATGAAAAAGTAAGATATTTATTACAAAAAAATATTTAATTTTTGTGATTGATTTTCACCAATCAGTAAAACGACTGTGCAAAAATAATTGCCTGAACGATTATCACTAGACTTCCCTACTAGTATAATTGTTACTCTCTCTTAATGAGCTAAATTCACTTTCATATATGGACTGCATTGGGAATGCTGCTAAACTGTGGTGACTGGGTATGAAATTTGTTTCTGGCAAAAAGTATGATGATGGTGTGCACATGGGCATGGCCAATTTAGTAGGTTCAAAAAAACCCCAAGCCCAATATAGTATGGAAGTTGGAGCTTGATATACAATTGTCTAACAACTTACATATATTGTGCTGATTAATAATAAATACATAAAGAAATATTCTTTTATAAACACTCCACCCGTCCCGTTCTCTCCTGTTTAGAATAGTGATGAAGAGTGGTTAAATGGTTTTGGGTACGGACGTAGGTTAGAATTGAAAACCAATACGATTGCACGAAAGGGATGGAAAAGATCACCTAACCCCGTTGATAATGAAAATTTACAATTTTACCTTCATAAAATATTTTATATTAAAAAATATTAGATATGTATTAAGTAAACCGTAAGTTATCCTATTCCAATTACTACATACTTTCACCGCTCACCCCACTTCTTTCTCAAATTGCATATCTCTTTACATCTTTCTTTGCAATATTAAGAATATTGCTACTTTTAATATCTTTTTGTATTATTCTTATCTGAGAACCTCTATGTATTAATTATTTTGATGTTCCTACAATAATACTAATTCTTGAGTTTCAATTGAGAATTTGAATCTTGTACTTATCCACATAAGAGAAAATTATTATTATCAGGGTTGAAAAATTATTTCATTATTTGTATTCGTTAGATTTGTAATACAATTACAAAAGTACTCTCCTAATCCCGTCCCTACCCTCCCCCACTCCGCCTCATTTAATAAATCATTTTGGACAGGGATAGGGGGTAGCCCTGCTAAACGGGGGCGGGGATGGGGTCTCTCTCCCCGTTTCTATCTTGGCCTATTTTTGTCTATACTTTTGTTTTCTTACAAAATTGATCTTAAACTTATTCTAAATTGAATTATTTTTTCTTAAAGAGTGTTATACCGCAATGCGTCGAACTCAGAATTAGGGGAGCAGGATTTGAAAAATGCTTTTTATTTGAAGGATTAGTTTGGGACAAGGATGTTTCGTGTCGTACCCGATCCATTGAAATTTTTACCTTGGAGCCAATCCATTGACTCCTGCAATTAAGTTGCAAACGGTAAAAGATTGTTTTACCATTTGGATTTGGAAGGTTATGAATTCGAAACAAGCAAACAACCTTTTCACTTGGAATGTAAGACTACATACATCCAACTCTCTCCAGACTCTACAATGGCAAAAGTCTGGCGTACTTGTAGGTGTAAAAAATTGTAGACCTAAGACTTGGTCAAACAAACTTCAACACAACATCTAAATTAACAAAGAATGGCGAACATAATAATTTTTGAGAAGAGAATTAATGCTTGATTTTTGTCGAGGCTCCTAGCCATATTTATACTAGTTTACATTGATTCTGATTTGCTGTACTGCTAACTTTTTGCTTCAGGAGACACAATCCGAATCCCAATTGAATTTTTATTTTCGATACTTGTTTCCTTTTAGGAATATCTCATCATCTCTTTACTAAGTGGGCTTGATAAGCAAATTACTTTTGCCCATTAACAGACTGGCCTATTTATTGTCTTTTAGTTTTGGGTGCAACTCGGGCGAATTGGAGGAGGAACTCAGGTTGAACCCGACATATGAAATGTTCAATCATAACCCAACTCTAACCTGACCTTTAACCCAAGCTAACTAAACCTAGCCCAACCCATGCTTAAATTTTTTAGTTCGAGTTGAATTCGGGTTTGCAACTCGGGCTGAGATTTCGGTTTACTACTCTAATTTTATCATCGCATCCTATACGACATTGACTTTATGAAACTTATACATTACTTCTTTTATGTGTTTGGAATACACATCATCTACTACTAGACATAATTATTGTAAAGACTAAAATGAACACTCATAACTAATTCACAATTGAAAAAATTACAGATATTGGCAAGTACATCCTATTACATAATAACTAATGAATCACTGACTAGACCAACATAGTCATAATTTGAAATATTTAGGGTATATTTAAAATAAAAATATATAAAAAATAAAATTAGAATTCGAGTTCGAGTTAGGCTCGGGTTGATGGGACCTCAACCTAAGCCCAGCCCTAATTGAATTCGGGTTAAGATTTTTCAACCCAATCCCAACTCTAATTTTAAAAATGGTTGCCCAAGCCTGTGAAAAATCGAGCTGGGCTCGGCTTGGATTCAGGTTGACCTAAGTTGCACCCTACTTTTGGTTAGCCTCTCTTACTACATTCTTCTGGTCTCAGTACCTCCATGTGTCATCACACTATGGGTGGATTTTTATGCCCCCACAATACTAGATGCCATTTATTTAAAAAATATAAAAGATAAAATTAATTTAAGGAGGATACAAGTTGGAGTTTTAACTATCGAGTTTTGTGAACCAATGGTATTACCCAAGAAAGCACAGACACATGATATGGGTACGGGCAATACGAGAAATCTCAAAAGAATAAGATACAAACATGGCAAGAAAATTTGTGCGCTTCTATGCGCTACCTTCCTTTTTAATGTCAAAGGCAGAGGATTTGAAGGAACCAGGATTTCTTTTATAAATAAAATAAAAAACAAAAAACAAAAGTAATAGTAATAAATGAGTGAGTAATAATTTGTTACCTTTTCATGCCGTAAAAGTTTCAGACTTGCTTGCAATTTATGTGGGGGCACGGAAACACGTTTACAGGATCTTCTGTTGCTAATTACCACAAACACAGTAGAAAGAAAAAATACAGACACGTGTAAACAGTTAAAAAAAAAAAAGTAAAAATCAATGAATTTGTATTACACTTTTTGTGAATTTCATCCCACAGTGCACGTAGAGTTGTAATATGTTGGTACACCGTCTGCACGAAATATCTTCTCTTATTTTCCATTCTTTTTTATATACAAATACAGTATACTAGATTAATTTGACTGACATCTCTTTTACGGTTGATAATTAACAAAGCTGCTGGCTGCATCACCCTAATCTGTGTGTCT
This sequence comes from Cornus controversa, assembly GCA_026545225.1. Classification (NCBI taxonomy): domain Eukaryota; kingdom Viridiplantae; phylum Streptophyta; class Magnoliopsida; order Cornales; family Cornaceae; genus Cornus; species Cornus controversa. The sequence continues at coordinate 54,060,026 of CM048849.1, read as the reverse complement.
GCACTATCATTAATTATTTCAAATATTTTAATCACCATTTTAGATAGTGGATATTTCCCTTTTCTTTTGGATGAAGAAAGGGTTGGGGGGCATTTTGGTCATAGGAATAAAATGCTGCCCTTCTTGGAAAGTCAGTGATAGGAAGAAGAAATAGAAAGCCAAGTCTTGTCATTTGAAACGAGATAGAGGCAAAACCAATATTGGCAAGGCAAGGCAAGGCAATAACCTCTTCACCGATATCCAAAAAGCAAAGAAAGGAATTCAAAAACGTATACTACTACATTTCTTGTTATATATATCCCTCCTCAACTATCATTCTCTCTTCCACCTCTCTCTCTATATAATTAGTTAGGAATTTGTAGACTCTCTCTCTCTCTCCATGGCAACATTTTTTAGCGGAATTGCCATGTTAAATATTCTTCTTTTATATTCTGTGTCTTTCTCAGGTACCCTCTTTCTCTATGATGTGCATACTTAGTTCCTTAATCTTTTGTTGTTGCATACTTAGTTCCTTAATCTTTTGTTGTTCTTTGGGCTTAAAATATTTTCATTTTGAGTTTTTTTTTTTTTAAAACATAATTTTGATATCATTCTGTGAATTTACTGTTTGAACAGGTTTTAGTAATCTACGAGGAGTCGAATCGTTTGGCATCAACTACGGCCAAGTTAGCAACAATTTACCACAACCTGAGAAAGTTCTTGAACTCTTACGATCGCTTAAGCTCACAAAAGCCAGAATTTACGACACCAATCCTCAAGTTTTAACGGCGTTCGCCAACTCCAGCGTTGAACTCATTGTGACAGTCGAAAATGCGATGCTAAGTGTTCTGATGGAACCACAACAAGCTCTTCAATGGGTTAGTACCCACATAAAGCCGTATCTTCCGGCCACGAAGATCACCGGAATTGCGGTCGGCAACGAGCTCTTCACCGGCAGCGACATGACGCTAATGACCAATCTTGTACCAGCCATGGTCAGCATTCATGGGGCTCTAGTTCAACTAGGACTAGATCAACAAATTCATGTGTCGACGCCTAGTTCCCTCGCGGTGCTCCAGGAGTCCTACCCGCCTTCTGCCGGCACTTTCCGTCCCGAGCTGGCCGGAATAATGCCACAGGTTTTGCAGTTCCTGTCAAGTACTAAATCACCCTTTTGGATCAATGCATACCCATATTTTGCTTACAAAGATGACCCTAATAGGATTCCTCTAGACTATGTTCTTTTCAACACTAATTCAGGAATGGTTGACCCTTACACTAAACTACACTATGACAACATGTTATATGCTCAAGTAGATGCAGTTGTATTTGCTATGGCTAGAATGGGTTTTGGAGGGGTGGAAGTTGGGGTTTCTGAGACAGGCTGGCCTTCTAAAGGTGACCCCAGTGAAGTTGGTGCAACCATTGAGAATGCGGCGGCGTATAACCGGAATTTGTTGCGAAGGCAATTGAAAAACGAAGGTACACCTTTGAGGCCAAACAAAAGAGTAGAAGTATATGTGTTTGCTTTGTTCAATGAGGACTTGAAGCCTGGACCGACTTCGGAGAGAAACTATGGTCTATATCAACCTGATGGAACCATGGCTTACAATGTGGGGCTTTCGGCTTTGTCCACTACTTCATCAACCTCTGAGGCTTCCATTTCTCTCACGTCCTCTGCCACTCATGAGGTAAAACCATAGGTTTTATATTTTCCCTTCTACTCAAACTTCTTGGCTATAGTTTAAACCAAATTATGAAGAAAAAGTTGACATTAATTTAATAAAGGTGCATGGCACAGGGAAAAGTGTATATATGTACAACTGTATATTATTAAAAGTTATATATATTGATCCTTTGTAATTTATTGAAAAGAATAGTGTATAGCTCATGTGTTATTATATGCTATGTGTGTGTGTGTGTGTGTGTGTGTGTATATATATATATATATATATATATATATAGTGTTGAAGATTGTTCTGATTCTTGTATTCTTCTTCCTTTTCTTTTTTTGTGTGTATATGTTATTTATTGTTAAAACAGGTAGCAAAGATGGGATATCAAAGCTTGATGTACTGGATGTTTGTATATTTGGTGGCTTTACAAGTCTTAATGAGAAGGCAATTTTAATGATCAAATGGGGTTTCGCTTTTGGGTCTATATGCACTATAACATGCAAATTGCTTAGTCCTAACAAGAGGACTTGAGGTATATCATGACCTAAACAAATGGTGTCAAAAACATTCCCTATGTTGAGGGGTGGGTGTGATCTTGTACTTTCCATCAGACTTAATTTCAGGGGTTATATTCACCATCCAATGGTTACAATTTCATATGCGGACCACATCATCAATCACGTACGTACACTACTCTTCAACCGAACCACTCTCCATCAATCAGAAGATGAACCTATTTTTTTTTTGGTAGAGATGGGACCAAATTAACCATGTTATATATATTACAATCCTGTGTCACTCAAAAGATGTAGTTGAAAATTTATTTCTCAATTTACCTTCATTTTGTAGAATAAGTTTGTATCAATGTTCTTTCTATTATATATATATATATATATAATCATGAGAACAGTGTCATAAGGTATTCTGATATTGTTTGCTAAGCCAAGGCAACCACTTTCGAACGTGGAATTCACAAGTGTTCTCGCATATATAAAAATTAACATTATAGGATCATCCAAATATAATAATAATAAGAAGAAGAAGAAGAAAATAGTACACACACAAATATATAAAGAAAACTCGAGATACACAACAATTTATAACTAGATAGTTTCTGTGATTCTATTCCTTGCAAGCATCACAATTAATTAATTTGATATTATTGTGACAAATGCAAGTCAAATTTTGTAACAAAAATCCAGTTGTAACTTGACACTTATTATGTTGGTTCAAGGTATTAACCAAATAAAACTAATTCAATCCAATGTGTGTGTGTTGAATATTAATCTTGAGTACTTTGATTGTATAAAATTGAGTTTGTGATTAGATAGGTTTGTCGTTTAACTTAGATTTTCCTCTGAATTAATGGTTTCATTACTGTTCTCTCATGTCATACACGCGTACATATACTACTGTTAGGACATATTTTATCCCAACAGTTGAAACCTGCTTTACCCTACCAACATTTCTTAAGAAACTGCTTTTTTTTTTTCAAGATTCCCTATTCTCAATGACTCTCTCTCTCTCTCTCTCTCTCTATATATATATATATAGAATATAAAACTAAGGATAATGTAAACCGAAATGCATGCAAAAGGTCAGGCCACGAACGGAGAATGGGCCGTCCAACTTTATTCCCTTAACCGTCAGCATTGGCTAAGTGCCATCCTTTTTGAAAGGAGCTTTAGAATTTCCAGGCAGAAATGGGCCCAGGGACATGTCAGCCCAACCACGGGTGGTCTACCTATCTCACATCAACTGACGTGGTGCACATGCAGCCCAACAATTAAAATGGACCCCACTTACAATATGTGGATGGAGATCTATTGTGTTGCCAGTAGCTTAACATAACAAAACATAGCATGGTTTCCTTTGAATCTTCTTTACTTTAAAATCGTCTATGTTTTTGTAGATTATTGTTGTAGCTCAGCGATTTGGTTGCTTTTATGCCACCAAATCACATGTCCCATTCACACGTATACCAGCATGACTATGTGTCTTTGCCATGCAAGCAACATGAACATGTGAGTCATGTGACTAGCTAGCTAGACCACAAAGCGCATGTCATACATACATACATACATACATTAGAAATGCATGCAAGGTTAGGTGGGGCATTATTTTTGAAGATTCATGGGCTAGCTAGCTTGATAGGATGGGGAATATAATCTATTAATTTTATAATTAATTTGTTCATGCTTATTAATTTATTATTAATCAAACATGAAATCAAGGATATATCTTTTGTCTGTTTCATTAAGAATAATTAATGTTTGTGCGCGCGTATGTGGAGCTTTCGAACAACTTTAATTATATATTCTCTTCCATTTTTGCCAATCACTTATTTGAGCTTCTCTTGCCATCCACACTGTATGGAGCTTTTTACAATTTGCTACAGACGTCAAAGAACAATTTTTCATGGCTATACATCGAAGCACTCTTATATATGCGAGTATATAGACACGTATGGGTCTGGGATGAATATATAGTTGTGATATTTGAACGCATAGTTCAAGTCTAAAAGATAAGTTATTTGTCAATAGATATGTTTCAAATGAGACTCATAATTTTCATTTCAACGTAAGCTTGATACGATACGATGTTTTATGCCTCAATTATCGATTAGATTAACATTAGAATATAAATTACCATTCACCCAATAATGGTTTTTAAGAGGAGCAAAACAATAACCAAGCTTGTGGTGACCAAATTTACCATGGTATAACGAAATTAAATAAGAGTGAATTAATGGTCTTATATATATATATATATATATATATATATATATATATATACTCCCACCATGTTCACGGATAATGATTAGACTCTCTTACTTTTAAGGGATACCTTTCATTGGCATAATGTGAGAAAGATACTTTTGAACAGTAATACATTTTCATGGAGGTTTTTCAACAGTTAATATTCAGGTTTATTGAAACATGGATCAGAAGTGTCTTACTTAGAGCTCTTCGGAGACTTGGAAAATTAATTGATAGGAAAAAGTGAAATGTGGATTGGTCCGAAAGTCGGAGGAAAACAGATACGAAACAGAGAAGGCATGGTTTGGTCTTCATTTTTATTAGTTGAAAACGCCAAAAGTGTAGACCTTTGTTGGGCCGAAGTAAAATGTCAAGCCCATTCCTTTTTATATCCATAACATAAATATTGTTTAGAGTGCTGTGTGTGTGAAAATGAAAAAGTGTTAAGTTGGTAATGGTGAACTAGACTAGCGGTTGAAAAGATAAAATAAAAAATACTCTCAGTCTACTCTATCCATACATAGTCTAATGTCTGGAAACAAAATTTAGAAAAATTTGTCATATCGAATTCACAGTGTCATGCTATTATTACCTAATATTCATATTCATATTCATATTCATATTTTATGAAATCAAGTCCAGAAAGATGGTCCGAATTACGCAACTATTTTTCGAGTGACAAATTACTCTACACCTAGAGGTGCACAATGAATCGATAGGAATCGAACTGAACTGTCCAGTTTGATTTTGGTTTTAAAATTAAAAATCATTAATTTTTTGTTCTAAATTCATTAGGATCAAACCAATCTGAATTGGTTAATATATATATATATAATGATTGAGGATGATATGCACATATAAAACACTTTCTTTCTTTGTTTTTTTGTTATTAGACTATCAGTTTCATGTTTGATCAATTTGCGATACTGATTCATTTTTAGTAATGCATGCATATGTATTTTTCGAGAGGAAGGTATATCAGAAAATTTTACAAGCAAGTCATTTGCTTTTGTTACCAGCCATGTTCTTAGCACAATATTATATTTTTAGTTGTGTAAATTGGTGATAGTTTTTCTAATGTTTTTCACTCTCGAATGTGTATGTTGGTGAAAATTATCACAATATTATCAAAAGATTGATAGTGAGTTTGATGTTATAAAATTATCAGCTGGTTGACAGCAAATTTAAGAGAAGAATTGTGGTTCAAAATCGAACCGAACTGGTCTTTCACATTTTGATTCGATTCGATTTTAGGTCTCAACAGTTTCAGTTCTAATTTTAAAATTAAGAAACCATTGTGATCGATTCTATTCCGACTTAGTTTGGAAACGTACTAAATCGAACCGTGTGCACCCCTATCAACATTGTCCCTTAGGACAAGTTTGGAATGGTTTAATCAAGATCAAGTCAAGGGGGGTAAACCTCACCCAGATGTGGGATGGAGATAAGGAGGCACCGTTGCTCTATCTCGTTTATATTGCATATTTACTTAAATACCCATATATATTACTAAAAATATTAAAATACCTTTCATAAATTAAAACATCATAACCCCAATATCTTATTCATTTACCATTTCAAAACAAATAGCTTTTCTATTATTTTCTACAAAAATGTTAAACAAGGTGAGATGGGAGAATTTAAACAAGAACGGAGACAAGATATTGTGTTTTTTTCTTTTGTTAAATGGTTTTGAATAAAAATGGAGTTAGGGATGGGGAAGAGGCATTCCGCCGCAAATCCACTCTATTGTTACCATCTCTAATTATGATTCAATGTAAATCGCAGTTATTATTATAATTTACAAATATAAGTTTCTCTTATTCTATAATTTGATTTATTTTCATGGATTTGCTCAAGATCTTTAGACCCCAAAGAGGTTGGGTCCTGTTGGGCTTGGGTCACCTGTTTCAGTGGCAGCCCACACACTCCTACAAATAATTGAATAATTAATTATCGCAGAAGATACACAATTTATTTCAGTTAGTAAAACTAGGGTGTATTAATTTGCTTCACCCACACGCACAACTTCTTATGTGAATAGATGAAAAATAATATTCTCTAACTTGAAATACAAAAGGGCTCTCAATGTTGTTCCTAAACAAAAATAATCCATTAAATTAGAAGAAACATCCATATATAACGTACATGACTAAATATATATACATGTCTTATATTCTAATAAATTAATAATAAATAATTTTCGTCTATATAATATATTACTTGGTTATCCATCTAAAAAAATTAGTTCTAGAAAAATTCATTATCAAAGTTGCTAATTAAATATTAATCATCAGAGGTTTGATTAATTATAGATGGTTAGAATATATGTTTACTATTATATTCTCCTAAACTATCTAGCATTTTCTATCTCCTTTCCCACACTTAATTTTACTTAGCCTCCAAGATTATGTGCCTATAAATAAGTCTTTATGTATTGTTCATAATAATACAATTTTCTTATATTTTTAACAAGCTGTTTTCGCTCTTTTTGTCACTCCAACAAGTTGTTTTTGTCTACTGAGCCGCTCTTTTCTAGCTTATTTGTATGTGTTCGCAGTCACAGTTGGTAACATCACCAGATTGCTTTCATGAGCCACATTGATTTTGTAACCCACCTTGAGTTTGAAGGGCTGTTAAAATATATGTTTACTATTATATATTCTCCTAAACCATGTAGGATTTCCTATCTCCTTTCGTAAATCACTTAGGTTTCTTGTCAATCTCCTAAGTTTATTTAGTCTCCAAGATTATGTGCCTATAAATAGGCCTTTTATGTAATTCACAAGACAATTCAATTCAATACAATTCTTTTTCCTATTTTTCTAATTTGGTATCAGAGTCTATCAATTCATAATAGTTTTCATTTTCACTCACCCTTATCGCCGGGATGACACCATCTACTTCATCCCCGACGACCAATCGTAAAAAATAGATTCCACCAAAACATCACCAAACCAGCACAGTTAGTAAGAATCGTCTTCCAATTTTTTTCTCTCATTTACTGTAATTCAAAAGTGAATTGAAGTCGACTCTTCTCTTGCTAGTAGATTCCATACAAGGACATAGGAGTGAAATTTTGGGAGTATTTGGAAGTCGAGAAAATTAGACTCGTGGTGTTCAAATTGTGTTCACGAAAATTGAAAATTTTGATTCTGCACAAATTGCTTTGATCATAACTTTTTCGTTACTGATCAAAATAACCTGATATAAATTCCAGAAGATAGGAAATTCGAATAGCTTTCTTTTGATATATTATTCGTCTATATTCTGAGTAGAATAAAGTGGTCAAATCTACATTTGAAACTACTGTCCTCACTGTAACTTCTTATGCGGGAATTCATCTTTTTCAACTTGATTTTGTAAAGAGATTCAAATTGTTCTTCCTTAAAGATAGTAGATATGTTGTCCAAACCACTGGCAACCATCATTTGGGTCTCTCCGGAGCTCTTCATTCTACTGGCAACTCAACTCAACTCAAGTTCAATTCATCGGCTCCCACTAACATTTATGTATTAAAGTCTTTGATTTCAACAAGCCACTTCTTAGTGCTACTAACTGATTTTGACAGTTATTTGATTTGTCAATTGAGCCACTTTCGGTCCACATACTATATGATTTTCAAATTAGTTTTCAGTCCAATAAGCCACTTTGAATATTTTCGTCACTCCAACGAGCTACTTTTGTCTACCAAGCCACTCTTTTGCAACTTATTTGTATATGTTCGTAGCCACGACTGGTAACATCATCAGATTGTTTTCACGAGCTGCATTCAAGATTTTATCTCCAAACTCAATTTGGCTTTATAAAACCCACCTTGAGTTATAGGGGCTGTTAGAATATATGTTTACTATTATATCTTTTCCTAAACCAGTTAGGATTTCCTATCTTCTTGCCTAAACCACTTACGTTTCTTGTTTCTTTTCCTAAACCACTTAGGTTTCTTGTCTCCTAAGTTTACTTAGGAGGGTGTATTCAATTAAAATTTTAAAGGATTTTAAAAGAAAAGTCTAGGTGTATTCAATTTAAACTTTTAAAGAGTCCATACAAATTAATTAGAATTTTAAAAAAATGTACAAAAGTCTAGGCGTATTAAAAAAGTTATAGATTTTGAAAGATTTCATTAAGTGGTGGATTTTCTTGAATTTTAGGGTGGAATGTATAAATATCGAAGCTCATAACAAATTCAACCTTTCCTCGTAGATTTTGGTAGACTTTTTTTCTTTTCTACAGAATACGAACAACTTTTATCAATCTCAAGGTACACTTCTTCTTTTTTTCTCTTGATTTTTCTCTTTCTCTCCTCTTACATTCTCTCTCTTTTTATTGGATTAGGAAAACGTATAAAACTCAAGTTTTCAAGTAAGTTGATCAATCTCTTACACTATAGGAGGGATTAATCCCTCTACACTGTTTGTTAGGGATCAATCCCTCAAGCTACATGGATTAGTCTTGAAGTCTAATTAATAATCCAATATAACCTAAGTTCAAAATTCTCCAATTATCTATCTAATAATTTTGTGAGATATATAATTGTAATTGGCTAATTTCGGTGTCAAAACTTGTTGATTAAGTTATAATTTTTGTTTGATCTCGTGTTACGATTTTCGGAGTAGAACGAAAGGTGTCTCGATATCGTGATTTTGATGAGGACATCACTTAGTACGGGTATGTGAATGAGGACACTATGTTTTAAATTTTGGTGGCCTTAGTATTTAGAAAATATGTTTTAAACTTGAAATATGAATTTTTGGAAGTCCCATTGATTTCCAATTTTTAGGACCGGTCCAACTTCTTTCGAGGCTTTTGAGTTTCAGTATGTTTGAAAAGTCCCACCAGTCCCCAATATTTAGAGCCAGTCCAACTTTTCTCAGGACTTTCAAATTCCTACAAATCTGCAAAGTCCCACCAGTCCTCAAAAAGTAAGATTAGTCCGACTTCGCTGATATGTGCAGAAATTTTAATATTTATCCGAATTTGTTTCCTAATCAGCACAGACTTCTCTAAAACATTCTTTATGTGTTTTGAACTTGTTTCCCAAGTATACTAAGGACTCTAAACCTTATAAAGATCTCTTTGTGCTTCAACCTAAGAATCTCCATGCTTTAATTGTTAAAGAGAGAAATATATTTTTGGAGCTAAAGAGAGATTTATAAGAGGAAATTATTATTTTTGAAACTGCACACACACGGAGTGTTTAAGTTGTGATCCTCTTCTCAATCTGATCAACAGGTTCTCAAAGGCATCGTTAGTCTACACAGTTTGATAAGAGAAACAATGGTGGTTCCTTGAAACTACATGTGTTTTATCCGAAGAAGAGGAGAGACGATTGGTACGAAGGGGAAAAAATACTTATGGAGTATTTGTGTTCTTTCAGCTACCATTATGAAAATATTGTGATATTAATCGGGAGTCTGTAGTAATTAGACGAAGAGTCGCAAAAGTAAGCCCAAGACGTTCCATAAACAAGTTTTTATCAAAGTAGAGTGAGTGTGAGTCTGAGACAGAGTCTGTTGTGCTTTACTTCGAGATAGTGGATTGGTTTCTTTAGAGGCGTCCGCCTCACCTCCGTGGTTTTTCTTTTCTAGGGTTTCCACGTAAAATTCATGTTGTTATCTCTAACTTTCCTTTTATTTATTTTGTGATTGGTTGGGATGTATAATTGTTAATTGTTGTGGGTAATTAATCAATCATAAAAATTGGGCAAGAAGACCTATTTCCCCATCCAGGTCTAAGGATTAGTATTTCACGCTAAATTAACTGAATCGTTTCCGTACCGCATAACTCACAGATTTAACCTATACCTTAGAAATAAAGTCTGTATTTTTTTTTCTTTTCTTTTTTCATAATATGCAATTGAAATCTGAGAAAGGGTTGATATGCAATTTATGTTCATCAAGTGAGTTACTTTATTATCCCTGCTCTTTCTTGAAATATTTGTACTACAGAATAAATTTTAGACAATATATCAGATGGTTTACTTGTACGCAAAAATAAAATTAAAGATACAAATAAACAAAAAATGTTGAAGAAATCAATACAAGTCTATACAAATCCATCAAAGTCTTTAATAGAAGTTTATACAAATCAATGAAAGTCTGTAATAGAAGTCTAACAAAATCCATGAATTCAAATAAATCTATCAATTAAAAAATGTATTTCAAAATATTTTAAAATCTTAATTGACTACACCATCTTTAGGAGGGTGTATTCAATTAGAATTTTAAAGGATTTTTAAAGACTTGAAAAATCTAGGTGTATTTAATCCATAATTTTGTAGACTTTTAAAGAGTCCATACAAATCTAATTGTATTTAATTAGTATTTAAAAAAAGTCTAGGTATATTAAAAAAGTCATAGATTTTGAATAATTTCAGTAAGTGGTGGATTTAAGGGTGGAATGTATATGTACTGAAGCCCATAACAAATCCAACTTTTCTCCCATAGATTTTAGTGGGCTTTTTTTTTCTGCAAAATACGAACAACCTTTCTCCATTTCAAGGTACATTTCTTTTTTTCTTTCTCGGTTTTTCTCTTTATCTCTTCTCATATTCTCTCTTTCTATTGAATTAATAAAACTTGTAAAATTTGAGTGTCCAGGTAAATTGATCAATCTCTCGCAGTATGGGAGAGATTAATCTCTTTACACTATTTGGTAGTGATCAATCCCTTAAGTCACATGGATTGATCATGAAGTCCAATTCATAATCCAATATAACTTAGATTTAAGATTCTCCAATTATCTATCTAATTATTTAACCTAAATCCTATGAGTAAAATATGTAGTTCGATTGAAATATGAGAAAATGGTTGATATATAATTTGTGTTCATTAAGTGAGTTACTTTATTATCCCGACTCTTTCTTAAAATATTTGCATTATACAATAATTTTTAGACAATATATCAATAGATAATCCATTTTACATTATATATAACCTTGAGCCATCAAAGTCTAATAGAAATCTATATAAATCAATGAAAGTTTGTAATAAAAGTTTATAATAATCTATGAATTCGCGTAAATCTGTCGTTTAAAAAATGTCTTTCAAAATTCTAATTGACTACACCTTCTTAATCTTCAAAATTATATACCTACAAATGGATCTTTATGTATTATTTGTAATACAATTCAATATACAATCAATACAATTTTTTTATTTATATGCTTTTTTTCTTTTTTCTTTTTTTGTTGCTTTTTTTGCGGTTTTTTTTTCCTTTTTTTTCAAGTGTTCTATCAGCATAGGCTAGAACAAATGGAGTAGACCAGAAACGAGTGCCTCTCTCTCCTTCAGGTCTTCCCCAATTTATCAATCCTCTTTCTCTCTCTCCCGAAAATTCTCTCACTTTCTCTTTCTAAAAAAGCCTAATCGATGTACTAGCAATCGCAGGCCTGAAGCTCGATCACCAGATATCGTCACAACTCTAATTCCATTTTATTTATTTTAAAATGTCATTTCTCTGTCTCTTATGTATCTAATGTTTATTCATTTATTTATATTTTTTAGTGAACTTAAAAATAAAACGGAAATGTCAGTAATGATGCAGAAAAATACAAGCACACATACATATATACACACACATTATAAATAGATTGAATTGAATTGAATTGAATTATTAATTGGTTCGATTGGTATTTAGGGTTTTGATGAGTGGGGTGGAGGAGCAGTTGGTGCAGAAAAGGAGAGAGGTTTAATGGTTTAAAATGGAGGAATTAAGGCACAAAGTGGGGAAATTTGTTATTGAATGTTGAATTCGAGTGCATGAATTGCGGAACATCGTGAATGAGGTAAGTAAATATTTTAATTCTTTAGCTGAATCAGTTTGTTTGAATGAATTATTTCTAGTCAGGTTATATCAGTATTCTATTTTTGACATGGTTAGGCATTTGAACTTCTCTAGTAGTTACTCATCAATTTATATGCTTCTCCATGTGTGTGTATATATCTATGCGCGTGTTTCTTGATACATATATGTATATATATTTAATCAGAATTGTCCTTTAGTAGCCATATTGCTGTCTATGATAATACTACACAATGTTGCGTTTATAATTCAACTCGAGTGTGTGCGCATTAGTAACTTGCAGTGGCCTTACAAAGTGCCATAGTGCTAAGAAATGGTGCAATGAGCACGAGGCAAACAAATGTTTTGTAATACATTTTGTTTCTCAGTCTTGACTCTTGTGAAGCATTTTGTTCCTTCATTAAGAAAAAAGAACCTTTACTTATTACTCCATCATACATGATAATTTTTACATCATGTAATTACAAAATTATAGAGGACTACTATTTTAAAATTTTATTGAACATCTTATTTGCAATACATCTTTACCTCAGCTTTGGCTATTGAGGCATACATTCACACACTACCGTTGAATTGTCCATCAGTGAATATATTACATGTGGAACTTGAATTTAGAGTTTTTGGGAAGGAAACACATGTTTACGATATTCTCCGAGCGCCCACATTGGGAAAATGTTCCTGTATTGTGCATAATGCAACATGCAATTTTTCATGTACACTCCGGTAATTTCCTGTCATGATAATTTAGCAATGTTAGTTAAGTGTAAAATAAAATGACTTTTAATGTGTTTTTGCCACATATGAACTACAATTTTCATTTCTGGTGTATGAAAAGTGTCTAATATCGAATAAAATTACCTGTTGTGGAAAATCACCATCATCCAACTGTGCATTGATCAATAGCTTTGCTGCTTTATGTAAAGGTGTTGGATCTCTCTCAGCCTAGTTTGTAAGAGAAAAAGAAAAGTTAGAATAAATCAGTCAATTATTTTTGGGACATTAGAAAATTTGTATCAACAATGTGAATTTATTGTTGAACACTTAAAAATTGAAACGAACCTGTCCACTTTTAATAAGACCCAGCATAGCCCATGATGTTTGTACTAGGTTCGTCCTATTTCCTTCCAGTGGTGTGAATTTCTGTTTCAAACAAACATTAAAATTTGAGGCGAAAAAGAAAAAGGAAAATAGAGAGAGCGCATTGGAAGTAGTTTTATATCTTATATAAATTCCAAATGTAATGTTGTTCAGACTTTAGCGCCAACTTATATTTGAACACAGAGTTTAGAAACTATCTTACCATACTTGGGCATGACTCAAGATCCTCTCCCCAACCTCCTTCTTCATTTTGCGTTGAAAGAAAAAATTGGACAGCTTTACGAACTGTCTGGCTGTTGCTATACGTCTTCCCAGCAGCTAGTATCCCTTCCAGCACGAAGAATGTGCCATAGATGAAGCAAATTCCCCAGTAGCCATACCTGTCAATATAAAAATATAACATTAAATCAAATTGTGAATCATGCATTTCTATGTCCTCAATTTTTTTTTTTTTTTTGTAGAAAATGAACTCACCAAGAACCATCAGGCCATTGTTTATCTTCAAGAAAACGTACTGCTTTTGGAACAGCAATGTCTATTTCTTTCTCCCGATGCCCCGGATGTAAACGTTTGAATGCTAGTAGAGCCTGGATTATAGATGCAGTGCATTCGACATGCCTAAACCACAAAACAGCCAGGGTTAATCGACTATCCATGCTATGTAGATGTTTTATATGATGGTATGATGAGAAAAGTTGTATAAAATCTTACTCTTTCTCAACAACAATATCAGCAAAAATTTCTGAAGGATTCAACACCTGTGAAAAGAAGTAACAAGAGATGTTCTGGGTTAACAAAGCAGCATTTTTCTGTAATCCAAAGTAGGGTTTGTTTGGGAGAACTTTCAGAATGGAAGTGCATATAGTTTGAGCTATTACAACATGCAAAATAGATTACCTGTAAGTAAGGTTGCGGGATTGGTGGCTCCCAAATAGCAAAACCGCCACTTTCAGGACTCTACATAAGAGAGAAAAGAAATGATGGATTAGAGTCATGCTACTGCCTGCCAGCTTATAGAACTCAATTTTGTAAAAATAAGTCTATCTATTGATCTTTGAAGTAAAAATTTCAAGTATAATATGTATTATGTACTTGTAAGTAGAGAAGGACGTTCACGGCTTCATATAATCGCTCGACAGGGGGTTTTTCTCCAGAAATTTCTGGTGGCATTTGTGACAGTAATAGGAGACACTGCAGAGGAAAAGGAGCATTTGTTTATTATAACTTATACACCACTGAATTTTGTAATTTCTAGTAAAATTATGCTATAATAATGCAAGTGTAAAGCTATAATACCTTCAATGATTCGGCTGTGCAGTCTGAGACGACCCAACCTTGATCTTGATCTGAGAAAGTCCATGATCCTTTAGTAAAGTGGCGATACATACTCTTGAAATCCCCAGCTGGATTTTCTTTGACCTTCAAATTTAGTAATTCAATATTAGTAAATGCAATAAAAATGTTAAAAACTATATATAGAAGAAATTGTATATAAATACAAAAATATATAGATATGTGTGAATAGGAAGAAACCTGTGATTCTTTGACATAAAAATGCGCTTTTTTAAGAGAGTCCCCATACTCTTCAACCATATTACTTGCAATAAGTGCTTGAGTGGCAAGAGCACAATCCCATACTTGACTACCAAAACTCTGCAAATTGAGCAACTAGTAGTCAGGAACCCTGGCTAGGTGATAAATATAAGTAAATAATAAATGCACACATGATTTTAGTGTGTACAAACCTGCATTTTCATTCCATCTTCAGCAAGCCATAAGTAGTCAGGAACTCTGGCTAGGTGATACTTGAACTCATCACAGTTCGGGTCATGTGCATAAAAGGCCATCATTTGTAAACTCTGCATAAAATGACAATACTTGAGACTCATTCTGCACTCAACAATTTGAATAGTTTGGCTACATGAAAAACAGAGCTTGATCCATTTCTCTATGTTCCTCACCTTTTCCACACATCCTATGGTGATGTATCTACTCTCTGTTGCTCCATAACGCATGTACTTTATGGCTTTGTCTAGAGCTCTCTCTCTGATCTTGGAGAAGGGCCAGTGCTTTATAACGGGCTCGCTAACGTAATGAAGAGTATCCCAGAGCAAATCTTGTATGGAACTATGAGGATAGTAGAGATCCTCCTGCATTGGATATATTATATCAATTACTTCATTAAACTTGGACATGTTACCTACTTTGAGCAGGTGAATTGCCAAAAGTATTGAGTTTACAATCTAATAAGTTCGAATGTCTCTCAAAGCCTCTTGAGATTAATTTCACCAACCTTACAACAATCATGCCGTGCTTTGTTCCAATCTATCTCATCATATGGCTTGGGGTGAATTTCTTGTCTCAATGATTTAACAAGATCGGTGATTGGCCCATGGTATTTCCTCCCGTATAGATACGACATCGGCATGTAAGTTGTACGACAATAACACCACATTTTTGCTGCATAGCATTGCATAGAAAGTGAGACCAAAATGGTATAATATTCTTACATAAAAAACTATAAAGAAAGGAGCAAATTCTAGAACAAGATTGAAGGAAGATAGGACATATTTGATTTAGTTTTTAGAGAACTGTTTACTGTCTTCCTAGAACTTCACAAAAACTTGTTTGGTTGGTAATTTTTTAAAAACTGGATTAAAAAAAAGGTTTGTTTTTAAAGAATAGTCTTTTATAATTTTCTAAATCTGAAAAACCTATTTTAAAAAAACTAAACCAAACAAGTCCATATTCTTTATCTTTACCTGGATGATAAGGCAAAAATGAAGGGAAAAGCCAGAACTCAGGGGGCAGTGGGTTGCAGCCTTCCCACTCATACACTCCAAGCACCTGCAATCAAAGATGATTCTATATATTAGGAGAAATTCAGCAATGGAGTTCTGAACTAATCTCAATGGTAGTAAATTTTTGCGATTTTAATTTGGTTAATTGCTTTGTTTGGTTGCAGACAAGATTGAAGATATGAGAAGAAAATTTAAAGCTTTTGAACTATTATTTGTATGCACTTAGTTTCTTCTAGGAAATCAAACAGAATATAAAAAGAAGAAAGAGAATGACATTTGAAAATTTATAAAATTCATATGTTATTGAAGTTTCTTGTTTGAATTTGTTAATCTTACTGATAGATAAGTCTTTCCCCATGAAGGTATCCCAGTTGCACCACCATTATCAAGAATCCATTTACGGGCTCTTGCAACTGCACCATGTCCATCATCAGGTCCTTCTCCTAGCAAACGCAAGGTAATGTAGCTAAGTGCTGAGCCAATCATGGTGCTGTGGCCCTCAATGTAGAATCCCCATCCACCATCATCGTTCTACATGAAACATTCTACCAGTTTAGGTAACGCGCGGTTAAACACTTGTAATTTACTGAAAGATTAATGGGATCGATTTTGATTTGTACTTGATGATTGTAAATGTAGCGAACCATCTCCTTTTTGTGCTCTTGTGTGAGGACAGTATTAATTGCCCCACTGATGTGTAGGATAATGATCTGCAAATTGCAACAATTTCAACGGTTAGCCCAACATGTAATAGAAAAATTATCATTAATTAATGTTGTTATGCTTCACATGGTTGCACTTGCTGAATTTTGCCTTTTTACTGGTTTAACTTGCTGAATTTTGATCACTGCAGTTACAACTCATTGAGTACAACTTGTAGTGCTTGAAGTGATGAAAATGCAGTAAATTTAGTAGGCAGTACAATTAGCATTACTGTTTTCTTTCAGAATGAATGGGGGGATTTAGTTCAGACATTCAGTTTCAGGGTTGAGATAATAAGTAAGTAAATATATGATATGATTACTTGTGTGATTTTACTATGATTATAGTTTTAGATAAAATAAAATGATGAAACGTGATTTATGTGATCGACCTCAGTTGGGTTGAGGTACTCACCAGCGGAGGCATAAAGAACATTGGTCCTGCATTTTCAGCTGGCCAGTGTCCATCCTTTGCTTGGACTGCGCGATTTAACCGAACAGCTTTTCTCAAAGCAGTAGTAGCAGCTTCGTAAGTTATTTCTTCCTTGTCTCCTATTCTCACCGGTGGTATGCTTAGATCAATTCCGTTTTCTTTTTTTAGCTGTGAATTGCAGATAAAGTCATGCAAATTATTTAGAAACAAAGTTCTAACTTTTATACGACTTGACTTCATATTGTAAAGCACTTCGTTTCTTTCCCCCCCACCCCCAGTAAAACACATGTTTGAAACATCTGCATATGAATGAAGGTAGGCTTGTGTTTACCTGCATTCGCATTATAACATCACCACAGGGTTCAGCTCCGGCACGAGTTTTCCGACCTCTCTGGTACTCCTCTCGAGCTTTCTCAACTTCGGCTCGCTCCTCCGGTGTCCCTGCTTCAGGATCAAATTCCCAAATTTGTCTACCAACAAAATTGTTGGTGCTATACAACCATGGTCCATGCCCTTCAGCGACCTTAAGCTTCCACATACTGTTCTTAGCCTAAAGTGGCTCAAGTTTCTTCAATAGACATATGCAGTGATATAGACCAGATTAGAAGGCAGCTATATATGTGAATAAAATTTTCTAAGTGCTATCATTTCAAAACATTTAACGTTACTGGTTAGACTATTAGTCAGATTGTTTCATTTTAGACATAAAACTATAAAATCAATCCAATCTCAAATGTTTCATAAAAATTGAAACTAAGGAGAATTTTAAACCGAACCACTCCGATTCGGAAAACATTTCAATCAAAAGAAGTAATAAATACAAGTAAATTTCAACGGAATAACCACAAAAGTAAAAAAATAACATAGAATATACTTCAATCAAATAGATTATGAAGTTACTTAAAAGTATTATATATATATATATATATATATATATATATATATATATATTTATATTTATACTATTTGTATATATTATATAAGTAACATATTGGTTTGGTTCGGATTGATTTTTTGAAATCCAAACCGGAAATCCGAACCGATCAGCCTACTTATTAATTCGAATTGTATGGATTGAATTAACTTATCAAATTATCTGTCACTGTAAAATTTTACAGTTGATGTATCTTTTAAAAATGTCAACTGGATTGTTAAAAAAAACTGCTCTAGAAATAATATAATCGTGTATTTATTTAAAGCTGATATTTCTGACATCATCTGAATCACTACGACTATGAAAATGTCTACGTGAGGGAAGGACGGTAGCCTTTTAACATTATATACTTTTTCTCTGCATTGTGGTGTCAATATATGGTAAGATGAACAGAAATATATCATCTCATGCGAGGTAATTTTTGTAGTGACATTCAGTGACTACCTTTATAACTATTTCTTTCCTCTATGGTCAATATATGATATAATGAACGGAAATAAATCATCTCATGTGATAATTTTTGCAGTGACATCCAATAACTACACTTATAATTATAAGTGGTGACTTATGTTATTACAATGAGTGACACCAATATTACCCATTTTAATAACTTGATTTACTGGTAATTGATGTGTGAAATACCATTTATAATTATAAACGGTCTTGCTCAATGTTGCTGCAGCAATTCTCTCACTAGAGAGAATTTTGAACCACAATGGACAGGCTTAATTAAGAGGAGTGCGAGAATTTTGAACCACAATGGACAGGCTTAATTAAGAGGAGTGCACGCAATATGAAAATCTTGTATGAGTTGAAGACTCAACCTAGCAAATGTCAACATGAGAGAGGAACCTTGAAAACAACTAATAGCAACTCTATTATCGAGTAGGAGTGGAATTACTATGATTTTGGGAAAGCATACAAATTCATTGGTGTTCAAAATTCAATAAAATTATGTTTGGAAGTATCTAATCAATATTTTAGAATTAGAATAGAAAAATAATTTAATTTAAAATTTAAAATATTTTTTTTTCAATTTCAATTCCAAACTTTAAAACGCAAAATAAAAGAACAGAAAGTTATTAATCTTCTTAACATTACAAAACTTAATTTGTCTCATCACTTTCAGGATAATTCCTGCTACCTTGACTCCTTCCTTTGTCTTCAAAGCTTTGATCAACTTCTCCAACTTCATCTCCATTAGCAACCATTGAAAAAACTTATTCCTTTTTTAATATAATCTCTCAAGCAATCAAAACCCAGAAAAGAACATGATGACTAATATTAACTGGTTTGGTTCAAGTACTTGGTCAAGATATGTGTGTGTGTATATATATATATGGGTAAAGTGTGAAAAATCTTCCTATAATATATTATTTGTGCACAATAATCTCTGTTTTTTAAAATGAGTTATGTCAGTACTTATGTCTTTTTTCAAAAGAACAATAGTTATCTACTCACCAATAAGTAAGTAGATGTCCTCCACTAACCAATGCTGTGATCTAATCACATGTAAACACATATTCTTTTATTATAAAATATATAAAAAAAATAAGTAAAATGATCAGCTTAATTCGAATAAAACAGCAGACATCGTCTCTCCTTTACTTCTGGCTCTTTCATCTCTTCGTCTTTGCCATGCTCTCTCTCTCACCTTGGAAAGTTGTGGTTGAGTGGGTTCAACTGAGACTTGTAGTGGAAGTGTTCTCTTATTGTTCATTTTGCATATTTGGGATTTTTTGTTTTTTATAAAGAAGCTGAATAATTTTACAAATGGATACCAACCAAAGATTACAAGACCATGTAAAAATTATGTCTAAATATAAAGCCAAAACCACCCCATTTATGTCCCATCACCGCCTAATATAACTGCAAAATCTTATGAATGGAGCAAGAATTAGATCAAAAAAATTTCACCGACATCAAATCACGCTTAATTTTTTCATGGTTAACTACTCGAGGTAGAGGGAATACTTCCTAAAATAAATATCATTGAGGTTCTTGATGTTCTGGAAGGACCAATAGAGAAAAAATAAAAAATGAATTGGAAAGTAGAAAAAGACAAAAAAAAGAGGAGTAAGAGGGTGTAAGTAAGACAGCGATGGTGGTTGGTGATGATGTTCACATGGGTGTGAAAGGAAGAAGCGGATAAGAAAAGGCAAGAGGACGTGATTGTCTGTAACATGACTGTTTTTCTGATTGAAGTTCGTCTATTCTTAGGGATGATAATTGGGCGGCTACAATACGAGTTTGTCTAAATTTATTTTTATTTTGTTGTCTTCAACACTATTTTTAAATTCGTCACAAATTTAAAATGAACAAAAGTTCAAAACTCATTATCGCCCAATTGGGAGAAATCCCACCTCATTCCCCCGTTTAAAATTTTAAAAGGAACGGAACGAGGCGAGACCCCTCCCCACAAAATTGTAACCACATCAAATATCAATAAAATTTGATTTTTTCAAAAAATACGAACCTAGTAGGTAGTACCAAGTTTGATACAATTAAATTCAAAATAATATAACCACTATTTAAGAAGTAAATTGACAAGATTTCACAATTAAATAGCCTATTACAGAAAATATATTTCACAACTAAATAACTTAGTAACAAGTTTGATCCAATACTTAAAGAAGTGTTAATATAACAAAAAGATGAAATGAAAACATAAGTCTTAATACAACCAAAAGTAAAATTATAATTTGTATATATATATATATATATAAATATATTTATAATAATAAAATATATAGGTGGGACGGGACGGGTTATTATAGAGTCCAAACATGTCTTGTACCCGCGACCGGTTTTGATTTTCTTTCCCAAATCCACCCCTACGGAAAAAAATTGACTCCTATACGAGACGGGACATGACAAAAACTCGGCGGGGAGGACAAAATTGACATCCCTAATCCGACTTAATTTTTTTTTTAATATTTTTTATTATATTTTAAGATGATGTATTTACGTGCGATTGGATCACGTCATTGGCCAGCAGAAGACACCTATTCGTCATTGGCCAGCAGAAGACGCCTGTTCACCGGTAAGGAGGTAAGCATTCTCCTTGATCACTTTTTGACCTCAAATAAATATTTTTTTCCTATTTTATCGTTTGTAACATGTCTAAAATACCCTCCTTGACACCATCAATTACCTAGAGTATTCTCTCTCCAAAAATCTGTTGGAAACCCTCTCTCTCCCTCTTCGTTTCTGGGTTCTTCCTTTCTAAATGTATCTTCAAAGGCATTATTGGAAATCCATGGCCATGGTGGTGCTTGATTCAGGGGGTTCATGTTTGTTTGGACGGTATATTTCCTTGCAATGAAAGAGACCCAGATTGATGACCAAAGGATGAGAGAGAGCTAGAGAGAAGATTTTAGAAAGTCAATTTTGCAAATCAGCGTTAATTTAGACAAATCTCGTCCCACAATGAACTTATTTATAACACACGTAAATTTCAACTACAAAACCAATAGAAGCTATTTGATTTCCATCGAATGAACTCTTTCCAACTAGAATGCTTTTACTTTTCACCTTACAGAGATGACTTGGATTTTCAGTATACTGAATGTATGTGTTGGTTAAATCATTTGTTCAAGTGTGAAACCAAAAAAGTACTTGACTAAACACACACACACACACACACACACACATATATATATATATATATATATAAATGAAGTGTTGTCCTAAATCATCATCTCACTTCAACTTATTTTTTTAATATATATATATATATATATAATGAAATCTTGTCCTAAATCATCATCTCACTTCAACTTATTTTTTTAATATATATATATATATATATATATATAATGAAATCTTGTCCTAAATCATCATCTCACTTCAACTTATTTTTTTAATATATATATATATATATATAATGAAATCTTGTCCTAAATCATCATCTCACTTCAACTTATTTTTTTAATATTACTTTATTACACTAATATAAGATAATTTGTCTTTTTCAATGCGTATATTCTTATTTGCACACTTTTATAACTTGGAAGACATTTTTAATACACAAGGGTGTATATGCAATATATGTATGTATATATATCATAGTGGTTTTTTTTGCACTTTACCCACCTGTGTGTGTATATATATTAAGGCCAATATTGAGCAATCCGTTTGAAAAGCATATTTGGCATACAAGAGACTCTTACGGGACAAGGTTGAAAAATGTTTTAATAAGGCATTAAGGCCATGCATGCATGCAATCTTAATTGAACCCTCTCAGAGAACAGAAAAAAAAAAAAAATTTGAACCATCTTAGAAAGAATCAAATCAGAGGAGGAAAGAATGAGAACTGTGTTATTCAAATTTAAAAATAACGTTTTGGTAGACGATTATTGTTACCGTAAAGTGCTATAAAACTTAATTCCATGCCATGAACATTGGTGAGAGAGAGAGAGAGATACCTGATTCAGAAAGAAGTAACAAGGAGGGTGTGGTGTAGACTCTTAGCTGCAGAGGATGAGAGCTAGCTGCAACAAAAGAGTTGAACTTGAAAGTAATGGTTGTGGATAGAAAAGCAATGCTGGTTGGTTATATATAGTTCCGGGTCCAACAAGCCAGCGTATATGTAAACTTGAGCGTTCTACTTAGTTGTGAAAATCGTAGTCAAGATTTGATCACATAAAAATAAAATAAAAAAAGAAACAAAGTCAACGCCAAATTAAGCTGTGTGTCTCAGCTCTACGTACATTTCTACTTTGGAGGCTCTAAAATAATGGACTAAAGATATCTTATTATATATACACAGATTTATATGTAACAAAAATTATATAATGAAGTAATTCCAAAGTGACGCTATACTCACCTTATGGGCCCAAAAATTCTGACCCGTCACCATTGACAATTCTAAATTTAATTTTCTTCACATTATTAAATAATTAGTCAGAAATTACTTTTGTCTTTCTAAAAACTTTTTTGACTTTACTTCTTAATTAATCAAAAGTTTCCACTTTGTATAAAACGACGGCTTTAATTCTGTTTGATTAATTAAATTTAGCTTTCTCGGTCTATAACTGTTTAAAGCACCAAATCCAATATATTTTCGGGACAATTCACGTACTCTAATATTCACTTAGATTTTATTAATTTTTTTCCTAAATAATTTCACTAGCAATATTTCTGTTGCAGCTGATATTTTGATTTTCTTTTTCCAGAAGGACCAAAATCTAAGGCAATAAAAAAACGAGGCAAAAAGGAACATAACATTTTACTAAACAAAAATGTTATTTTTTTTTTTTTAGGCACGTGCGTGCGTGCCTGCCTATATAATATAAAACCCTTCCTTTTTTTTTTTTTCCCTCTTTGGTATCCTTATTTTTCAATTTAGGAAGTAGAGGAGATACTACTGAATTATAATCCTTAAATCACACTTTAGGAAGGAGAGGAAATACTACTAAATTATAATTCTTAAATCACGTTGTTCATTCCTTTAAGGTGAACTCAAAAAATACTTTCAAATTAAACTTATGATCGATGAGTATTTTTTTAATCATACAAGAGTTAAATTAAGACGCTTGAATTTACCGTTGGTCCATGTTAACTCATTACTACTACGTTGGACAACCCATGCACCTTGAGCGATTTTTTTTTTTTTTCTCGCATGACAGTTAATACGTTCCAAAGGCATTGCGTGGTATAGTAGTTTTGTAATTCAAAAATTTCTTAATAATTCATCTAATTATTTAAATATGAGTAGGAATTGAAAAAGAATCATGTGTAATGAAACTGTATTGGTGTGCGCGTGTGATGCTCGAGAATCGTCGGATGCATTACAGCTCTTGTGGTGTAGTGCAAGGATCCGGACTTGTCATACGAAGCCAAATATACATGAAACAAGATCGGAAAAAGATTGGCTCGAAGGATCAGCACTTCTTAACAGGTTTAATATAGTAATGCTTAAATAAGTGGAAAGCGTGGTGGGATGCAATGTTGGGGGAGAAAATATATACAATATTAGTATCACCTAAAACCTGAAAAACATTTAAAATACGTAAATAATTGAAACAGTATCTAGCTTGAAGATTACAATATTGCCATGTTCTTAATTTTATGATCTGGCTCATATTTCATTCCCAACAACTAAGCATTAATAATGGGCCAACCACATTGCATGTGGATTTCCCTAATAATGTGACACGTATGAGGTACCCAACCATTATCACTAACAACATGCCAAGTGTAGCCATTTTTTTTTTTGTTTTTTGGGACAATAAACTCATCCACCTAATTATTTTTTTTTTACAAACACTTGCACTTTTTTTTATTTTGGATAATGCTACTTAGGTAAAATTGTTAAACAGAAACTTTTATATCTATTAGATGCATGTGATAGGTTCCACCACATATATTCAATGAATATAAAAATTTCTGTTGCTGAACAATTCTTTTTGGTTGACTGTTAAAAAATTTCAAATTAGACTAATTAAGTCATTCAAAGACGCTAGGCTCAATCATTATTGAAAAAAAAAAGAGAAAAAACATTAGAGACCATTTTAATTGTATCATTAAGTTGAAACAAATTTTAAAACCAAATAAACTAATAATTTAACGAGGTCAACGTCTCTTGCCATCGTTTTTTACTTTTTCCACTATGTTTTCGTAAGTAAAACGTTTTTAGCAAGTAAAACGTGAGATTGGTGAATATACTTGTGTAAAAGATCACGCCATACTTGAGACAACATGGTTTGTTAGTCTTTCTTCTATATATATATATATATAATCCCTCTATTCCTTTTTATTCGTCCATTTTTTGAAATTCAACTTATTAAAATGAAGAATTTTAATATTTTTTTATTATATTAACAATGAATGAATTGTTAACTATATTCATAGTGGGTCCATATTCATGTCATATTTTATATTTTAATTAATTTTATAACTTCAAAGCGAGAAAGGTAATTTAGAAATATTGTAAAATATAGTACATTAAATTTTTAATTAGGAAAACTATTTTATGACAGTTAAAAAAAGAAAGGTGAGCAAGTAATAAGGAATGGAGTATAATTCATGATAGTGTGTATATATATAATCATTTTCTTCTTATATATATATATATATATAAGCAATGGCATATTGTGGCAGACCTCGCAAGGTCAATAGTGTGGCATATTGTGGCGGACCAAGCAATGGCATATTGTGGTGGACGTTACAAGGTCCTTAATAGTGTGAGACTTGTTAAATGGCGTACCTCAGACGATGGCATATTGTTTGACCAACAGACTCGTTATATTCTTTAGCAACAGTGATAGTATAATAGGTACGACGCTTATCAATAATTTAAAAAATTAAATTATTAAATAGTATTATTTATTTGTTCATTTAGATTCAAACACTTCTCTGTCCAAATTCAATGTGGGATGTGACCTTTTTAACCGCGGCACCCGATATCCTTACAAAGGACTATTAGCGTGACTATTGGAGGACTGTACAAAAAGTTGTGGAGTAATGACTTACACCTCTATATATATATATATATATATATATATATATATATCTAGATTTTGTTTGTCATAAAATATCACACCTACCATAGCAGCATTTACATGTTTGGTATATATCGAATTAATTAGCTCATTTACTTGATCGCCATGCTAGGTGTCACTCTCACCTAATGTGTGTTCTGGTCTGGTTTCCAATTAATTCGCATTCTCCGCTAGTTCGGTTAGAGATATAAATAACCTTAATTACAATATAGCTTTTAATTGTAACATTTGATTAGTTCCCACTCAGACCAGAGTCACGGTGAATGAAACCCAAAAAATATATTAATCGATTTATGCAGAGCAACATCTATTGTTTCATTTTGCTTTCATGGGCCATGAAATGTCAGAATTAATTGTCATTTTCAATCAAGGTCTGAAGGTGGAAATTAAGTGGCGGGGCCAGAAAATGGCTTGAGAGGGGATAATTTTGAGCAATAACACGACCATGTACACTCATAAAAAATTTTAATTTATAAAGAAAATAGAAATTAAAAAATAACATGTTTAATATGATTAATCTTAAATTTTTTTGGCAGACAAATATGATAATTAAAGATAATCACAGATTGATTCATGCTCAGGAAGTCTGACATGTTGTTAAATTTTTTTTTCTTTTTTCAAGAACACGTTAAATTTAAAGAGAGGTAAAAGGGATGAGTTTTGGGCATGTGTAAGAGGTTTTGTTAAAATTTAGTGGAAATATTTTTAAGATTTTGAAATTTTTTTAAGAATGTGACATAAATAAATAAACATTCAATGAAGGTGTTCTCCCTGAGACTTTAATGATTTCGTGCTTAGGTCAAATGATATATTATATATATGTACGTGTGTGTGTTGTGTATATATATATATATATTTGAAAATAATTTCTTGCACACCAACAAATAAAAAAATTATTTACACCTATTATAATGACCGTTGAACATAATTATGGTAGTTACTAATCATTTTCAAGAGTACTCACCAGTATGGAAGAAATCATTTCCAAAAATTTTATATATATATATATATATATATATATATATATATATATATATCTTTTGGTCATTAAGAAAGATAAGAATGGAAATAATGAACAAGTCAAATAAGACAGCTGCTCGACAGAAGATATCTCATAGAACAAGTTTGCTCTAAGTAACCATTAGTTGTAATTAATCGTGTTATAGGTTCAACAACTAAATGGAATAATAAATGAATTCTCTTTACACTTTTTATTAATTTTGTTTTCCTAGTAAAGTGATCAAATTTGGAATTAAATTTCATTTTCAGTATGATTACGGACTTTAGTAAAGGAAACAAGTCCGGAGGTGATATATATATATATAGATATACAACATGTTTTGTCAAAATCTACCCATGATATTAGATCTACCCACCTTTCATTTTATATGGGGCAAAATAGGCCCATTTCTAGAATAAGGGTTTGATGGAATAGAATTCCAAAATGTTTTTCAGTTATTTATAACAGTAGTTCTTTATCTTCAACCTAATTAATTTTAAAAAGTAATGGTGTACTTGGTTAAGTTTTCTGACAACAATTAATATCTGAATTTACATAGAAAACAATATGAAATATTAAAATTAAATTTACACTTATCTTTTTATAATTTTTTAATAACTGTTTTTATGATTTCAAAGAATTAATTGAATCAAACATATTTAAATCTTTTTCTTCTCCTTTTAAAGTCTTTTATGATTCTCCTTATTTTCATCTTTCGACATTCTTATTTTCTATATATATATTTTTTTTTAAAAAAATAAAATTCCACATATATGTGTGTTTGTGAAAAAGAAATCATTTTTATTTGAATGCAATTTAAGCATATTACAAGTTACAAAGAAGAAGAAATTCATATGAATTGAAGGAAATATATAAGCTTTTGAAGAAGAACATGCACAAAACCTGCAAATTAAGCAACGTAATTTAACATACACAACACAAGGATGCCAAGTGTGCGTGTATACGAGTGATATTTTTTAAGCGATAGACCGAATTTGTGGTTTACTCATATATATATATATATATATATATATATATATATATATATACTCAGTATTATTTAAGTGAAAGGTAGGGGGTTTATTTGTGAGAATAAATTTTCCCTTCAATGGTTGTTATATTACTTTTGTTCAAAAGAGTAGTAAAATTTCAACATGCATGTCGTGAAAAAAAATATATATATTATTTCTAAAATTCCTTAAACCTATACCAGCATGTTAAGTAATAAGTTGAGAGGTGTAGATATTAAATGCGCCGAGCACACATGCGTCGGACACATTCTAATTTTTCATATACTACACAATATACTGAGAATCAAAATGTGTCGGACACATAATGCGTTGAAAGCAATAAATACTTACTATGTAGGAGACATAACAAATATTTAATCGATTGAAAGAGGGTGTGCAACCTTCATTTTGACAATGATTCTATGAAACAACAACTATCTTTATCGATATAAAGAAGAAAAAAAATTCTTTTTATTTGTTTATTTGCTGGTATTTTTAGTTGAATGTCAACAACAATTAATTGTGACCACATGGCTTAGTTGCTTAGAATAGAAATGAGGCATGCATATCAGGGATTAGAAAATGTGGTGGGGTCTATGGTACCCAAAAGGTCTCAATCGTTGGAAATGGTCTACAAAAAACATCCATCATAATTTGAGGCGGCAACAACCATTACCATTGGGATGCATAAATCAACATTTTATACAGTGACCAGTTTGAACGCATTAAATATACATATGCCCGCTAGTTAGCTGATTGGCGTGTTTGTTGACATCTTAAAAGGATTTTTGATCGCTTGAAATAATTTGGACGTCTAATGATATATATGATTGGCGTGTTTGTCTTTGTTGACATCTTAAAAGGATTTTTGATCGCTTGAAATAGTTTAAAAGTCTATATATATATATATATATTCCAGTTAGTCAAGATGGATGTGCTACTGACTAATAAGAGCTTCAATTACCCACATCACAGTGTCATCTATCAAAGCTAGTCAAGATGGATGTGCTACTGACTAATAAGAGCTTCAGTTACCCACATCACAGTGTGATCTATCAAAACTGATGCATGGTTCCATGTACATGTTTGTGTGTATATATATATATAATATAGAATAAGTTTTTCTAGTTTGCGAAGTTGGCTTTTGTGATTGTCTGCACATTGGCGTTCGCTTCCATATTGAAGTAAGGTCTAGTTTGGCCTTCGTATATACGTGGAAAGCTACGAGAGAGCGCGTTTAGTGCTTCAGCTGTTTTGTGGAGCCAGTACTATTTCTGATGTGACTAATGGGACCCAAGACACTAGCTATTACTTTGCTAGTTCATTTCATTCGAACCCTCTCAAGTCATTCATCCAATGGGACCCCAGACACTAGCAATTGCTTTACTTGTTCATTTCATTCCAACTTCTCAAGTCATTCATCCAATGGGACCCAAGATACTAGCTATTACTTTACTTGTTCATTTCATTCCAACTTCCCAAAGTCATCCATCCAACCACTGCAAACACTACAAATATCATTTTCATATTTACAAGTAAATATATAGGATGTGAATGTCTATGTCCATTTCATTTCATTTCAATTCTTTCTCACTTTTATTTTATTTTATTTTCGCTTCATTTCATTTCCACCTACCCACGTGGTGGCATACATATAATAGTTTGACATGGTTATTAAATAGAATTAAGTACATAAAACTTATGCAGAAAATGTACAAGAAATATTCCTCATATTTAGTACGTGCATATAAATTTTTATAATTTTAAATTTTAGAGCAAACTGTCCTTATTACAAATTGATGATGTTAAATTTTTTTTAAAATTTAAAAGTATCATTTTTATCATTTTATGTTTCACTTTTTTAAGACAGTGCAAAAAACTCACGCTTATATACAAATTGTGCACGAAACACTTCTGTAGTATAGTATGTATATATAACCTCCAAACATTTAAAAAAATTGTGTAAATACCACCCTTTCGTCAATTATGATAAAAAAATAATCATTGAAATTTTCTAAATACACGTTTTAAATGACCAAAATGCCCCTCACAACCTTTGACACCTTTGTGCTATGCTTGGATGTCATATTTTATATTTTATTTTTATATTAACTAAAAATATATTTTATTATTTCGAATGGCCTGAAAATGGACCCACTGGTTGCACTTGTTGAATGAAAACGAAATGGTTAGTCACGCATTTTTAAATAAATGAGATTGATAATTTTTCTTATTTTTTATTAATTAAAAATATTTTTAAATTATTTTATTATTTCGGATAAAATTATTTTAAAAATAAATTTTTTTTAGTAATTGATAAAATTATTTTATTATTTCAGATAGAACCGAAAATGGATACACTGATTGTATTGGGCGAGTGAAAACTAAAGATGTTTTCGCACACTTTTTAAATAAATAAGAAATTGATATTTGGATGGGTCCTTTTTGGATCTCCAAACATAGACAAGGATGTGTGTGAGGGTATTTTAGATATTTTAATTGTTCCATTGACAAAATGTCTTTATTTGCATATTTTCAAAATTGCGAGGTTAATTGAACATAAGGGAGTATTTGCATACTTTGTATATAACAGAAGTTTTTTGCACTTTTTAATTAATTATTTATTTATAAAGTACGAGTATTTTAGTTATTTCATTGTTAAAATTGAAGATTTGTTCTTAATTGCACAAATTGAAACATCAACTAGTTTTTCAAATTGAGAGAGTATTTGCATATTTAGTACTTAACCCTATTAAATATTAACATATTATGTTCTGCACCTTCCAAAAAAAAAAATACTAAGTTTTGTTACAAGGATTCTCTCTCACACATTTTTTTTTGGGATTAAATAAAACGAAATTTTTTTTATCATAAGATGGAAGTGAGTTTTTGTTTTTTGTTTTAGAAAAGAAATGATCTCTCTCTTTAATCTCTTTTTTTTCTCTCAGTATAAACCTTGGTCGATCAGGTCAATATGAGAGAAACAAAAGAACATACAGCTGGAGAGCGCATATATATATATATACACACTGATGAAACATTTTTTTATTAAATTTAGTTTTCAAGAACCGACAATGGACTTTAGCCAACAACCGTATGCACTACTCTCCACCGGAAAAAGAACAACCACCTTGTGCACAGTACTCTTTGCATTATATTAATGTCTAAAAGGTGTCCCACACCCACGTACATTTTCTTTATATATGAATGATGAAATGTATTGCAGTTCCAACAATTAATGTCCTTCTGAAGGTATTTAGCAACATATATATATATATATATATATATATATATATAGACATAACCTTCTCAAGATAAAATTGTGGAAGCAGTCGTGAAAATGAATTTGAAATGTGAAAAAGGATGTGGAACTAAATAATGAAAGAGAAAAGATTGGAAAAAGAACATGACTTAATTTGAGCCTTCTACCAATAATACATGTCTAATTAAATACTGGAATTAAGAAGGGAGAATATAACCCCTCTCTCTCTCTCTCTCTCTCTGAGTGTGTGTGTGAGAGAGAGTGAGTATATATAGTCAAACAATACACACCTTATATTTACACTTTTTTTGTTTTCACATGAGGGAGGAAGTGGCCAAATATGTATGTTGCGTTCAAATACCGGAATCTAATTTCTTCAGTTTTGTTTATTTGACTGATCGATCGTCTGACAACAACAACATTGCTTAGATTTCCTTTTTTTTTTTTTTTTTTTTTTTTGTTTCTTTTCACATTTCAGAGTGAAAAAAGTCAAGCGTTGATGCATGATTTAGATTTTTTTTTTGCTTGGAAGTAGTAAGCGTTGGGTTCCTTACTTGTATATCTATTATCTAATATCTAGAAAATTCTTTTAGGTTTAAAACTATTATTCAATTTTTACATTATAATGATGAACTTTACATAAAAGCTTTGTGTTAAAAATCTCTCTCATTTTTAATTAATGTCTTTAATATCGATAAAGTTTTCTAAACTAAGATCGATAATGTTTTGGGATACAAAAATGAATCTATATATATATATATATATATATATATATAATATTAAACACAAGATAAAAGCTAAATATGATTGTGCTATCCTTTATTGAAAGAAAAAATGAAACCTCAATAAAAGTGATGGTGGTACAGATTGGCTTGTTACATAGATTTCAGATTTTTTTCCTAACAACTTTTTCAAGAATATTGTTCTGCATATATAATGTGACTTACGAAGAGTGAGCTAATTCAATTCATTAGTCGTCAACTAATCCAAACATTATCAAAATTGGATTGCTTATAGTGTTGGATATGAAGGATCTTCCGAGGTTATTACTATTTATAACTCAATACATTATTAGAAAGAAAATTGGTTAATGGGCTATCCGATCCGGGTAGGTTTTATAAGGCTGGGCCACCATATGGTTGATTTTAGCCCAATAAGAAGTCCATTACTATTGTTAATGAGATAGCCCAGTCCTTTCAGTTTATAATGGATAAGCTGGGCTATGGGCCTGTTATCCCTCGTTACAACTTACAATACCCTTTTACCGTTAAATTTTACAGGGTTTCGCACAATATCTTTTTATAAGAGAAATTATAAAATACTCCAAGGGTATCATATCCTCTATCACATACAATCGATAAAAACTCTTTATTTCTCTTGATAATAGAAAATATCAACTTACCATCGGGAGAAAGTACACGTTCCCTTTTCTTTTTACCCATACAACTACATTCTAACCACTTTTCTTTTTAGATTTAATTTCACAGAATATCCCTCAATTATATTTTCTTTACTATTTCCCTTTATATTAATTTTGTTCCTACAGAAACGAACAAACTGAGAACTATTGAAAATGGAATCAAACCAAAATTTAGCACACAATCAAATAAAATATAGCTTACATGGCAATTATTTACTCTTTCAATATCCATTTCACTTGTAACATTATCTCATGACTTATATTCTGTTGAGAAATTGGGATGGCAAGACACCATGAGGTGGATTGTGATGACCTTTGTAAGCGGGTGTGAGGCACTGAGCAATCTATCACACTGTCAGATTACAGGTATCACGATTCTACATCGTTAAACAAGTGAAGGTAAAATGTTATATGTATGCTTATCATCCTTTTATGATACAAAGTGTTTTAAAACTGTAATAATCTTGAACCCATCAAAACTTCACCGTTAATGTCCCATCAAGTACACTTGTGAAAACCCATTTTTAGTGTTTTGGATGGTGACGAATTTTGGTAGTGAAAAGAAGCACAAGTGTAGTCGGGGGACAGGGAGGTCACCCCGACCGCCCTTACCTTTATAATTTTTATTATATATGAAAATACCCTTTCATACCCTTATATATTAATACATATACCAAAATGCCATTGCTATATAAAACAAACAACAACCTTAATTATCACTCAAAACAGAACATTCTCTCTCATCTTAGTGGGGCCAAACCCTTTCTCTCTGGTGCCTCTTTTCTCATCATAGTGGCCGTCGATGGCCAACCCCCCTTTCTCTCATCATCACACCGGCGAGACTCTCTCTTTCTCTCTTTATGTAGCATACAGCCCTATCTATCTCTCACCATATCGGCCAAACTTCTCCATAACGTAAATCTATCAACCTCTATAATTCTTTTCTCTTGTTTCCCTCTACATTTTAGGTGATTCAATCGGTGTAGGTCTTCAAATCATCTAACTTATCTCCCATTTTTCAATTTGATTGTGTACATTGTTGTTAGATTAGGAAACTACAAATCTGAATTTTTAAAACGGGGTCAGGGCAAGGGCGAGGATGAGGATGGGTGAGAGGAGGGTTTTATTAAAAGGTTTTGGGCCGAAACAGAGTGAAAAAACTTAAATGAAACAGGAAAGGGTACCCGCCAAACTCGTCCCGTTGTTATCCCTAATTACAATTTACAATACCCTTTTGCCGTTAAATTTCGTGGGTTCCCTTTATTGTTTATATGGTTAAAAAGAAGAGTTTTATTTAGATTTAAGTCTCCTAATTATATTTTTTTTATGATTCCCCCTCTATATTAATTTTTTTCTAACAAAAACAACTGAACTATTGAATATAGCTTTCTTGGGCAAGTATTCATTCTTTCAAATTTCTATTTCTAGGATTAGCTCATGACTATATTGTTGAGAATTTAAAAGATTTTAAAACTGCTTATTTGTTTGTGTTTGTAAGTTTTTAGAATTCTTTATTTAGTTTTCTAATGTGTTTAAATTTTTTTAAGTTTGATATGTTACAAAACTTTCTATTATTGATTTTTATTAGGCTCTTGAAAGCCAAAATATTCAAATTTTTATGAGGTTTTATTTTGGCTAATTCAGGCTATATTTATATGCTAAGGCAAATAAATCTTCTCATTTTGGAGATGAAAAATACTACTCTCATTGTCATATTTCTCTATATTCCTTCTTGCCATATTCTTTCTATATTCTATTGTCATATTCTTTCTATATTTTGGGGGCAACTTGACATTTATAAACTTGGTATCGAGTCTCATGTAAACGAAGACCGTTGGCTCGATAAACTTGGGTTAGATCTTGGAGTTACGTGCATCGCATCGTCTGTACTTGCATGATAACTGATAGGGAGGGAGACCTTTGTACTTGCATGATAGTTGATATTACATCTTGTTTACTTTGTGCTATTAATTTTTTTTTGACATGTCACTGTGATTGCTTAATTAGTGAATTATTACTCCATGTTATGAGAGGTTGCACCTGGTGTGATGAGAAGTGTTTTCATTTATAAGTGATAAGTTTTGTATTCGAAATTTGAAAGTAGACTTTCCAAAAATAAGGTTAAAATTAACCGACATCTACTCCGCTCAAACAACAATCTTGTGTACTGAATACGACATTTTTTTATTAGTCCATATTGTAACAGTATATATATACACATACATAAAACATTGTTCATCATCATAGCATACTGTTACTTACAATCAAATTTTATTAATTTCTTTTATAATGTTCAAACACTTTAAGCTATATCCGTTAACAATCTAAAGTCACATACAACTTCTCTATTTTGTACAATACATCGTATTACTAAGTATATATTTTCATCCTAATCATCGACACTATCTTAAATCATTTTTTTCAAAATCAATTCAAAAATATATTCTGAAAAAAAGAAAAAATCACCATTGGCACGAGAATTAAAAGCATTTAATAATTCATAAATTTTTGACATTTTTTTATATTGCTTGTCTTAACAAGTTCAATAACTTCCTCTAACTCAAGACATTATATGAATAATAAAATATTTCTTTTTGTGCAAATAGAGAAGATAAATTAGTTTACATTTTAGGGCCAAGAGTTTAACCTTAATTGAAAAGGACAATTATGACATTAAAAATATAATAACCAAATATTGTGTGATGTATGGACTCTTTTGTAATTTTATTTAAAAAAAGAAAAAGAAAGTGAAGCGCTTGAGGATATTGGTGGAGTGTCAATATCAACTCTCTAAAAATATAATTAAATTTATAACCTATTTGTGGGAGGAAAACAGAAATTATACTCTGTTTAAAACAAAAACTGAAAGTTATTCAAAGTTGTAATGAAAATATTTGAAACAGTTTTATTTTTTATTTTTCAAAACTACAAAATAATAGGAAAAAAAAACTAGAACTTACCCATAAATAATGGACTGAATTACTGGATACTTTATCACAGAATAATAGTTACTTTTCCTTTTAGCATCCACTTGGAGAAAAACTTACCCACTATAGAGAGGAGATGTTCCAATTTTACATGATTACCGGACTGACTGTTAGAATATACTAGGAGTGGCAAATTGGGTGCCAACCCGCCAACCCGCCCATATCCGCCCAGTTAAAAATGGATATGGGTGACTTATTTTCTTATACGGGTCATAAACGGGTTGGATAAATATAAACTAATTAATTAGCGGGTTAGATGGGTTGAATATGGGTACCCATATTCAACCCATCTTTCACCCATAAAACAAAATGTGAATTAAAGTTTCTCTCTTCTATCCAACCTCTCTCTCTCTCTCTTTGATCTCACTTCTCTCTCTCTCTTCCCTTTCTCTCTCTTCGATCCCACCTCTCTCTCTCTTCCCTTTCTCTCTCTTCGATCCCACCTCTCTCTCTCTTCCCCTTCTCTCTTCATACTTGGTCAATATTTTTTTTTAAAAAAAATATTTTAGTAAGAATTCAATTTTTTAAAAAATAATATTTTTCCTTTTTAGTAATTATTGTTGGATTTTACCATTGTAATTTCTTAATTAAAAATAAGAAAAATATATAATTTAGACACAAACTTTATAGTGCAACAATAATTTTCATTGGAGCATTGTCTATATATATATATATTCATCATTCTTTAGATTTTTTTTATTAATTCCAAAAAAAAAATGACTCATCGAAAGGTCACATATTTTATTTTCTCAACGGTATTTTTATTTTTATTGATTAGTTCCAAAAGACTCAGACTCATCCAAAAGTCACATTCTCTCCCCCTATGCACAGAGTTCATTTTGTATTAAAAAACAAGAATAATTGAATTTTCAAAAGTCACATTTCTCTATCTACAGAGTCCATTTTTGTGTTTGAGTACCTTTCTCAATGTTTTAATTTTAATTATATTCCATGTGTTTCTGTGATTTGGTAGGTCATTTTTAAAATTGCTCAATTATGAAGATATAATTGAGTTAGTGTTGAAGACATTTTTCAATTGAAATACTTATTATAATTGTTTGCTTATGTTTTGGTGTTTTTTAAAGAAAATTTATGCTGACTAAGTTACTCGAGACTCTATACTCTTTTTTCTCTTTTGCTATAGATTCATAAATGTAATTAAACACTAGATTGCAATTAAATTCTTATATTCTTTTACGCAATCAGCTCTTGGATAAAAAAAATTTGCTAACACCCAAAAATAAACAAACCATATAAATAATATCAGTATGATTAGCAAATTATATTTTTTTTGTTTGGTTATAGACCTTGTGCATTCCATTTTTGTGTTTGACGCCTACCTATTGTCGTGTCTAGTCGGGTCAAATATGGGTTGACGGGTTGACCCGACCCATATTCAACCCGCCCATATTTGACCCGCAACAAACGGGTTGAATATGGGTCATAACCCATATTCAACCCGCCCATATTTGACCCGGCCCAAACCCGCCCAACCCGCCCAATTTGCCACCCAAATGGGTTTCATAAACATTTATAAACCCATCACAGAAGTGTCCATTTAGGCATTTACAGCTATGAAACGATGTATTATCATATTTATATACATGCAAACTTTCTAAATATGTTCAACAAAAGCGAATTTGTATGACAAACTGTATTCAACATAAATTTTACCACGGTTGAAGTCTTGATTCATACTTAAATCGCTTGAAAAAAGTTGTATGCTTTGAAATAGGGCCAATTTGGTGGCTTTGTTAATCAGAACTCACTTTGAATTTTCACACATTTTTTAAAAACGATGATGGTTTAACTACGTACAGGGATGGTGGTTACTTGTGGAACATGGCATTTCTGGGCCTGATTGAATGCCACAAATTAAGAGGACACATGCACCAAGGATTAAAAATGAATCGAGCTGTTCGTGAACAGGTTCGGATTCGATTCGTTAAAGACTTGATTCAGGCTCGTTTGTTACGCAAATGAATCAAGCTCGAGCTCAATTTTTAGACTCGTTTAATAAACAAGCCAATCTCGAAGGACTCAGCTCGTGAACATGTGCTTGTTTCAAGCTCGTTTATGTTCGTAATCAATGTGTGAGTTGCGCGGTGCGGAAGCGGTTGCGAAAAGTATTTTGGAACCTAGAGGGGTGAATAGGATCATTTGCTCGTTTGCTTAATTTTTAATTAATTCAATTTTAAGTCCAATTAATCAAACAATTAAAGTAAGCAAATAAATGAAGTGCAAGTAAAGAAAAGAATGTACTAGATATACGTGGAAACTCAAGGCAGGAAAAATCACGGAGGGAGGCGGCAAGCCTCAGCGAACCAATTCACTATGATGAAGCAAAGTACAACAGACTCTGTCTCAGTCTCACACCCCTCTTCACTTTGTCAAGGATCTGATGTGGAACACCTCAGGCTTATGATTGCGACAATACGTCCAACTGCTGCAGACTTTCGGCTAACGTCACCACCCTTACAGAAAGGTTGCTGGAAGAACCAAAATACTCAGCAAGTATTTTGTTCCCTTCGTAGTGCAATCTGGTCACCTTTCTTCCTCAGCAAGCAAGCAAAGAACCTTCAATCCAATGTTCTGATCAGCAAATAGATTTGATGCAGTCTCTGAGCAGCTAATCAGAAGTAGAACACCATCCTAAATATCACTCGTGAAGTATGAATTTGTGTTCCTAAAAATATATAACCCTAATTATACTGTATATACTCTCTCTCTAAAAATAATATTCCAGAGCATACATGTAGAGAAAATATGAATACATATATATAGGCAAGGAAGTTCTAATTCTACTTAAAAAAGAAGTTAAATACCAAAATAGAACTTTCCTAAAAGTTTCAAACCCAATAGGAATTAGGATTTTAGTCAAAATCTATTTCCTATTTGGAACAGGCTAAGTGGGACCGGTGCCAAATAAATAGGACCGGTGGGACTTTTTTGAAAACCTGCAGAAACTAAACTGCCGAGAAAAGTTGGACCGGTCCTAAATATTGGGGACCGGTACTATTTTGAAAAATCTTAAATTTTGCATTTAAACCCTGGTTTTTCAAAATAGGCTCGGAACTAAAAAGTGCAAAGTGTCCTCACCATACTTACCTGTACTATATGGTGTTCTAACTGATTTGTCTGCATCCATGCACTTGAATATCAGCTCGTAGTAGTCAATGATCGATACAAAGAATAAATCAAAAATTACAACTCGATCAATCAAGTTTTGATCACCGAAATATGTCAATTACAAATTTATATCTCACACAATGCTCATATAGGACTCGTAAGCTCGTTTACGTTTATGAATGAGCTAAAACGATATTGAACACGAGTTTAAATCGAACGATTTTTATTATTAACGAGCTGAGCCTGAACTTACCAAAATTATGACCAGTTGAGCTCAATTTTTTGAGCTTATCACGAGTCCGAGATGAGCCTACAATTGAACAAGCTCGAGCTTAAACAGTCTCAAACTCAACTTGATTCGATTCATTTGTAGGCCTACATACCCTCTTGCTGAAACCTAAATTTAATAATTCTATCATATCTGCTTGTAAGCCAAAAAATGAGCCATAATATACACAATTATGTGAGCAACCTCAGCCTCTCCTAAATCTAATTTCAACAGGGACTACCTCATTCCTTCATTTGTCCACCACTTTGTTCGCGAACATCCCTTTCTAAGCAACCTTGTCGTTGTTCCTCGAGAACCAAGTGTTGTAATCGGATTCGTAATAAACATGGGCATCATTTTAACGAGTTAGACTATATTTGTACTAAGCAATCCTCACTTCTTTTGAGCACAAATTGTTGGGTCTCTTTAAAAGGCCTGTAATTATTTCTCCAAGGTTATTGGCCTCGTCCATCTGTATCCTATTTTCTTGACCTTATAATTATTTACTTACATATATTTATTGTTTGAAATTCTGGAGAAAAAAAAAAAAAAAGGAAAATCTTGGCCTCGATCTCTTCCTTAATTAGAGCCTTTAATAATTCTCTCATCTTTCACCAATAACAGTGATTGCTAGCTAATTAGTAGGAATTCTTGTCCACAACGTCAAATTCGAAGAGGTAGAGTCTTGGATTTATAAGTATGAATATGAGCCTCAATGGCAAAAGTTTGACCATAAACTTAATTCTGTCAACTACACAATCTTACATATCCACATGCATATCATATCAAGCATTAAAGTATTATTTCTTGTAAATTCCGTCAACTGCCACAATCTTACATATCCATGCATATCATATAATGCAGGTCTTTATTTTTTCTCTTTTCGTTTGATAATAGAAAACCGATCAATCCTATACATACGTTATGCTGAATTATGTGGTTGCTTTTAAGCAAATCTAATACAGCTAGTAAGGTTTCGGAACGATGTCAATTTTTTTAAAATTTTTTTAGAAAATAAAAATTAAAAATTAATTGTGCTGTTATTTTTATAAAAAATATAATAGGTTAAGTACTAGAACTAATAGTTTCGTTTTGAAACTTTCTGCTTAGATATAATCTATTATCAATTCTTTAAAATTACTTTCATTATTTTTTAAATGAAAACGAGTTATCAAATGTGTTTTTTATTGTACTTTGTCATTTTTGAACTGACAACAGAAAATAAAAAATGATCAAGTTACTAAACATGTTCTTAATTTTTTTTGGCACTGGCAACAGAAAATAAAAAATGACCAAGTTACTAAACAGGCCCTTAGTTTTTGCATTCTTTTTTGTTTTGTTTTAGTGCATGTTCCGTACCATGACTTTTTCTTTTTTCCTTTCATGCGGGTGTGTTATGAAGAAATTAAAACTTACAAAAAAATAAATAAATCTATAACGAAAACATTCATATCGTCAACATGTAACGTATCCATATATAGCCAATCGAGTTGATGATGCGAGTTCACATTTATGTTTTTATGTTTTGTTTGGCAGTAACGAGAAAAATTGGATAGAAATGAGAGGAAAGAGGATGAATATGAGACGTACTTAGGGAAGAAATTGTGTTATTCTCTTTTTGGTTAGTTGGATCAAAGACAAAAGAAGAAGATAATACCTCACTTTATTTGTTAGGAGAGAAGGGAAGAGAAATGAGAAAAAAATTATAATTTAAAACATTTATAATAGTCTTTCTTTCTTTATACTTGTTTTTTGTTCAAATTTATAGAGATAAAAATTAGTGAAAGAGGAAGAATGATTCAATCGTCATCTTTTTTCTTCCCACCTTGCATCTTTTTTATCAAACAAAAACATTTATTCATTTTCTCCTATTTTTTTCTCTGACTCTTCTTCCTTCATTCCTTCCACCAAACGAAGTATTAAACGTTGATAAGTTATAAGCTTTAATGAGTTTCGTCAAATACCAAAATATTTTACGGCTATATATATATATATATATTAAGATACTGACATTTGGATCAGATTGTCGTAGTTAAAATTTTACAACTTGATGCATTAATGTTATTTTTATGGAAGTACTCGTTATCACCGCCAGCCCCAGAGAATTAAAAATTTTCAAATCATTATTAAAAAAAGAAAAAGAAAAAAGTAGACGACTTACGAGGCCACTACCTACATATCTAATCGTGCCACATGGTGCATGTCCTAAATATATAGATACGATTGGTATTAAAAAAAATGTTTGTGTACATTAGGGACCATTTTAATTGTATCATTAAGTTGAAACAAATTTTAAAACCAAATAAACTAATAATTTAACGAGGTCAACATCCCTTGCCATAGTTTTTTACTTTTTCCACCATGTTTTAGTAAGTAAAACGTGAGGTTGGTGAATATACTAGCGTAAAAGACCACGCCATACTTGAGACCACATGGTTTGTTAGTCTTCCTAATATATATATATATATATATATATATATATATATATATATAATCCCTCCATTCTTTTTTATTTGTTCATTTTTTGAAATTCAACTTATTAAAATGAAGAATTTTAATTTTTTTTATTGTATTAGTAATGAATGAATTCTCAACTATATTCATAGTCATATTCGTGTTATATTTTATATTTTAATTATTTTTATAACTTCAATGCAAGAAAGGTAATTTAGGAATATTGTAAAATATAGTACATAATTTTTAATTAGGACAACTATTTTGTGACAGTTAAAAAAAGAAAGGTGGACAAGTAATAAGGAATAGAGAGAATATAATTCATGATAGTGTGACAAGTAATAAAGAATGAAGGGAGCATAATTCATGATAGTGTATATATATATATATATATATAATCGTTTTCTTCTTATATATGATGGGGTGTTTGACTCATAATATGAAACGTATAAGAAAAATGCTTTGACCAAGACTGGTTGTTTCTAAGTGGGAAAGGGAAGTTGAAGAGAGAGAATTTTACTAGGGCACACCCTCACATGGTCACTATAAATACAGGACGGTCCATATACCAAGGTACGTAATTAATATCATCTGAGTTCTCATACAGCTTTAAAAAGTCTTTTCGATATCTGACTTGATCGTCGAATAGTAGTTGGTCGACACCGCACCGGTGCCCCTTCAATTACCCTTCTCTTGTCCTTTTTTACAGGTTGACGTTTGACCAGTTCGGGGTGAATTTTTGCTTCATCAGTTGG
The DNA here is from genome assembly GCA_026545225.1 of Cornus controversa. Classification (NCBI taxonomy): domain Eukaryota; kingdom Viridiplantae; phylum Streptophyta; class Magnoliopsida; order Cornales; family Cornaceae; genus Cornus; species Cornus controversa. Next base: position 54,018,052 of record CM048849.1, on the reverse strand, counting down.
TGCCGTCTGTGAAAAACAATCACAAACTTGATTGTTCTACACAAATCATATACGAAGCATGATGCACCTACGATCTGGGTTAGAGACTACAGCCGTACAGGACCCTCCTACGCAGGGCCTTCTTGCCTGCCACAATCCTCCAGCGCAGGACCTTCCTGCCGACCACAATCCTCCAGCCGCACAGGATCCTCCTGTCAGCCATGACCTTCCTGGCAGACAAGGCTCTCCAGTCGGACAGGGCCCACTTGTCGCCCCTGATCTTCCCGGCTGCAACGTGCTAGCTGCAGGACAGAAAGACATGCAACCCCCTGGACAAATGGACTTCCTTGGGGCACGCCCCGAAATCCCAAACGACCAGGGACAGATCGCAACGTTGGAATGCCAGGTCCAAAACTTAAATCAAAGTCTAGCTCAAATACTCCAACAAAATGCAACAATTCTGTATCGCCTCCTTATTGTGGCACCAGTACCATCGTCGGGTCACCTTAGGCCTGTTGATCTAAAAGGGGATGGTGTTAGGCGAGACAGTGAAGTCCTAACGGACGACGCAACTTAGAGCCGAGTAAGAGGTGAGATGAACCCCAGTTACCTAGTCCCATTCGAAAAGAACCAACACCATAAAGACTCAGAGCACCCAGGGAAAACTACCTATTATGACGTGGTGATGCAGAACCTCAAAGCCAGGGTAGAAAGCATAGCCCACGCCATAAGGGGAAAGGGCCCAGCTACAGTAGAGGATCTGGTCCAACAAACTAACCTCTCTTTCTCCACAGGGATAATGAACTGTCCTTTGCCCAATAAGTTCAAAATGCCCACCTTTGAAAGCTTTGATGATACCAAGGATCCGCTAGATCATTTGAAGACTTACAAGGCTCTGATGACCTCCAAGGAATATTGAATGAAATCCTATGTAGAGCTTTTCCTACTACATTGAAGGGTTCTGCCCAGTCATGGTTTAACAACCTGAAGCCGGCATCTGTACATTCTTTCAAATAACTGAGCCAATTGTTCGTAGGCAATTTTATTATCGCCCGAAGGCACAAGAAGCCCGCCATCTATCTCCTGAATGTAAGACAGACTAAGGGGGAGTCATTGCGAGACTACATTAACCGGTTTAATAGAGAGATGTTGCAGGTCGATACCCTGGACGACAAAGTGGCAGTTACCGCATTCATGGGGGCCTACTGCCTTCAAAGTTCTTGTACTCAATTTTCAAGCACCCTCCAGAAAGTATGTCTGAGCTACTCGTGAATGCCCAAAAATACATGAACGCAGAGGAGGCCTTTGATGCGAGAAAAACAGATAGAAAAAAGGGAGACAGTCTAGTGAGGAAGATAGAGACCCCAAGTATGGCAGAATGTTACGGGAATAGACCGATAAAGCATCGCGTCATGATAAGGGATTCAACACCTTTAACCCCTTAAACACGTCAATAAGTCAAACCCTCATCTACATCGAAGATGACCCGGTTATTGCTTGGCCCACAAAACTAAGAACCAATCTATCCAAGAGGTCCCGCGACAAGTATTGCAGGTTCCATCGTGACCATGGCCACAATGCAGATGAGTGCATTGATAGGCGTTGAATGTTACGCATTCTAGCCTCTTAACTTATGTATTTTATTCTCTTAGTGATAGATTATTTTGTAATTTTACTTTGTTTTAGTGTTTTCTGTATTTTCAGGACCTTAATGATTATTTCAGTTAATACCAAGCTTTTGGGCATTTAAAGAAGACATCCAAGATGATGAGATGAAGCCTACATCAAGGAGATTCACTCAACCATTTATTTCAACTCAAATCAGCCCAAGAAAGAGGTCCAAGAGAATTACAGCTGCTTAAGAAGGTTTCGGGCCTGAAGCCCAAATCTGCGCATAACACAGTCTTAAACGGACCAGAAGTCTTTATTTTCGAGCCTCAAATCGACATAATTCTCGCGTAAGTTGAACGAAATTTGATTCTGCACACTTTTGTATTTCACAAAAATTCCGTAAATCGGACTTCTAGTGGGTCAAAAGTTGGGCCGAAGTCAGCAGGAAAAACTCACCTGATTAGTGCTGCGGGAAACCCTAATTTATTCCTAATTGGATTAGGACTTTGGTATATTCTCTTGGGGAATAAAGTGAAGACTTGGAGGCTGAGTTGAGAGAGCTTACAGAGAGATTAGACAGAGAGAGTCTGAGAGGGCTGAGAAGAGAACAGAAACATATTCACAGAGCCATTGGAGAACAAAGTCATACGCGTAATTCAGAAAGATGATGTCTTCTTCCTCAACAGTTGAAGCTTCTTCTTCTACCATGAGCGGCTAGTTCATCCACTAGGGTTTTGATGTAGCCCTAACAAAGCATCAATGGTTTGATTGTTTTAATTATTGGGGACCTTTATATACATGCATAGATTATGTAATTCAGAGGATTCTTATTATAGAATTGAGCAATAAAAGTCTTGTAAATTCAATCTCAATGATTTCTTATCTTGTCTTAGATATTTAGTTGTTGTTATTGAACTCAATCTTTCTTATTTTCTGTGATCATGAGAGAGATTATTACACAATGGTAATCACTGAATATATTGTTAAGAGCTTTGATGGATTATGCCTAGAGAAGATGAACCATACTACACCCTTGATTAGAGTAGTTAGGCAGATGGCCCATGCCAATCGAAGATAGCCCATGGCTTAGCCTTAATCATATGTTATCTTCTTGACGGATGAAGGTGTGCTTGTAGCCATCGACACCACTTATGCATGATGTAATTCCCCTATAATTGATTCAATTGACCATTGATTGTGGAGTTAGTGGTGAAGTCAAACACCCTAGATTTCTCTCATATTATCTTCATTATCTATTTACCTTTGATTTATTTTATTTTACTTTTTAATTAGTTTAGTTTAAAAATCAGAGTTCTTTTCTTACAAATTTAATTAGAATTAATTCCGTATTCCAACTCATCAGACCATAATCCTTGAGGTACGATACCCCTTTCGATAGCCCTATTCTGCAAGGAATTCGTTCTATTGCGAAGTGTGGAGATTTTTAATTGATATATTTTTGAGTCACACTCACACACGAATCATGCATAGACTTGAAAAGGCATATTAAAAGTCTGATTTGTAGGGGCCAACTACAAAGAAACGTGGCCGGAGATGAAAGGAGAACACGAAACCGCCAATGGGATGGGGATGGTAAAGATGACAACACTTAAAAAAATCATCTATTGAGGGAAATCAGAGTTATCTCTGGTGGACTTGGAGGAGGTAGGTGGCATATTAACTAAAGACATTAGAAATGAGGCAGTTGGTCCATCCTCGGAATGCTGAGCATCTGAAGAAGTGCCACCAGTAAGATTTTCTTTTAAAAGTTGCATTTACTTTAATAATTCTATCTGAAACTCAATTTAATATCGAGCCTTATGACGATAGTTCTAAGGTTTTTGCTCGAATAATTCTCTATTTGTTACTAAAATATCAATAGCAGTCCTTTTTGTTTCAAAATATTTTGTTATAACAAAAAAAAAAACTATACCTATGTGGGCACAACCCTACGAGGATACACCTCCAAGGAAGGCCTTTAATGAAAAATACGGGATGGATGAATTTCGAGAACATTATTAAAATAGCCCTACATGGGCACAACCTTACGGGGATACACCTCCAATGAGGGCTTTTAATGAAAAATGCGAGATGGATGAATTTTGAGAATATTGTTAAAATAGCCCTACATGGGCACAACCCTATGGGGATACACCTCCAAGGACGACCTTTAATGAAAAAGGCAGGATGGATGAATTCCAAGAATATTGTTAAAACAGCCATACGTGGGCACAACCCTACAGGGATACACCTCCGAGGGCCTTTAATGAGAAAGACAGGATGGATGAATTTCAAAAATATTGTTAAAATATCCTTACGTGGGCATAACCTTACGGGAATACACCTCCAAGGAGGGTCTTTAATGAAAAAAGCAGGATGGATGAATTTCAAGAGTATTATTAAATTAGCCTTATGTGGCCACAACCCTACGGGGATACACTTCCAATGAGGGCCTCTAATGAAAAAGGCGGGATAGATGAATTATGAGAATATTATTAAAAAAGCTCTATGTGGGCACAACCCTACAGGGATACACCTCCAAGTAGGGCATTTAATGAAAAAGGCGGGATGTATGAATTCAGAGAACATTGTTAAAATAGCCCTACGTGGGCACAACCCTATGAGGATACACCTCCAATGAGGGCCTTTAATGAAAAAAGCAGGATGGATGAATTCTGAAAACATTGTTAAAATAGCCCTATGTGGGCACAACCTTACGGGGATACACCTCCAATGAGGGCCTTTAATAAAAAATGCAGGATGGATGAATTCCGAGAAGATTGTAAAATAGCCCAACGGGGACATAGCCCTACGCATGGCTAGCCCTATGGGGGCCCAGCCCAACTACGGGGACACGGTTATGTGGGGACGGATACACCTTTTCAAATGGACTTTAATGAAAATAGTGGGATGGATGAATTCTGAGAACATTGCTAAAATAGGCCTACGTGGGTATAACTCTACGAGGATACACCTCCAAGGAAAGCCGTTAATGAAAAAGGCGGGATGGATGAATTACGAAAAGATTACTAAAATAGCCCTACGAAGACACAGCCCTACGCATGACTAGCCTTACGGGGGCCCAGCCCAACTACGGGGACAAGGCTATGTGGGGACACACCTCTTCAAATTGATTTTAATAAAAATTGTGGGATAATTAATCTCGAGAACATTGTCAACCGACCCTACGGGGGCACAACTCGTTAAAAGAAATTTTAGCAAATGGCGGGTAAGTCCTGCCAAAGTTGTCGCATGGCTTATCAAGAGTTGTGCTATAAAGTTTATTAGTTAAAGTTTATTAATCAAGTGAGTTATTGGCATAATGGTTAGGGTGAGACCATTAGAGCTTATTAGCTAAGGTTCGATTCTTCAAAGTGACAATCATTTTTTATCCAAAAAGAAATCGGCCCATCCTGAGCACGGCCAAGGCCTCGCGGCCCACCGCGCCTGGCCCAGGCCAGGCGTCGGGCGGCCCAAGTGCGAGGCCCGAGGCCGAGCGCCTGGCCAAGGCTTGGCGGCCCATCGCGCTTGGCCCATTCTGGGTGGTTGGGAGCCAGATGCGTGGCCCATGCGCACTTGTAAGTTCGGGCCCACAAAAAAAAAAGGTGGGCCAGGCTGATGGTTCAAGCATCCATTAAAACGCCAAATGTTCCTGATGTCCGACAAGCGACCCTTATGAACATGGGGCATCTGATAAGAAAAATACTTAGACCATGACTAGTTATCTTCAAGTGGGAAAGGGAAGCTAAAGAGACAGAATTTTATTAGGGCACACCCTCACTTCAATAACACGACTATATACACTCATAAAATTTTTAATTTATAAAGAAAATAGAAATTAAAAACTAACATATTTAATATGATTAGTCTTAAATTTTTTTGGTAGACAAATATAGTAATAAAAGATAATCACAGATTGATTCATGTCCAAAAAGTCTGACATGTTAATTTTTTTTTCTTTTTTCAAGAACATGTTAAATTTAGATAGAGATCAAGGGATGAGTTTTGGGCATGTATAAGAGGTTTTGTTAAAATTTAGTGGAAATATTTTTAAGATTTTGAATTTTTTTTAGGAATGTGACATAAATAAATAACAATTCAATGGAGGTGTTCTCCCTGAGCCTTTAATGATTTTGTGCTTAGGTCAAATGATATATGTGTGTTTGTGAAAATGAAATCATTTTCATTTAAATGGAATTTAAGCATATTAGAAGTTACAAAGAAGAAGAAATTAATATGAATTAAAGGAAATATATAAGCTTTTGAAGAAGAACATGCACAAAACCTGCAAATTAAGCAACGTAATTTAACATACACAACACAAGGATGTTATTGAATGTGCCTTTTGTGTTTGTATACGAATGATATTTTTTAGAATAAAATGCTCTAACCACTCCACAGGTTTAGGTTTATTACCCATGGAAAATACTAGTGCCTTTGACTAAGGTCAGCCTCTCCCAAGTTTGAAAAACTATACCCTGACACCCTAAATGTTAATTGACCGTCAAGTCAACTAACTTGAAAAGTTAAATACCAAAACTACCCTTCCTGTTTGAATGTATAATTTTACCCTCAATTAGTTGGATATTTATACTCTCAATTTTACTTTCTCCCTCTCTAACTGATATATTGATATACATATAAATGTAGATGTGTGTATATATATATATATATATATATATATATATATATATATATATATATTGAATTAGCAAAACAGGGCATGGTTTAGAATCTACAATTACGCACGAATCAACATTTGGCACCCATTGAAATCAAAACTTTCATGAGTCAATTAACCCACTTCATGTATCAGTGTCTTATATACTTACTGTATATATTATATATATATATATATATATATATTTATATGTGATAACAGTAAATTGTGACGTTTTAGTGATAGATACAGAGAGAGAGAGAGTTGGTCAAATATTTGCAGAGATATCATATCAAGGGTATTTAGGTCATTTTGTATAGGAGGGGTCTACGTCATCAATGACGCCAGCAAGTTCAATTATAATATCATTAAATATAAGAGGGTAAATTGGTAAAAGCACTTGAACTGTTAGTTTTTTACGGGGGTTATCTATAATTTGGGATGTCAGGACATAATTTTTCAAATCTTGAGGAAGTTAACCTCAGTCAAAGGCATTAGTATTATTCGTAAATAATAAATCAAAACCTGAGAGGTGGTCATAGCATTTTACCCTATTTTTTAAGCAATGACCGAATTTGTGGTTTACTCATATATATATATATATATATATAAGCACACACTCAGTATTATTTAAGTGAAAGGTAATATATATATATATATATATATATATATATATATATATATATATAAGCACACACTCAGTATTATTTAAGTGAAAGGTAATAGGTTTATTTGTGAGAATAAATTATTTTTATAACTGTCCATTTTCCCTTCAATGGTTGTTATATTACTTTTTGTTCAAAAGAGGAGTAAAATTTCAACATGCAACTCGTAAAAAGAAAATTAAAAAAATCATTATTTGTAAAATCTTTTTATTTATTTGTTTGGTGGTATTTTTAGTTGAATGTCAACAACATTAATTGTGATCACATGGCTTAGTCGCTTAGAATAGACGCATACATATCAGTGATTTTAAAATGTGGTGGGGTCTATGGTACCCAAAAGGTCTCAATCGTTGGAAATGGTCTACAAAAAACATCCATCATGATTTGAGGCGGCAACAACCATTACCATTGAGATCCATAGTCAACATTTTATACAGCGACCAGTTTGAACGCATTAAATATATAAATATACTAGTTAGCTGATTGACGTGTTTGTTGACATCTTAAAAGGATTTTGATCGCTTGAAATAATTTGAAAGTATAAAGTAATAAAACCTCCTCTAATTTTAAAGTGGTGCAATAAAATTTTTTATATTTACTTTACACACTTGTAATTTTAAAAACGTGAAAATCAACTCTTTTGGACTAAAAATACATTTTGAATTTCAATTTTATCCTTCTACATAATTTCTTAATATTTTCAACAATAACAATTTTATTCTTTTATATACATTTTTAAAATATTAATTTAATTATAAATAAAATATTCTTGTTGGCCGAGCAAAAAAAAAAATCTTCATCGTTAAAAAAAACATTTGACATTACTTAGTTTCTTAATATTTAAACAATAGAAAAAAAATTTTATCTATTTTTTTAAAAATATTATTGTTTTATTATCATTTTGTGGCCAAACAAAAAAATTTTAAAAAAAACTTCGTTGTTTTTAAATTATCTTTTTTGACATTGTTTAAAAAAAAAATTTGCTTGGCCACAAAATGATAATAAAATAATAATATTTTATATATAATTAAATTAATATTTTAAAATATATATATAAAAAGAATAAAATTTCTATTATTGAAAATATTAAGTAATGTCAAATATATTTTTTTAACAATGAATATTTTTTTTATTTCGCCAAAAAAAAAATAAAGATTTTTTTTTTGCTCGGCCAAGAAATAATAATAAAACAAGAATATTTTATTTATAATTAAATTAATATTTTTAAAAAAGTATATAAAAGAATAAAATTGCTATTGTTGAAATATTAAGAAATTATGTAGAAGGGTAAAATTAAAACGTAAAATGTGTTTTTAGTCCTGAAGGGTTGATTTGCACATTTTTGAAATTATAAAGACGCAAAGTGAACATGAATGAAATTTTTTCACGTTTTTGAAACTAAAAACGAGTTTTATGCACTTTACCCAATTTGAAAGTCTAATGATATATATGATTGGCGTGTATGTCTTTGTTGACATCTTAAAAGGATTTTTGATCGCTTGAAATAATTTAAAAGTCTATATATATATATATATATATATATATATATTCCAGTTAGTCAAGATGGATGTGCTACTGACTAAAAAGAGCTTCAATTACCCACATCACAGTGTGATCTATCAAAACTGATGCATGGTTCCATGTATATGTTTGCGAAGTTGGCTTTTGTGATTGTTTGCACGTTGGTGTTTGCTTCCATATTGGAGTAATTCCAATTCCAATTCCAATTCCAATTCCAATATCTAATTTGGCTTTCGTATATACGTGGAAGAGAGAATAAGCTACGAGAGTGTGCGTTTAGTGCTTCAGCTGTTTTGTGGAGCCAGTAGTATTTCTGATGTGACTAATGGGGCCCAGACACTAGCTGTTACTTATCTTGTTCATTTCATTCGAACCTCTCAGGTCATTCATCCAATGGGACCCAAGACACTAGCTATTACTTTACTTGTTCATTTCAATCCAACTTCTCAAGTCATCCATCCAACCACTACAAACACTAAAAATATCATTTTCATATTTATAACTAAATATATAGTATGTGAATGTCTATGTATTTTTACGGTGCATGTAACAGGATTTAGGAATTTCAAATTAGAATTAGGATTTCAACCAAAGTTGATTATGGTCCAACCAAAATTGTAATTTTTATTTTTTTAGTAAAATACGAAATATAACATATATTAAAAATATATTTAATAAAATTTGTAATATATTTTTAAAGTTACCTTTTATTACTTTAATCTCCTTTTCTTTTAATTAAACTATTTTAATATTCCCTATTCACTCGTGTGATGATTGTACATCGAAACAATGTTATTTTGGTGTATAAATCACAGTCAAATATCAAACTCTAAGTTAAACCAGTTATAACTCTAATAATGAATTAAAAGCTTTTGATGATACAAAAACTGATGTCGAGAAACTTGTAGAATTTGTAATATACATAATATAACATATATTAAATTTTATTTAAATTTAAATTTATTTTTTTAGTAAGATACGTAATATAACATATATTAAAAATATATTTAATAAAATTTGTAATATTATTTTAGTGCTGCAACAATATATGTGTGTGTGTGTGACTTAAGGTAAAAGGGAAGTAAAGGTATGTTTGTCTAATTGAAAAATAAAAATGAAGTCAAGAATGTCTTTTCAGTCAATGGAGGGATGAAACATATAATACATATAGTGTTGTGGTTAAGTGTAGTTGTGCACCAAACCTCAGGGGTATGAGTGTAAGTTCTATCAAATTATAAATATATGTGTAGTTAGAGCAAATCTCAGGGGGTGTGAATGTATTTTACCCTAAATTCTTTCTTCTGGTTTGACCATAATCAACTTTGGTTGAAATCCTAATTCCAATTTGAAAACCCTAATTCCTATTACATGCACTGTTTTGGCAGTTCGGTCATAATAATAACAATAATGAAAAAAGTAATAATAAGCATAACAAATACATAAAGGAACATCACAAAAAAAATTTGAAAAGAAAAGATGAATGATGAATAAAAGAAAATTAGAGAAATTCGTAACAAACCTTAAGATAGAGTATGACAACAACAGTAAAATAATATATATATATATATATATATATATATATATATATATATATATATATATATAAAGAGCACTTACCAGTGAAGCCAAAAGAAGCAAAGAGACCACATCAATTAAACCGATAAAGAAACATTAAAAACAAAATAATAATAAAAAGTTTTAGACATTCACAATAATAAAAAGAAGAACCGAAAGCTATAATGATGGATAATGATTGTTTAATTAATAATTTTTTATTTTTATTCAGTAAATACATCAAGGTAAATAATCTTTTTAATTTTTGCGATGCACGTGAGAACCTCTAAAATATATATAAAAAAATATTCTTCTTTGCAACTTATTACTTTAGTATAAGATATGGTTTTAGGCCTATTGATATTATTTGTATGTGTGTTAAATAGAGTTTGTGTTAAATTAAAAATGAAGAAATATTTAAAAAATTATTCAATGATAATAAAATAAAATTACTATTGTAACAAAATTAATATTGTTTAGAAAAATTTAAAATTACTTGTTGGTTTTAAATTTTTTAACAATTTATTCTTTTGATTTCTACCGTTTTGTAATCAAATTATTTTTCCTATTATTTATGTTTAAAAATATAAAAAGATTATTCTTCTTTGCAATTGAGTATAAATCTAGCATGAAGACATTAGATTATTTGACAATGAGATCTTCAATCTGCAAGATATTATAATCCTAATTGCAATGTGATACTGATAAGAATGCATTTGTGCATAGTTGATTATTCTTAATTACACTATGAAAAAAATTTAAATATTATCATTTATGACATTGAAAGAATAAACATATTTACTTCTAGATAAGATACATGGTCACTTGAAGAACTTTTTCTAATTTTTTATTTTTGTTTTCTTGGTTCCTGAAAACTGCGATGAATTATTGAAACAAAAAAAATTAGAAAATAGGAAATGGCCTCATAAATCCCAACTTCACTCAATTCATAAAATAATTATTGTGAAAAAGTTAGTGAGCAATAAATCAAAACATGTATACATCAAATCACATTATTGTTCCATTAGTTTATATATAGGTGTATTTTTTTAATCAGTCTATGGTTTGATGCCTTCATGGTCAAATAATCATATGAGCCAATATATTCATCTATCTACAGTTGTTTAATTAAAAAATAAAACCCTAAATTGAAAAGTGAACCTATAGACATATTTTATTAGTTATATATAATCAAACAACTCTAATTGAAAACCTTAATTCCAATTTTGAAATCCTAAAAACTCCTAAATTACATTCACGAAAATTAAAATTATTGCATAAATACACCCGTCTATTAAATTAAACTACTTATAAATAAGTTGCTATAGATGAGAGAAGTGTACCTGAGTTACTGTTCATCTTTAATCCAATTATTGATTGTTATTTTAGTACAACCTACTAAAGCATGAACAATAATGAAAAATTGAAGAAAGAGATAGAGAGGGGAAGCAATGTCTGAAAGATAACATAATTCAATAACCACAGATTAAGCCCAGGCTAAAAGCAAATATGATATAAACAATTTATGCTCATCTATATATATAAATAGACAAGAAAAAAAAGAGAAAAAAAAAAAGAAATCTTCCTTCAAAGCTAGCCCTGAATCTAGATGTGGAGAGGCTTTGCGTTACGAAGTGTTGTAGGTGGTACTACGGCCTGTAAGAAGTTTATCAAAAAGGACCTAATTTCGTCTTAGCTCGACTTGCCACTGGAAGAGGAGGCATTTTTTGCCCTCCCTCATGATCGGAGTTGAGAGACAACCGCACTGGAGTACTGAGCCAGACCCTCGCATTGGTCCATGATTTACCTATTCGTACAAAAATGGAAATGGGGCTTAATTAGCCTGGAAGGAGGAGCTAGATCAGTTGATGGAATGCGCACAACGGGCTCCCCCTGAGAGCGAGTGGGGTTTGGTGAGTCCATCTACGAAAGAAAAGGACTTTTCATAAAAAATAACATGCCGAGAGAGAGCAAAAGTACCTGATTGATGAGGGATCAAGGCTGCGCTGCGATCACCCTAATGATTGAAACCCCCCATGCAAATAGTTAGGGTTGATTGTGAAGAGCTGCTGGAATGTGACGATAGCAATCCGAACACCTTCAGAAAATAAGAATCTTGTTATACAGAAATAACCAGAAAGAATTTGATCTAGGATTCGCACATGAGAGTTGATGTGAACCGAGAGGAAATCGAATTTGAATGTTGGTTGATGAGAGTTGAGGGGAAGAATCGTCCGTTGATGAAAAGAAGAATTGCTAGTTAATGAGAGTCGTGTTTGTATTGGTGTTTGTGATTTTTGGGGTTTCGTTTAGGTTATTACTCTATTTTTCTATTTAAAAATAAATAAATAATGTAGTGAAACTACATGAGATTTGATGTGAGCTGAGGGGAAACCGAATTGGAATGCCGGTTAATAAGAGCTGAGAGGAAGAATCATCTGTTGATGAAAAGAAGAATTGCCCATTGATGAGAGTCGTTGCCGGTTAATGAGAGCCAAGTTTGTATTGGTGTTTGTGATTTTTGGGGTTTTAGGGTTTTGTTTAGGTTATAACTCTATTTTTCTATTTAAAATAAATAAATAATGTAGTGAAACTAAAAAAGAGTTTTGTTTAGATTATAATTATATATTTTTTATTTTAATAGTAGTATAGATATATACTTCCTCCATCTCTTTTTATTTGTTCATTTTTTTAAATTCAACTTATTAAGATGAATTTTTTAAATATTTTTTATTGTATTTGTAATGAATGAATTGCTAAGTTTACCCATGGTGGGTCCACATTTATGTTATGTTTTGTACTTTAATTGTTTTTGTAATTTCAATTCAAGAAGGGTAATTTAGAAATATTGTAAAATATAGTACATTGACTTTTTTTTCCTTTCATGCAGGTGTGTTATGAAGAAATTAAAACTTACAAAAAAAAGAAGAAACAAATCTACAATGAAAACATTCATATCGTTAACCTGTAATGTATCTATGTACAACCAATCGAGTTGATGAGGCGAGTTCACACTTATGCTTCCATTGTTTCTAATTTTGATAAGAGTAAAGATACAGACGCCAAATTCAGTAATTTTTGAATGAATTTTTGTGAGTTGGGGATGATATCATGATGTCACACCCCACTCACATAAAACAACCAATCAATCAAAGAAGGAAGTTAAAGCCCTAATTATGCCTTCAACTTCTTCTATGTTTCTTTGTGCACTATTTGGTTGCTGAGAAATTGTGAGAAAAAGAAAAGAAAATACGAGTGTTACAACTGACACTTTGACGCTCAACCTGATCCCAAATTTCTAAACTGTTTTCCTCTAGCAACCAAAGTAAAGGTTAGGGCTAATTTGTGGCACGAAATACTGTTGGGAATTGGAATATTATTAGGGGAGGTACTGATTTTAGTATCTCATAGTTGTATGGGTTTAAGATTTTTATAGTTTCAGTTTATTTCCTTTTCAATTCACTCTTTTCTTTCCTTTTTTCATAATTGTTGCAGTATGTTCGTATAAGAAGATACCCACATATGATCCCATCATCAATTGGTCGACGCTGTACATTGGTATGATATTCACACGTCGTGTGATAAGAATCCGGGGTACAAAGTTCGGTCTGGCTTTAAGGGGCATTTTGGTCTTATAGAGTTCAAATTTACACACATACGAGTCACGTGCATCTAATCTATTACTATTTGAACGATTTGGGACACATCGATGAAATGTTAAAAATGTGAAAGGGGTTTCATGAGGTTTAAGTAGTATTGTTCTGACTGTGTTGGATTTATAAGATTAATTCAAATCAAATTAAAAGAAAGAGTTGCTGATTTTTATTTCTATTCTAACTATTGAAGCAATTAAATAAAAAATAAGAGAATCTATAGAGTGAAGGTAATATGAGATAAATCTAGAGTTATTGACTTCACTACTAACTTCACAATCAATGGTCAATTGCACTAACTATGAAAAATTATATTATGCATAAGTGGTATCAGTGGCTACAAGCTCACTTTCAACCGTCAAGGGGATAACATATAATTAAAGTTAAGTCATGGACTATCTTCGATTGTCATGCACCATCTGCCTAACTACTCTAATCTAGGATGTAGTATGGTCTATTTTTTCTAAGCATAATCCATCAAAACTTTTTATTGTGTAATAATCAGTTTCATAATCACAGAAAACAAGAGGGATTGAGTTCAATCACAATAATTAAATATCTAAGGCAAGATAAGAAATCATTGAAACTGAATATATAGACTTTATTGCTCAATTATTTAATAATAGAATATTCTAAATTACACAATCTATGCATGAATATAAACCCTAATTAGAATAATTAAACCATTGATGCTTAGTTAGGGTTACATCAAAATCCTAGTGAATAACTAGCCACTCATAGAACAATGATTCTTCACTCCAAAAGCTCTCCAAAGCTGCTGCCAAAGATCCTTAATACAGCCCAATTCGTCACTTTTAATGGCCAATAGAATATGAAGTGTCCCCACCTAATTAAGAGACAATTAGGGTTTTCCCGCAGCCCCTAATCAGGTGAATTTTTCTACTGAACTTCGGCCCAACGTTTGACGCCTTAGAAGTCCTATACACGAAATTTTTGTGAAATACAAAAAGATCCAAAATCGAATTTTGTTTAACTTAAACAAGAATTATGCTGTTTTGATAGTTTAAAATAAGATATACGAGCAGTTTTTCAAAATGAGATTAAAACTGTACTTTGCACAGAATTGGGCTTCGGCCCGTAATCTCCTTAAGCAATTATAATTCTCTTGGGCATTTTCCTTGGGTTGTTTTAAGTCGAAATATGGAGTTAACCTGGTCCACTTGATGTAGGCTTCTCCTAACCTTCTTGAATGTTATCTTTAAAAACTCAAAAATCATTATTTGATTAAAATTATCATTAAGGACCTGAAAATATAAAAAATACTAAAACAGAGTAAAATCACAAATAATCTATTACTAAGAGAATAAAATATGCAAATTAAGAGGTTAGAATGCGTAACATTCAACGCCTATCATGGTATTAACAAGAGCACGATATTCAGCCTCTATACTAGAGTGTAAAATGATAGATTATTTCTTGTTGCGCCAAGAAATAAGAGAATCACCTAAGAGAATCTCCATTGAGAAATGCATTTTTGACATCCATTTGGAAAAGATTCCACTTACAACAACAACAACTGCAAGTAAATTGCAAATAGAAGTCAATCGGATGACAAGAGCAAAAGTCTCTTCATAATCAATACCATATCCTGTGTATAGCCTTTAGAAATGAGACGAGCTTTGTATCATTCCACAGAGCCATCAATGAGTCTTAATTTTGTAGACCTATTTATAGCTAACAATAGTTTTCCCAGAAGGCAAATCAACCATGTCCCATATATGAGCTTGGTCAAGAGCATGTAATTCATCTATTATAACTTGTTGCCAATGAGGATTATAACTAATTTCTCGATAAGATCGAGGTTCATGATGAGATAAAATAGTAAAGAAGTAATGATAGTCACAAAGGTAACCTAGTGTGATTCTTACCCGATCTGAATAATGAGTACTATCGATGGCTCAGTGAAAAAGATATCAGATGTAGAGGATTCAGTAACAGGATCATCAGCAAAAGTAGACCCATCAGGAGAGACCGGATGTGGGAGCTTAGAGGGAAGTGTAGGATCTGGAGAGATATGAAGGGTATTTGGTAAAAGTGATAGTTGACCTGCGACTGGTGGTTAGTCGGTGTCTATGTCAGAAAGAAAGAGATCAACAGTGGGATCACTAAAGAAGAATGACCTATATGGAGAATTGACGTAAAACTTAGAGAGGGATGAGAACATCTTATGTTCCCAAAAGATGACATGACGAGAAATACGTAATCATTTAGAGATGAGATCCCAACAACGATAACCTTTGTGCTCAATCCCATAGCCTAAGAAACAACAAAGACGAGCACGAGGTTCTAACTTAGTGTGTTCATGAGGTTGAAGGAGGACAAAACAAGCACAACCAAAAACCTTGAAAAGATTATAAGAATGGGTAATATCATACAGACGCTTATAAGGAGATTACTTTTGGATGATAGACATGGGAACATGATTGATGGTATAAATAATGGTAAGAGCTGTATGCCCCCAGAATTTTTCAGGACAAGAACTGAAAATAAGAAGAGTGCGAACAATATCAAATATATGTATGTGTTTACGTTCTACTCTCTCATTTTGTTGAGAAGTGCCAGGATAAGAATAGTTAGAGATAGTGTTGTGTTGTCGAAGAAATTCGAGAAAATTGGTTTCCTTGTATTCCATGGTATTATAAGAATGAAATATTTTGATAGATCTTAAAAATTGGGTTTTAACCATGTTGGCAAAATTATAGTAAAGTTGAGGTAACTCAGAGCGATTATTCATTAAATAGAGTCAGGTAAATCAAGAATGGTTGTTTTCCAAGTTGACAATGCAAACAATTGACACCATCATTTTTGATAGATCCTAATAAACCAATGCCAACGATTGACAGAAGAAGTTGTAGAGGTGGAGGCTATAACAGAAGAATGATGAGTAGGAAGATGAAGATTGATGAGCTCAAATAATTTTTCAACTTTATGGCCTATCCCAAAGAACTTTCCTATCTGAGGATCTTGTACAGAAGAACCAGAACAAGAAAAAAAGAACATTAAGTCCAAGTTCACATATTTGACCAACTGAGATAAGATTAAAAGTAAGTTCAGGTATGTGAAAGGTCTTAGAGAGCATGACACTTAGGGTGGAAACTTGTCTTGTGTTATTTACTTTCATATGAGACCTATCAGCAGTGGTAATAAGAGGGTGTGAGTAGTAGAATTTTTAGAGGTGAAGATAATGGAGTCAGAAGTTATGTGATTACAACAGATAGAATCAAAAAGCTAAGAAGAGTTACCTGAAATAACATGCATAGTAGTAGATTGAGTACCTGAAGTGGAAAGGAGTTGTTGGATCAAATCCCTTAGATTATTTGTAGAGACAGATGATATGGAATCGGGTAAAGAAGATCCTTCAATTGTAATAGCCATGACAGATGAGTGACTAAACTTAGGTTTAGCATTACAGGAGGTGGTTTTGTAAGAATTCTTGAAGAAATCTTGCTAATAATGATTGGGTCCTTTCTTATGACAAAATTTGCATACTCTGATAGGGTAGATCAGAAGGGCATGATAAAGATCATGACAGTAAGTACAACCTGTCTGGGAAGAAGAGGAATGACTATTCTGGTGGTAGGATATAGCAAGAACTGTATCAGTGGTCTGTGATGAGAGATTTTGAGATTGAAGAGTACCGAGACAAGTTTCTTCTGATAAAAGCTCTGAGACAACACTTTCGATGGTGGGAACTGGATGCTGATGTAGAATAGAGGCTCGAACCGACTCACACTTATCGGTGAGAGCTATGAGAAATAATTATCAGTCTTTGTTGATCTATATAAGTAGTGAATTTTTGCGTATCAGTAGAACAATTGCATGTATGTTTTGAGATAGTTAACTGATCCCAAATAACATACATTTCAGAAATAAAGATATTTATAGATTGACTAGGTTTCGGAAAAGTATGATGAAGAGTCCTCTGGAGTTAAAATTGATGAGTAAGATCAATAGTGGTATACCTATTCTGAAGAAAATCCTAGACTGCTTTGGCGGTATTAAAATGACCAAATTGTAGGCCAATAGATGGAGTTGAGGTATTACGGAACCACGTGATAACTTGATAATTTTTGCTATCCCAGTCATCAAGTCATTCTGCATATTTATTGTTGGCTTCAGAGTCTTCTTTCTTGAGTTCAGGAATAGCACCAATGATAAGACGCCAAAGCTTACGACCCTTTAAAAAGCATGACATAACGGGAGCCCAGGTAGAGTAATTAGGGCCATCAAGAATAATGGTGATGGTTGAGATACCTCAGAGCGTTTCATAGATGTAGGACATTGAAATAATTTTTTTTTGTATAAGAATATATATATATATATATATATATATATATAGGTTTTTCAAATTCTAAGCAACATTGCAAAAAGATAGTAATCAAAGTGATTACAACATTAGCACACAGAATTGGTAATGGGCAAAGGTAGAGAGAATGAATACTAAGTAACTGGTGAAGACACGACAGTTTCTGGCATGTCACTGACAGAAGCACCTGGAGAAGTAGTGTTTGCCAGAAAGCTCGAAGACGAAGGGCAGAGATAGATGATGTGTTTGTTAGAAAGTGAATCTGAAACTCATCAGAGATTGCAATCACGGTACATGTAGTCGTCTTTGACTCTTTGTGAAAGAGAGGAATAGAGAGGTTGACGAGGTGACGGCTGACAATGGGTTGTCTAGGTTTTAAAAGTGGCTGCTGACAGCGATGAACAATGGGTTTTGCATGGTTACAGATGATGTTTGAACAGTGGTTGGTTGATTGGGTGTGTATTGGTTGAATAGCGGTGATGGTGGTTTTTGTGATAAACAGGTGATGGTGGTGGTTTCTGGTGATGGTGTTTGAATAGGTGATACGAAATTAAGAGTATGGGTGATTAGGTCTGTATTCGTTGAACAATGGCGATGGGTCTGTATTATTTGGTATAGTGGCTAAACAATGGTGATCAGTGGTGATGGTATTGATTGAACAGTGTCAATGGGTCTGTATGGGTTAAACAATGACGATGGTTTTTGATGGATTAGTTGGAGTTTGCGGCAACTGTGATGAAAGATGTAGATGGTGAGTTTGTTGGCTTGGGTTTGTTGTTTGGTCACTGATAAGGAATGAATATTGCATATTCAATATCCTTAAAATTATATGAATTAATGTCTTAGTAATATTTCTTTCATATTTTTATTAATAATTTTAATCTTTATATAATTTCAGGTGATGAAGGGTAATTCTGATAAATAATGGTGAAATCGAGCTACAAATGGTGCTCATTTAGTTATCACTGAAGCTTGACTCATGAGAGATATGTTTATTTTGAAGATCCAAACTAAATGGACTGAAGAAATGGGCTGGAAATGAATTTAAATGAAGAAAAGGAGTACGAGCCCATTCGCATTGAAGATTGGGCCAATTCAAGCCTAAAAAGTTCTGGACCCGTTTTGGTATTCAGACCATAAGTCTGTACACGATTGTCAAAATGACCCAAACTCTACGCAAGTTGAAGGAAATTCAATTTTGTACAATTTCATATTTCACAAAAATTTCCTAAAACGGACGTTTTCAGTAACTTTTTGCCTTATTTGCGCAGCTGCCCTATTTGCAAAATAGGTGGAAAAAATTTAAAATACAAAATTCAAAATACAAAATTTGAAATACAAAATTCAAAATACAAAATTTTGAATTTAAATATCTAAAATTTGATCTCCATATCTTTAATTTCAATTTTGTATTGCAGACGTGACCGTGTAAAAAATATTTTGCAAAGTTTTGAACTTGAGACCTCTTGTGAAGTAAATTGCACAGAATACCATCTCTCTCACAATTCTTCTTATGTTCATCTTTGGCAATATATATCCTTTTTAGCCCTCTTTTGCTGCTTTTCTTCTTATTTGGAAATCAACCCCTAGAAAACATAAAATGCAAAGATAAGAATATTTAAATAAAGTAAAAGAGTAATTAAAGACTTATTTTGAGATATAAAATAACATGTTTTGTGCACTTATCACCAAGTAAAATAAATCTTCCTCTCCTTGATGCTATAAAACAAATTCCAACATATGCAAAGTTCTTGAAAGATTTATGCACTCAAAAAGCGTAATTCAAGGGGTAGTGTCCCAAAGAAAATATTTCTCATCGAGCAAGTAAGCTCGATTATTCAGCATAACACTCCCCCTAAGTTCAAAGATCCAGGTGCTCCTACTATTTCTTATATTATTGGTGTTCATGAGGTTGATAGAGCACTCCTTGACTTAGGAGCTAGTGTTAATCTGTTACATTACTCGGTGTATTTGCAATTAGGGTTGGGTGAGCTTCAACCCACGTCAGTTGTATTGCAACTTGCTGATTGATCTATGAAGCAACCGCGTGGTATAATTGAAGATGTCATAATTAAGGTGGACAAATTTTATTTTCTGGTGGATTTTATTGTTCTTGACACAGAACTTGTCCCTAATCCAAAGAAATCTATTCCAGTGATTCTTGGTCGTCTTTTCTTAGCTACAACTAATGCAAACATTAATTGTCGTACTGGAGCCATGAATATTTCTTTTGGAAAAATGAAAGTGAAATTGAATATCTTTAATGCCACTCCATATTCCCCTGATGAGTCTGAGTGCTTTGTTTTAGATGTCATAGAGGAGTCTGTTGTGGAATCAGTTCCCCCTATCTTACATAAAGACTCTTTAGATACTTGTTTGACTCATTTTGGTTGTGAGAGCTTTGATGTAGGGCAACACATTAGTGAAAGTACTTCCTTACTGCATGCCACCAGTTTAGATTCTCCACCATTGAGAGAACCTAAAGAGTTTGCACCCTTACTTTTAACTATGCTTCCTATTCCTTCCTTAGAGTCGCCCTTTCAATTTTAGTTAAAGCCTTTACCAAATAAACTCAAATATGCATTCTTAGGATTTAATGACACTTTTTCAATTTTTAATGCACTCAATGTGTCTACCAACCAAGAGAGTGAGCTTTTAAGTGTGCTTAAGGAGCATAAGGAGACGATAAGATGGAGTACATCGGATTTAAAAGGAGACTAGGATAGATTCAAGTTTACATCTAGCCTAGATGTTAAACTTGACTCCTTGGGGGTATTTTGTATCCCCACGTATGTTAGATATTCAGTGTTTTTGGTAGTTTAGTAGGATTTATTTTATTTTTGATTATTATTATTATTTATTAAATTTTTTTTAGTGATTTTGTGTTTTTGTTCATTGTGTAAAAAAAAAAAAAAAAATTTGTCCTCCATTCTCTGACTATGTATGTAGTACCAATTCAATATTTTGTCATATGTTTGATAAATTGATGATTTCCGTTTATTAAAGTCAGGTTTCAATACCCAATACTGTCGAGATTGCTTCAACACAGTATGACTTTTCTAAGGAAAGACAGCCCATTTGCACTCTATACGTTAGAGTGTTTGGATAATCAATATCTTATCACATATACATCTTGCTTCAACACAATATAATTTTAGGGATATTGAATATTCAATATTCCTAAAATTATATGAATTAATGTCTTAGTAATATTTTTTTCATGTTTTTATTAATAATTTTAATCTTTTTATAATTTCAGGTGATGAAGGGTAATTCTGATTAATAATGGTGAAATCGGGCTACAAATGGTGCTCATTTAGTTATCACTGAAGCTTGACCCATGAGAGATATGTTTATTTTGAAGATCCAAACTAAATGGACTGAAGAAATGGGCTGGAAATGAATTTAAATGAAGAAAAAGAGCACGGGCCCATTTGCATTGAAGATTGGGCCAATTTAGGCCTAAAAAGTTTTGGACCCGTTTTGGTATTCAGACCATAACTCTGTACACGATTGTCAAAATGACCCAAACTTCACTTAAGTTGAAGGAAATTCAATTTTGTACAATTTTATATTTCACAAAAATTTTCTAAAACGGACATTTTCAGCAACTTTTTGCCCTATTTGCACAGCTGTCACTTTTTGAGCGCAAATGCCATTTTGTGAGGCACAAATGCCATTTTTTTATATGCACTTGCCACTTTGGGGAGGCCATGTGTCCCGTGGGTTTTGTTTTGCAAAGTAAAACAGCGAAAAGGAAGAAAAACTAGGTGTTTTGGGGGGAGAAACACAGAGAGAAATACAGAGGCGATTCGTGATGATACGGACAAGATGGCGATTTCATCATCGTTCACACTTGGACATCCGATCATGAGCGGCTAAACACCATTTCGGAGAACTGACGTAACCCTAACCTGTCTTTCAATATTTTAAATTGTATATTAATTTAGGGATTATTTATTTTATGCATTGATTGTATAACTGATACATAAACAACAGCTGTGCTGTTAGTTTTAATTTGAATGTATTGATTCATTGCACATTTATTCTTGTTCTTGTAGAATGAATTCAAATTTACAATGATTAGGGTTTGGTTCTTTTCAATTTCTGTGATTTTGTTAAGACAGGTTATACAATAGTTTTCACATATCGTTCAATTTAGATTTTTGATAATTCGTATTAAACAAAGATGGGTTATCACTTCATTAGTTAGTCAGATGTATAGGCCATGCTAAGTGAAGACGAGTTATGCTTAATTGAATGTTGAACGAATTCTCTTGATAGAATTGAATTGGACTTGTAGCCATTCTCTTCTGAATGCATAGATTAAATGTCCCAAATTAGTATAATTGTCATTGTCATAGGGTTAGTGGTGAAGTCAATTCCTAGGACTTTCTCTTCCTGATTAAACTTCGTAAAATACATTTACAAATAACTTTGATTTTCTCAACCAAATTCAAGATCAAATATCAACAATTGTTTTTCAATTATTTTAGAATTAGTTTAAAGATTAAGTAACATAACAATTCAACCTTGCAAGTCCTTGAGGTTCGACACCCTCTATATAGCCCTGTCCTACGAGGACTCGTTCTATTTCGAGTGGTTAAGTAGAATTAAAATCACAACAGTCACTGTGTATACAGTAGATGGTGATTAATAAAGATTACGGTTGTTGATAGAATGGTAAAGCTGAGGTTTGTGTTGATGAACAGTTGATGAAACAACGGTTGAACAAATTTTCTAGAATCGTTTATAGCTCTGATACCATGTTACGAGAGAGAAAAAATAGAGAAATAACGTATGTATTCATCAACTATGAGTATATCATCTACAATACAATGAAACTTATATATAGATAATACAGAGAGCGAGTCAAGGAATATAGAGAATCAGGAAAGAGATTGTAGGGGAGAGAGATCATGAAAGAGATTATAGAACACATGATACATATGTACTATACTAACACTTAATTTTATAATCTGGCTCATATTTCATTCCCAACAACTAATACCTTGTTTCAGAAACATTAATAATACGCCAACCACGTTGCATGTGGATTTCCCTAATTATGTGACACCCAACCATTATCATATAATACTTATCACTAATAAATTATCATGCCAAGTGCAACCATTTTTTTTTATAACAAATTCATAAATCCAGTTTTCTTTGCAAGGACGGAAACACTCTCTTTTCATTTTGAGTTTTCTTTATAAGAACGGGATGCTTGTAAGGTAGGAGATATGACTTGACTACAACACTCCATTAAATGAACTGGACAATTCTTTTTAGTTAACAGTTAAAAAATTTCACTAGGTCAACAATTCTTGTCATTGTTTCTACTTTTTCCACTATGTTTTAGCAAGTAAAATGTGAGATTTGTTGGAAATTAATCCATACTCAACTTAAAGAAATCAAGAATACTGCAATAATTATAAAGGAGATTTTAATTGATATACATGAATGAAGATTAAACTGTAGAATAACTTTGAGTTTTCTGCAAGAGATCCTTAGATAATTCTACCCCTTTTTGAGAGTTGTTATTCGATAGGGCTGAATAAGGGTTATGAAACCCTTATTTATAGCAACAATAAAGGGGACGACTTTTCTACAAAATAAAATACCTAAATCTCACTTCCTATCATGAAGACCTAGACATCAATGGTTTGAATTAAATCACATCAAATAAAGTTGAAAAATCACAATCCAACAGTGTAAATATTATATTGCAATTCAATTTTAAAAATAGTACATAAGACCACAAATAAAAAGCATTTGATTTATTAAAATATTCCAACAAGGTTTACTATCATAAAAGACCATCTTATACTTGCCCACACGGTTTGTTAGTCTTCCTGATATATATATATATATATATATATATATATATATATATATATCTCTTTTTATTTGTTCATTTTTTTAAATTCAACTTATTAAGATAAAATTTTTTAATATTTTAAAAAAAATGTTTGTGTACATTAGGGAGCATTTTAATTGTATCATTAAGTTCAAACAAATTTTAAAAGCAAATAAACTAATAATTTAAGGAGGTCAACATCTCTTGCCATTGTTCTACTTTTTCCACTATGTTTTATCAAGTAAAACGAAAAGTTGGTGAATTGTATAAAAGACCACGTAATTGTATCATTAAGTTCAAACAAATTTTAAAAGCAAATAAACTAATAATTTAAGGAGGTCAACATCTCTTGCCATTGTTCTACTTTTTCCACTATGTTTTATCAAGTAAAACGTAAAGTTGGTGAATTGTATAAAAGACCACGCCATACTTGCCCACACGGTTTGTTAGTCTTCCTGATATATATATATATATATATATATATATATATATACACACACACACACACACACTCCATCTCTTTTATTTGTTCATTTTTTTAAATTCATGAAAATTTTTAATATTTGAAAAAAAATGTTTGTGTACATTAGGGACCATTTTAATTGTATCACTAAAAGATACCACATGGTTTGTTAGTCTTCCTAATATATATATATATATATATATATATATATATATATATGTATGTATGTATGTCGTTAATAATGAAAATTAGAACTAACAATTTTGTTTTAAAACTTTCTACTTATGTCTAATCGATTATCAATTTTTTAAAATTGCTTTCATTATTTTTGAAATAAAAATGAGTTATTAAATGTGTTTGTTACTACAGCTTGTCATTTTGGAAATGGCAACAAAAAATAAAAAATGACCAAGTTACTAAACAAGTCCTTAGTTTTTGCATTCTTTTTGTTCTGTTTTAGTGCATGTTTCGTACCATGACTTTTTTTTTTTTCCCTTTCATGTGGGTGTGTTGTGAAGAAATTAAAACCAACAACAAAAAAAATCTACAATGAAAACATTCAAATCGTCAACCTGTAATGTATCCATGTACAACCAATCGAGTTGATGATGCGAGTTCACACTTATGCTTTGTTTGGTAAGAATGAAGAAAATTAAATGAAAATGAGAGAAAAAGGATGGATAAGACTTACGTAGAAAAGAGTGTTGGAAAATATATATGGGCTGAATATGCTACTCAGCATGACATCATCAACAAACTTCATTATATATACTTATCATAATATCTTTGAATACAAGTAAATATACTTCTAGAGTGTACAAGAAACCTCACTTTTATACATTCTAAAATTTTCAATACATTTTTATAAGATTATATAAATGGAAGATATATATCACTCTAAAATCATATAACATATGTACGACAAAAATTACATGTTATATATGGCCAATGATATTTTAACACTATATAAACTATTATATAAAACTACATATAAGGAACCTGAAATTTGATGATCGAGGCTTGAATTATATTCAATCTCCTTAAGTCAGTTATCGTCTTGCAATGATGTTGAACGGACCCTTGGCTATTGTCTCACAGGATACAACTATCTTCCTCTCAATTGAGAGCAACACTTCAAACCAACTGAGCTTCTACGAACCGCCTATGTATAAGTACTCTCTTGAACTTGACTCACTTGACCTTCTCTTGAACTTGACTCACCCTTTGGATTCAAATACAAACACAATGACTCACTAAAAAATTGGGTTACTTTGTAGAGAATGATAGAATAGTACGTTAGAAGAGAAGAGGAAGTCTGAATTGTATATATTCACAAATTAGAATTGAGGGACCTATTTATATGCATAGTGGTACCCCTTCATAAGTATCCGAATAGCCATGAGCTCGTTTTGTTTCAACTTTAAACAATACTACTTGTGTTTATTCGATACTAATAGACACTTTTGGTGTCTATTCAGTATGAATCACACTGTTTCACCTTCAACCTACACTAATAGTGTTTATTTGTTACGAATTAATATTTACGTGTCTGTTAAGTAATATAATATTTAATTTTTATTCAATTTTTCTAACAATCTCTCACATGAATAAAAATTACTCTCAATTGTAAAAAAAGACTCGATTGAAAATTTTCTAGTGTAATACTATCGAATTTACTTGAATAACTACTGACAACTAAATGAAATATTAAACGTTGATCAGCTAGAAGCTTTAATGACTTTAGTCAAATACCGAAATATTTTATGGCTCTATAATTTTTTCATTTTCTTTTTTTAAGATGCTGACTTTTGGATCAGATTACAACTTTGATACATTAATGTTATTTTTATGGAAGTACTCGCTATCACCACTAGCCCATACATACAATTAATATGTACACAAACATTCAACTATATAAGCACATATTGCAAGCCTTACCGCAACTCACATTACTAGAAAGAATTCAAGAAGGTGGTGATGATGAATATTGAAGTTCTCTCTAGAGAGACAATCAAACCATCATCTCCAACACCCCAACACCTCAGAAACCTTAGACTCTCTTTCTTAGATCAACTTGCATACAGAATTTATATCCCCACCATATTCTTCTATGATAGCAATTCGGATAGTGATAATGATCATTTGGACAGATCAAACCTGCTCAAGAAGTCTCTAGGAGAATGCTTGACTCAATATTACCCGTTGGCTGGGACAATCCGGGAAGATTTCTCAGTAGACTG
Source organism: Cornus controversa (assembly GCA_026545225.1). NCBI lineage: Eukaryota > Viridiplantae > Streptophyta > Magnoliopsida > Cornales > Cornaceae > Cornus > Cornus controversa. The sequence continues at coordinate 53,991,519 of CM048849.1, read as the reverse complement.
CAACGATGAGGGCGTCGAGTATATAGAAGTCCGGGTGGGCTGCAAGCTATCTGAGGCTATTGAGAAACCGAATATGGAGTTGTTGAACCAGTTGCTACCATTTGATCCATATGGTAAAGTGATTGGACGAAGAGAAGCAATAGTAGGTGTGAAATTCAATATATTTGATTGTGGAGGAGTGGCAGTTGCTGTGTGTGTTTCACACAAGATCGCTGATGGAACTTCTGTGGCTACATTTGTTAATGCTTGGGCAACTATGTCCAGAGGTGGTGGTAGTAATAGTGAAGCTGATGATCAGGAACAACAACAACCCATTTTCGACACAGCCTTGCTATTCCCACCGAGGGAAATGCCAGGTTTCAACCGTCAGACTGAGACGAGGAATGAGAAGATCGTGACCAAAAGGTTTGTGTTCAACAAATTTAACATCATTGCCCTCAAAGAACGTGCATCGTCATCTTGTGTTGGCAAGTGTTCGGAAATACAGAAGTACTCCCCAACCCGCGTTCAGGTGGTTTCAGCACTCATTTGGAACACTTTCATGACGACAATTCGATCAAAATCCAAACAGGGGAAGGTTTGTGTCGCAGTTCATGTAGTGAACTTGCGCGAAAGGATGGTACCACCATTGCCGAATCACTTCTTTGGAAATATTTGGCGAACTGCAATGGCACCAACAACGGTAGACGGTGACAGAGATTTGGGTACCTTGGTGAGCTTGATGGGGAATGCTATAAGGGAAATCAATGATGATTATGTGAGAAGGCTAAAAGTGGATGATGGTAGTACTGTTGCTTCATTCAAGAAGGCAAGTGAACAATTTTTGAAGGGTGAGATGGAGTTCTTTGGCTTCAGTAGTTGGTGTAGATTTCCTTTTTATGAGGTTGATTTTGGGTGGGGAAAGCCTGCATGGGTGTGCAGTCCCATTAGTCCTGACAAAAATTTGGCTCTTTTGATGAGCACTAAAGAAGGGGATGGAATTGAGGCATGGGTAAGCCTGTTGGAAGAAGACATGGCTATCTTCCAACGTGACCTAGACCTACTCTCATTTGTTTCCTCGGTGTACTAGTGATGATCACTCTATTATCCTTGCAACTATATATTATGCATTGTTGTATATATATATATATATATATATATATATATATATATATATATATCTTGTTCCTTAGATACCAAGGATGATGACCATGTTAACTTTTCTATTTGTTTGATCGAATAATTAAGTGGTCACACCCCCTGTACTTGGTTTCGTCCATCTATTTGTTACTATCACAATGCTTGTGTGTTGAATGTTATTGATGAAAATGGATCCCTATTTTCATCTTTCAATTGGGTTCTTACATCTCATGGCCACAAATCAAAATGATCCTTGTCTGAATGATGTTAGTTAAAAGAATGATTGGGTAATACTGGAGTTTGTGTTACCTGTCTGCTCGATTTTTGAATTTTTATTTTATTTTTTTAGTTGTTTTAAGATTGATTTTATTTTTCCAAATAGTTAAAGGCACAGAAATGAAATTAAAAAACAATGTAATTATTAAGTTCAAAACCTGCAATTTCGATAGGAGTAAAGATACATACACCGAATTTAGTAATTTTTGAATGAATTTTTGTGAGTAGGAATGACATCATCAACATAATGACATCATGATGATATTACACCCTACTCACATCAACTCATTCAAAAACAACCAGTCAAAGACGGAAACCAAAGTCGTAATTATGCCTTCAACTTCTTCTATGCTTCTCTGTGCGCCATTTGGTCGCTGAGAAATTGTGAGAAAAAGAAAAGAAAATACGTGTTACAATTGACACTTTGACCCTTAACCTAATCCCAAATTTCTGAACTTTTTTCCCCAGTAACCAAAGTGAGGGGTTGGGCTAATTTGTGGTACGAAAACTTATTGGGAATTGGAATATTATTAAGGGAGGTACTTATTCACTCTTTTCTTTCCTTTTTTTTCTTAATTGTTGCAGTATGTTCGTATAAGAAGATACCCACCGGCGATCCCATCAACGGTTGGTCGGCACTATACATTGACATGATATTCACGCCGTATCATAAGAATCTGGGATACAATGTTGGGTCAGGCTTTAGGTTGAAGGGACATTTTGGTCTTATAGAGTTCAAATTTACGCACATGTGAGTCTTGTGCGTCCGATCCATTACTATTTGAATGATTGGGGACACATTTATGAAATGTTGAAAATGTGAAGGGAGTTTCATGAGATTGAAGTAGTATAAGAAAATTATGTGATTAATTTGAATAGTACATGAAAATTTTCTGAATTAACACTTTTAATTATTTGAAAAGTGTGGTGAATTAAGTACAGAAATACCAAAAACTAATCAACCAAGTATAAAGTAAACTAGCCAAGGGGGAAAAAAGGAATATAAAAAGTAAACAAAGCTTGAGCAGGTTTTTGGCTATTAACCTAATGACTGGTGTAATCCTACACTATGGTTTGATTGGAGGCAAGTGGTTTCAAATCTCTGTGCAAAATCATAGCAAAAATTCCTTTGTTAGTTTCTAGAGAACATGCCATTGATAAACAGCACCAAGTGGACAGCTCATAATAAAATTCACAAACAGTAAATTGTAAGAGGATTGGAAAAAAAAAAAATTTGTAAGAGGATTTATTTTCGAGGTATGGACATGTTAAAATTATGTTAGGTAGCTATAAATATAAAAGCTCAACATTTCTATTTCAGGCTCTAAAATAATGGATTAATACAGAGAATAATGATTTCTTACTCATCGGTGAATAAAATTTTTTTTACACACCAAGCATAGTAATAATTGAATATAATCTAATAGTGTAAAAAAAGTAATTTTCAAATATCAGTCCAATCATATCTAATAGTTACCAAACATGATATCAATATAGAGATATCTTATTATATATATACACACATTTACATGTAACAAAAATTATATAATAAAGTAATTCAAAAGTGACGCCACTACCACGTACTACTCTTGTCACCTTATGAGCCCAAAAATTCTGACCCAGTCACCATTGCCAGTTTCTGACAATTCTAAATTTAATTTTTTTAACATTATTAAATAATTCGTCAGAAATTATTTTTGTCTTTCTTAAAACTTGTTTGACTTAACTTATTAATTAATCAAAAGTTTGCACTTTGTATTAAACGACGGCTTTAATCCTTTTTGATTAACCCAATATATTTTCGGGACAATTCACGTATTCTAATATTCATTTTCTTAGATTTTTTTTTTCTTGAATAATTTCATTAGCAATATTTCTGTCAGCTGATTCAAGACCTTTAAATTTTTTTTTTTTTTTCTTCCAGAAGGACTAAAATCTAAGGCAATAAAAAACGAGGCAAAAAGGTACATAACATTTTACTAAGCAAAAATGTTCTCTGTCCTATTTTCTTTTGTGCGCGGCATGTATAATGTAGAATCCCTTCCTCTCTTTCTTTTTTTTTGGTAAAAAATTCACATACTCAATTATTTTTAAGGAGACTCATACAGTATAGAAGTTGTAAGATCAACCCAAAAAAATACTTTTAAATCACACTTATCGATTAATTATAATTTTTTTTCTTTTGTACTCTTCGAGAGTCAAATTAAGACGTTTGAATTTAAGGTTCATTTCATATTAACTCATTACTACCATGTTGGACCACCCATGCACGTTAAGTGAAAATATTGTTTTTTTTTTCATGACAGTTTTAGTATAATACACTCCAAAGACCTTACGTGGTATAGTAGTTTTCTGATTTTCATATTATGTAATAATTCAATTAATTATTTAAATATCAGTATGAACTAAAACGTATGGTTTGTAATGAAAATGATGTTAAACGTTATTGTACCGCATCGTGTGATGCTCGAGAATCGTCCGGTCCGATGTAATAACAAAGCTAAATAAATATACATGAAACAAGATCGCGAAAAGATTGCCCCGAAGGATCGGTACTACCTAACGTGATTAATATATTAAGTGGAAAACGTAGTGGGATGTGACGTTGGGGGGAGAAAATATATATAATATTAATATCAACTAAGACCAGAAAAACATTTAAAATTCATAAACAATTGAAACAATATCTACTTTCAAGATTTCATTAGTGACAGAGTATTTGACTTTGATTGTAAAATGTATGACGTGTTAATTGTGATTTGTATGACATGGGTGAAAGATAGACTTTGATTAGGATTTTTCTATATACAGATAAGTTTGAGGGATACGTTTTCATTTAACCGCTATAAATATCGAGACGGTCCATATTCCACATATACAATTAATACCCTCTGAATTCCTTTACAAACTTGAAAAGCCTTTCCAATTTCTGACTTGATCGTTGGAGTGTAGTTGGCCGGCACCATGTCGATACTCTTTCGATTACCTTTCTGTTGTTCTTTTTTACAGGTTGGCATTTGACCAATCCAGGGGTGGATTTCTGCTTCATCAGTTGGTGCCGTTTGTGAGAACGATCACAAACTTGATTGTTTTACACAAATCATATACGAAGCATGATGCACACACAATGTGGGCTAAAGACTACGGCCGGACAAAATTTTCTTACCGGTCACAATCCTCTAGCTAGACAGAATCCCTTTGCCGATCACAATCCTCCAATCAGACAGGATCCCCCTGTTAGTCACAATCCTCCAGCCGGACAAGATCCCCTTGCCAGTCACAATCCTCCAATCAAACAGGATCCCCCTGCCGATCACAATCCTCCAATCGGACAGGATTCCCCTGTCGGCCACAATATGCCCGTCGTCCCATACCTTACCGGTCACAACTTGCCGACAGTAGGAGAATGAGGCATACAGCCCCCTGGTCAAGGAGACTTCCCTTACCGGTCACAACTTGCCGACAGTAGGAGAATGAGGCATACAGCCCCCTGGTCAAGGAGACTTCCCTTACCGGTCACAACTTGCCGACAGTAGGAGAATGAGGCATACAGCCCCCTGGTCAAGGAGACTTCCCTGATGCACACCCCGGAATCCCAAATGATCAGGAATGAGTCGCAGTATTAGAATACCAGGTTCAGAACTTGAATCAGAGTCTGACTCAGGTACTCCAGCAAAATGCGACAATCCTGCAACGTCTTCCTCCTGTGGCACCAGTGCCATCACGGATTCACCTCAGGCCGGTTGATCTAGAAGGGGATGACACGGGGTGAGACAGTAGAGTTCCGGCAGATGACGCGGCCCAGAGCCAAGTGAGAAGCGATCGAGAAGGGACAAATCCAATTCACCTAGTCCCGCCAGAGAGAGCTCATGCCCAAGGCGAGTCGGGGTTTAGGACCCGTACTCATGGAAACTCAGGGCATCCAAGGGAGGCTACCTATTATGATGTAGAAATACTCCTTAGAGCCAAGGTAAAGAGCATGACTCACACATTGAAGGGAAAAAACCCTGCTACAGTAGAGGATCTGGTTCAACACACCAACCTCCCTTTCTTCGCTAGGGTAATGAACTGTCCTCTGCCCAACAAGTTCAAGATGCCCACCCTTGAAAGCTTTGATGGGACCAAGAACCAGCTAGATCGTCTAGAGACCTACAAAGCTCTGATGCACCTCCAAGGAGTACCAGATGAAATCCTGTGGAGAGCATTTTCTACTACATTGAAGGGTTCTGCCAAGTCATGGTTTAACAACCTGAAGTCGGCATCTGTACGTTCCTTTAAAGAATTAAGCCAATTGTTCGTAAGTAATTTTATTGCCACCCGAAGGCACAGATAACCCACCACCTATCTCTTGAACATAAGACAGACTAAGGGGGAGTCATTGCAAAACTACATTAATCGGTTTAAGAAGAAAATATTGCAGGTTGATGCTCTGGACAACAAGATAACAGTTACAACATTCATGGGGGGCTTACTGCCTTCAAAGTTCTTATACTCAATTTCCAAGCAACCTCCAGAAAGCATGTCCGAGCTACTCATGAAGGTCCAAAAGTATATAAACGCATAATATGCCAGGAAAAGGAGGGGGGACATTCCAGTGAGAAAAATAAAGACTCCAAGTATGACAGAATGTCATGGGAGCAGACCGATAAAGCATTGCATCGTGATAAGGGATTCAGCACATTTACCCCCTTAAACACGTCAATAAACCAAATCCTCTTCTACATCTAAGATGACCCAACTGGGGCATGACCCCCAAAACTGAGAACCAATCCCTCCAAGAGGTCCAGCGACAAGTATTGCAGGTTCCATCGCAACCATGGGCACGATACAAATGAGTGCTTTGACTTGAAAAGGCAGATTAAAAGTTTGATTCGTAGGGGCCAACTGCAAAGATTTGTGATCGGAGATAAGAGGGGAATACGGAACTGCCCATGGGACTGGAATGGTAAAGATGACATTAGAGACGACAGGGGGCATATTGACTAGACACATTAGAAATGAGGCAGTTGACCCATCCTTGGAATGCTGAGCATCTGAGGAAGTGCCACCAGTAAGACTTTCTTTTAAAAAGTTGCATTTACTTTAATAGTTCCAGTTGAAATTTAGTTTAATGTCGAGCCTTAGGACAATAGCTCCGAGGTTTTTTTTCGAATAACTCTCTATTTGTTACTAAAATATCAATAGTAGTCCCTTTTGCTTCGACATATGTTGTTATAACTAAAACAAAAAGTGAACAAACAGTCATATGGGGGCATAGCCTTACGGGGGAACAACCCTACGGAGACACACCTCTAACAGAGGGCCTTTAATGAAAATGGCGAGATGAATTAATTTTGAGTACATTGTCAAACAGCCCTACGGTGACACACCACTGCAGAGGGCCTTTAATGAAAAAGCACAGTCCTATGAGAACACACTTCTACAGAGGGCCATAGCCCTACGAGGACACACTTCTGCAAAGGGCCACAGCCCTACGGTGACACACTTCTGCAAAGGGCTTTTAATAAAAAAGGCGGAATGCATTAATTTCGAGAATATTGTCAAACAGACTTACGGGGGAATAGCCCTACAGGGACACACCTCTAACAGAGGGCCTTTATTGAAAAAGACGGGATGAATTAATTCCCAGAGCATTGTCAAACAGTCATACGGGGGCACAGCCCTATGGGGACACACCTCTGCAGAGGGCCTTTAATGAAAAAGGTGGGATGAATTAATTCTGAAAATATTATCAAACAGTCCTACGGGGGCACAACCCTACGGAGACACACCTTTGCAGAGGGCTTTTAATGAAAAAGACAGAATGAATTAATTTCGAGAACATTGTCAAATAGCCCTACGAGGACGCACCTTTGCAGAGGGTCTTTAATGAAAAAGGCGGGATGAATTAATCCGAGAACATTGTTAAACAGTTCTACGGGGCACAGCTTTGCGGGAACACACCTTTAACTGAGGGCCTTTAATGAAAAAAGCGAGATAATTAATTCCGAGAATAATGTCAACCGACCTTACAAGGGCACATCCCGTTAAAAAAATTTTTTAGCAAATGGTGGGTAAGTTCCGCAAAAGTTGTCGCATAATTTTATCAAGAGTTGTGCTAAAAAGAGGACAAGTCCTAAAAAAAAATAAAGACAAGTCCTAAAATGAGGACTAGTCCTGAAAAGTGGACAACTCTTAAAGTGAGGACTAGTCCTAAAAAGAGGACAAATCCTAAAGTGAGGACTAGTGCCAGATCCTCAAGGCCGGGTTCATAAAAAAAAAAGGGGAACGAACTGTGGGTTGGGCTAATGGGTCAAAGGTCCATTTTAACCGCCCACCGGACCAGCCGGAGTGTTCCTAATGTCCGACGGGAGACCCTCATGAACAGGGGGCATCTGATAGAGTATTTGACTCCGATTGTAAAAAACGTATGACGTGATAATTGTGATTTGTATGATGTGAGTGAAAGATGAACTTTGACTAGGACTTTTCTACTCCAGATAAGTCCGGGGACTGAAGAGCTATTCTTTTACAAGGACACGTTCTCATTTAACAGCTATAAATACAGAGACAGTCCATATACCAAGTGTGCAATTAATACCCTTTGAATTCCTTTACAAGCTTGAAAAGCCCTTCCGATTTTTGACTTGATCGTCGGAGCGTAGTCGACCGGCACCATGCCGGTGCCTTTTCGATTACCCTTCTCTTGTCCTTTTTTACAGGTTGGCGTTTGACCAGTCTAAGGGTGGATTTCTGCTTCATCAATTGTCATGTTCTTCTTTTTATGATATGGCTCATATTTCATTCCCAACAACTAATACCTTTTTCAAGAGCATTAAAAATGGGCCAACCATTAAAGGAAACCATCCCTATAATTGTGGTGATAATACAAAAATAAACTCTTCAAATTGTGACAGTATCAAGAAAGATTTTCAAGGGTTAATGACAGTTATTACATGTCAAACATGTGTCTTTAACTACTCTTTCTCATTATGTAAATTTCCATGGTGTATATATTACGATTGATTAATGAAAGATCCTTGTTTCCCTCACCAAAATACTCAAAGTCTTCATGGTATGAGTCAAAGGTCTCGTGTTCAGCATTAACAATGGGCTAACTATTAAAAGAAACTATCCCTATAATTGTGGTGATGATAATACAGAAATAAACTCCTCAAATTGTGGTAGTATCAAGGAAGATTGTCAAGGGTCAATGACAGTTATTACATGTTAAACATGTGTTTTTAATTACTCTTTCTCATTATGTAAATTTCCATGGTGTATATATTCTGTAGGATTGATTAATGAAAGATCATTGTTTTCCTCACCAAACTACTCAAAATCTTCATGGTATCAAAGTAAAAAATCTCGTGTTCAACATTAATAATGGGTCAACTGTTAAAGGAAACTATCCTTATAATTGTGGTGATGATAATACAAAAGGAAACTCCTCAAATTGCAGCAGTATCGAGGAAGATTGAAAAGGGTCAATGATAGCTATTACATGTTAAACGTGTATATTTAATTACTCTTTCTCATTATGTAAATTTCCATGGTCTACATATTCTGTATGATTGATTAATGAAAGATCATTGTTTCCCTCACCAAATTACTCAAAGTTTTCATGATATCAGAATCAAATGTTTCGTGTTCAAACCTTACTATCACTCTGATAATTAAAATTGGAATATGTATTGGATCAAAAGAAGGTCACACGTGAGGGAGCGAGTTGAAGGATTTATATATTTAAGTTACACATTATCTAATAGCTTAAAATTTTAGAGTATATGGTGGTTAACATGGTTATATCCTTTACGAAGAAAATAAAAAAAAAATTGACTGCTTTCTTAAATTTCAAAGACTAGTAGATAACTAATTTGATCAAAAAATTAATATTTTTTAGTGCGACGGTGGCGGTGAATTCAATTCAAATGATTACCTTAATCATATAAAAATTTGTGGGATTGAAATGCATATCTCTTGTCCTGGAAATCCTTAGCAAAATGGAATAGTGGAACAGAAGCATCGACATATTGACGAAACAAGCTTAACAATGTTGTTTCATGCAAATTTTGCCTCTATTGCTTTGGGTTGATGTCTTTCTTTCTGCAGTTTATCTCATTAACATATTATCGTCTTCCATTTTACAAAATGACAATCCCTATCTTAAACTTTACAAATGACATCATGATTACAGTGTCTTGCTGGTGCTTGGGTGTCGATGTTTTCCGTCACTACGATATCACGGTGGTAGTAAATTTACTAAGAAAACATACCCATGTGTTTTCATTGGCTACAGACCCATACGTAGAGGTTATCTCTACTTAGAGCCCAAAACAAGAGAGTTAACATATCTCGGCACGTTGTTTTCGATAAAGAAAACTTTCCTTACAAAGCTCCGTGTTATGCTCTTGCCTCTTCACAATTGTTTTTGTCTAAATTTCCTTATTCTGATGAATTATTTAACTATACGAAGAAGGCAGCTTTTATGCAGGATCTCTCTCACAAATTAAACAAGTTAACTGAGACAAATACAGAAGCTTCAGCATCCTTAAATTCATTAGATTGTTGTAACCAAAATTGTGCTGCAGGTTCAAATCAAAAATTTGCAGAAAATGTTGCTGAAATTTCGGAGCCTTCATCTCCTACAAATTAGCCAAGTCTACATGAAGATTCAGAGCCAGTCATTACCGAAAATCATGTCAACGACAACCCAGCACCAACTGATGTCTTGACATTTCCCGTCACAAACTGAGACGTCTCCTCCGACGCCTTACAAGGTGAGTTATTCGTTGACTCACCGCTCTCTCCAGAAACTCGTAGTGAAGCAATGCAAGATAGTCCAATTGCCAACGTCTCACGGCCATCAAGAATTCGACGACCACCTCTTTATCTCAATGACTATGCGCTCACCACCACCTCTAATTGTGTTTCACCCTCCGAGCCTAAAACTTCAAAAACGACTCTCAAAGATTCAGGATGGGTGACGACAATAGAAGACGAACTTCAAGCTCTCCATGACAATCATACCTGGGAACTTGTTCCCCGACCTTCCGATATCAATATTGTCTGATCAATATGAGTGTATCGTGTAAAGTATCGAGAGGATGGTTCCATCGATCGTTTCAAGGTTCGGCTGGTCACACAAGGTTTTACTTAAGTATCCAGAGTAGACTATAACGAAACTTTTAGTCCAGTAGTTAAGCCAACTACTATTCGACTTTTCATAGCTCTATCACTTTCCTTTAATTGGAGTATGCGTCAACTTGATGTCAAGAACGTTTTCTTGCACAGTCATCTTAAAGAAACGGTATACATGGAGCAACCGCCGGGGTTCAAAAATCCAAATTTGCCTGATCATGTTTGTTTACTTAAAAAGTTATTATACAGTTTGAATCAAGCACCCCGTGCTCAGTTTGACCGTCTCTCCCAATTTTTGCTTCACATTGGGTTCTATTGTAGTAAGGTTGATTCTTCACTCTTTATTTATCACAACAACAACATCACTATTCTCCTACTCATCTATGTAGATGATGTTCTTATTGTTGGTAACAATGACCCATTCATTACAAATTTAATTACTCAACTTGGTCATGAATTTGTAATTAAGGATCTCGGTTCACTCCATTATTTTCTTGGTTCTGGTGGTATTTTTCTATCCCAGACAAAGTACATAGAGGATCTTCTTACTTGAACGAAAATGCTTGAAAAATAACCCATTCATTACAAATTTAATTACTCAACTTGGTCATAAATTTGCAATTAAGGATCTCGGTTCTTGGTGTGGAAATTTGACCTTTCTCTGGTGGTATTTTTCTATCCCAGACAAAGTACATACATGATCTTCTTACTCGAAAAAAAAATGCTTGAGAGCTCTCCCATAGCTACACCGATGATCATCAACGAAAAGCTAGTCTTTTCCGTTGTCAATCCAATTGATACCACTGCTTATCGTAGCATCATTGGTGCTTTAAAATACTTAACTTTCACAAGACCCGACATCACCCATGCAGCCAATCGGGTATGTCAGCATTTTAACAATCCAACTTTGGTTCCCATGAAAGCAGCTAAACTAATCCTATGGTATCTTAAGGGAACTCAACATTTTGGGCTACGTTATTTTTCTCAAAGTCCTTCATCTTTGTATGGCTTTAGCGATACTAATTAGGCTAGATGTCCAACTACAAGGAGAAGTACTACAGGTTTTTGTGTTTTCTTTGGCGCAAACTGTGTTATATGGTGTTCAAAGAAGCAACTGACGGTCGCTAAATCTAGTTCAGAGGCCGAATATTGGTCTATGGCTTCCATTACCGTCGAAATCACCTTATTAACTTTTTTGCTCAGAGATATTGGTATAACACTTCATCAACGTCCTCAGTTATTTTGTGACAATATTAGTGCACTTCATATGTCCGTAAATCCAATGTTCCATGCTCGATCTAAACACATCGAGCTTGATTATTATTTTGTTCATGAGAAGGTTGATATAGGTATTCTTATTACACGATACATTTCTTCAACCTCTCAAGTCTCAACCAGTAGATATTTTCACAAAATCGTTGCCAAAACAAACGTTCATTTTATTTCGCACAAGCTGGGAGTCTACATTCATTCTCTCTCTAGCTTGAGGGGGCATGTTAAAGGAAACTATCCCTATAATTGTGGTGATGTAATACATAAATGAACTCCTCAAATTGTGACAGTGTTAAGAAAGATTGTCAAGAGTCAAGGACATCTATTACATGTTAAACATATGCCTTTAATTACTCTTTCTCATTATGTAGATTTCTATGGTGTATATATCAAGAAAGATTGTCAAGAGTCAATGACATCTATTACATGTTAAACATATGCCTTTAATTACTCTTTTTCATTATGTAAATTTCTATGGTGTATATATTATGCACGAATGATTAATGAAAGATCATTGCTTCTCTCACCAAATTACTCAAAGTCTTCACCAACCACATTGCATGTGGATTTCCCTAATTATGTGACACCCAACCATTATCGTACAGTACTTATCGCCTAGAAAGCACGGACACTTTGTATAGGGGTGCCGTGTCCGTGTCGGACACGCGGACACTCCTCGGACACTCGGACACGTGTCGGACATTCCGTAGAAGTGTCCTGGAAATTTTTTTTTTAGGACACGGCAAGGATACGCGGGGGACACGGCAATAACACGCGGGGGACACGGCGGAGTACATTTTGTAATTTTTAAAAGTGCAAAAAAATCCCTGAACTTTTGCAAAGTTACAAAAAGACCCCTTTAAACTATTTTTTTTAGCATTTCAGCCCCTCATCTTCTAAAAATTGACATCTTGACCCCTTGAAATAACTATAATGACATATATCATTTAATATGACTATTATGTCCTTTTCTATATAAATATAGTATTTTCTAAAATAAAAAATTTTAAAAATAAAAAATAGTTAGATAAAATTCCTAAATAATAAATTTAGAAACAAAAAAAATAAAAAAGCCAATATAATGAACATCCTTTTTGAAAATACATTAATTACTTGATAATAAATTGAAGTATTTGTGTGATTTATTATTTTTTTATTGTTAAATTTATGGTATTGTGGATATTGGTTAACTTGTTAAATATATATTAATATATTATTTCATAGTCGTATCTCCGCCGTGTCGTGTCCTATTTTTTTGAAATTTGTCGTGTCGCCGTGTCCGTGTCGTGTCGTGTCGTACCCGTGTCCCGTGTCCGTGTCCATGCTTCTTAGCTTATCATTAATAAATTATCACTCCAAGTACAACCATTTTTTTTTTTTTGGGTTTTGACAACAAACTTATACACCTAGTTTTCTTTACATGGACCGAAATGCTCTCTTTGTATTTTGAGTTTTCTTTATAAGAACGGGGCATTCTATTTTCATTTTATAAGGTAAAGGAGATATGATTTGACTACAATGCTCCATTACATTTTTTCCTAAATCAACTAGACAATTCTGTTTGGTTGACCATCACAAAATTTCAAATTAGACTGATGAAGTCATTCAAAGATGCTAGGCACCATCAGTATTTAAAAAAAAAAAAAAAGAGAGAGAGAGACATTGGTTTTTTAAAAAAAATAAAAATGTTTGTGTACATTAGGGACCATTTTAATTGTATCATTAAGTCGAAACAAATTTTAAAAGAAAATAAACTAAAAATTTAACGAGTTCAACATCTCTTGCCATTGTTTCTACTTTTTCCACTACGTTTTAGCAAGAAAATGTAAGGTTGGTGAATATACTTATGTATAGAAGACCACGTGACCACATGGTTTGTTAGTCTTTCTGGTGTGTGTATATAGACTCCCTCCATCTCTTTTTATTTGTTCATTTTTTTAAATTCAACTTATTAAGATGAATTTTTTTAATATTTTCTATTATATTAGTAATGAATGAATTGTCAAGTTTACCTATGGTGGGTCACGTTCATGTCATGTTTTGTTCTTTAATTGTTTTTATAACTTCAATTCATATCATCAGTCTGTAATATATTCATGTACGGCCAATCGAGTTGATGATGGGATCGAGTTGATGATGGGAGTTCATTTTTATGCTTCATTTGATAGGAATGAAGAAAATTGGATGAAAATGAGAGAAAGGGGATGGGTGGGACATAGTTAGGGAAGAGATTGTGTTTTTCTCTCTTTTTGTTTAATTGGATGGAAAACAAGATATAACATCACTTTGTTTGTTAAGAGAGAAGGGAAGAGAAATAAAGAAAGTTTTGTAATTTAAAACATTTATAATAGACTTTCTTTCTTCCTTCTTGTCTTCTGTTCAAATTTGGAGACATGAAAATTAGTGAAAGAGGAAGGATGATTCAACCATCCTCTTTTCTTTTTCCACCTTACATTCTTTTTTACCAGGTAATGCTACTCAGGCAGAATTCTTAGACAGAATTTATAGGTAGAAACTTTTAGAACCATTGGATGTATGTAGGCCCTACCACATACACTCACCACATGCATCCAATGATTCTAAAAGTTTCTGTTTATGAATTCTGCCTAATGTTTCTGCCTAAGTAGCATTATCCTTTTTACCAAACAAACAAAATATATTTATTTCCTCCTATCTTCTCTCCACTCTTCTTCCTTCCTTCTTTCTAACCAACCGAAATATTAAACATTGATTAGCTGGAAGCTTTAATGACTTTCATCAAATACCAAAATATTCTATGGCTCTATAATTTTTTCAAATTTTTTTTTAAGATACTGACTTTTGGATCAGATTACAACTTGATGCATTAATGTTATTTTTTTGGAAGTACTCGTTATCACCACCAGCCCATACATACAATTAATATGTACACACACATGCAACTATATAAGCACACGTTTCAAGCCTCTTGAGGAGGAGGAGGATAATATAGTACACAACCGCAACTCACATTACTAGAAAGAATTCAAGATGGTGGTGATAATGAATATGGAAGTTCTCTCTAGGGAGACAATCAAACCATCATCTCCAACACCCCACCACCTCAGAAACCTTAGACTATCTTTCTTAGATCAACTTGCAAACAGATTTTATATCCCCACCATATTCTTCTATGATAGCAATTCACATACTGAGAATGATCATTTGGAAAGATCAAACCTGCTCAAGAAGTCTCTAGGAGAATGCTTGACTCGGTATTACCCGTTGGCTGGGACAATCCGGGAAGATTTCTCAGTAGACTGCAACGATGAGGGCGTCGAGTATATAGAAGTCCGGGTGGGCTGCAAGCTATCTGAGGCTATTGAGAAACCGAATGTGGAGTTGTTGAACCACTTGCTACCATTTGATCCATATGGTAACGTGATTGGACGAAGAGAAGCAATAGTAGGTGTGAAATTCAATATATTTGATTGTGGAGGAGTGGCAGTTGCTGTGTGTGTTTCACACAAGATCGCTGATGGAACTTCTGTGGCTACATTTGTTAATGCTTGGGCAACTATGTCCAGAGGTGGTGGTAGAAGTAGTGAAGCTGATGATCAGGAACAACATCATCCCATTTTCGACACAGCATTGCTATTCCCACCGAGGGAAATGCCAGGTTTCAAGCGTCAGACTGAGACGAGGAATGAGAAGATCGTGACCAAAAGGTTTGTGTTCAACAAATTTAACATCATTGCCCTCAAACAACGTGCATCGTCATCTTGTGTTGGCAAGTGTTCGGAAATACAGAAGTACTCCCCAACCCGCGTTCAGGTGGTTTCAGCACTCATTTGGAACACTTTCATGACGACAATTCGATCAAAATCCAAACAGGGGAAGGCTTGTGTCGCAGTTCATGCAGTGAACTTGCGTGACAGGATGGTACCACCATTGCCGAATCACTTCTTTGGAAATCTTTGGCGAACTGCAATGGCACCAACAACGGTAGACGGTGACAGAGATTTGGGTACCTTGGTGAGCTTGATGGGGAATGCTATAAGGGAAATCAATGATGATTATGTGAGAAGGCTAAAAGTGGATGATGGTAGTACTGTTGCTTCATTCAAGAAGGCAAGTGAACAATTTTTGAAGGGTGAGATGGAGTTCTTTGGCTTCAGTAGTTGGTGTAGATTTCCTTTTTATGAGGTTGATTTTGGGTGGGGAAAGCCTACATGGGTGTGCAGTCCCATTAGTCCTTACAAAAATTTGGCTATTTTGGTGAGCACTAAAGAAGGGGATGGAATTGAGGCATGGGTAAACCTGTTGGAAGAAGACATGGCTATCTTCCAATGTGACCTAGACCTACTCTCATTTGTTTCCTTGGTGTACTAGTGATGATCACTCTATTATCCTTGCAACTATATATTATGCATTGTTGTATATATATATATATATATATATATATATATATATATATATATATATATATATATCTTGTTCCTTAGATACCAAGGATGATAACCATGTTAACTTTTCTATTTGTTTGATCGAATAATTAAGTGGTCATCCCCCTGTAATTGGTTTCGTTTATCTACTTGTTATTATCACAATGCTTGTGTGTTGAATGTTATTGATGAAAATGGATCCCTATTCTCATCTTTCAATTGGGTTCTTACATCTCATGTCCACAAATCAAAATGATTCTTGTCTGAATGATGTTAGTTAAAAGAATGATTGGGTAATACTGGAGTTTGTGTTACCTGTCTGCTCGATTTTTGAATTTTTATTTTATTTTTTTTAGCTGTTTTAAGCTTGATTTTATTTCCCCATATAGTTAAAGGCACAGAAATGAAATAAAAAATAATGTAATCATCAAGTTCAGAACCTGCAATTTCGATCAGAGTAATGACATAGACGCCGAATTCTGTAATTTTCGAATGAATTTTTGTAAGTAAGAGATGACATCATCGACATAATGACATCACGATTATGCCACATCCCACTCACATAAGAGCGAAGGGAAGTGCTTCAACAAGTGAAGAAGAGAGAATTGAATTTATTTGAGACATGTTTGAGAACAATGTTTGAGAGTTTGGATGACATTTTTATGGAAATATATATGGCTCAAGTAATTAGTGTTCTTGATCTTAATAGGTGGTATTATTTTGCAATATTTGAGGACAAATCTTGATAAACTACCTATAGAGGATAATGGTTCGAGCTTTATGAGAACCTAATGCATTTTTGTTAATCGACACCATTCCTTCTTCTACATAACTGATGATAGTTAGTTTTTAGGCTTTGATGCTTTAATGATTTTAACTAGTTCATCTATTTGCTAGGTTTATGACTTAGACTTGTTTAGTTATGGAGTTATATGTCGAAGGACATCTTTTTGTTAGATGTTAATATCTAGGTTATGTTCTTGTGGCAATGCTTTTTTAGACATAATATCTTTGGATGTTTTGTTTCTAGATGCTATGCTTTGATATGCTTAATGAGACTCCTAATTTTTTTGATATTATGTATATGTGTATCACTCCATCATTTTACGATTTATGTGATATCTTTGAATGGAGTTTATGTGTTTATTTCACTTAATCATGTGATAATTTTTCTCTTATTCTCATTATTCTTTTATCAATTTGTTCCAAAGAGGAGGAGATAGTAATATGTGGTCCTTTGACAAAGACATGGGAGACATACACAAAGGGGGAGACATATGTGCTTGTTTCTTTGTGATATAGGGAGATAATATACTTCATTGGTTACATATTTGAGGGGGAGCATTAATATTGTTAACATTGATGTTCATTGTTTATATTTCTTTATTAAGGTTTTCACAAGTTGTGTTTGTTTAAGTGATGTGCAGCTACAAATTATAATTTTCGACTTGAATATCACAAGTAAAGCTTCATTGATTTAGCTATTATTCTTTGTATTTTTGGGCAAATTGTAATCTAATTTTTTCAATGGATTAAGTTATAATTGTCTAGGTAGTTTTGTCACAAAATTGCCAAATGGGGAGATTGTGACATATATATTTGTAATTGACAAATTTCGATATCAAAACTTGTTGATCGAGTTGTAATTTTTATTCGATCTTGTGTCTCGACTCTAAAAACTGAACAAGTATCTCGATACCATGGATTCGATAAAAACATCACTTAGTACAGGTATGTGAGTGAGAACATTATGTTTTGAAGTTTTGTGGGTTTAGGACTTTGAAAATATGCTTTAAAACTAAAAATAGGATTTTTCCAAAATCCCACTGGTCCCCAATTTTTAGGACTAGTCTAACTTCTTTTGAAACTTTTGATTTTTGGCATGTCTAATAAGTTCCACCGATCTCCAATTTTTAGAACTGGTCCGACTTTTCTAAGGACTTTCAATTTTCTATGAGTCTGAAAAGTCTTACCGGTCCCCAAAAAGTAGAACTGGTCCAACTTGGCTGACATGTGCGAAAAGTTCTGTTTTAATCTAAATTTGTTTCCTAATCAAACAAAAACTTCTGTAAAACGTTCTTAAGGGTTTTCAACTTGTTTTCCAAATAATATTAGGACTCTCTCATTTAAAAATACTACTCTATATTTTCTCTACAATTGTGCTTAAACAGATTCTTATTTTTAGAGAGAGAAAGGTTTTTGAGAGTATTTTTACAATTGTGTTTGTTTTTCTTTTGAGAGCACACACATATTTATTGAGTGATCTTAGGGTGGTATTCTCAATCTGATCGAAAGTACAAAGACTACTAAAGAGTTATCTTATTCGGTCAACTATCGGAGCTTTTGGTTTCTTCTCAACCGTTCGTTGGTGAGGAAGGAGAATTCAGATTGCACTAGGAATGGAACAAAATATTCGAGTGTTCATGTTATTCCAGATTCCCTTTTGCAAGGATTGTGACGTTAGCTAGAAGTAGCAATTGGACGAGGAGTCGCAAAAGTAAGTCTGAGGCGTTCCACATCAAGTTTTTGTCAGAGTAGAGGGGTGTAAGTCTGGAACAAAATCTGTTGTACTTTGCTTTGACGATAGTAGATTTGGTTCTTTGGGACTACAACCTCACCCGTGTTTTTTTTTTCCCGACTTGAGTTTTTTCACGTATATCTAATGTTATCATTACTTTACTTGCACTTTATTTTATTTACTTGTTTTATGTGATTGTTTAATTTTTAATTAAATTTAAAATTGGATTAATTTGAAAAATTAAATAAATGAGCAAGTAAAACTATTCACCCCCTCTGAGTTCGTAATCTAACTTTCATAGCCGCTTCTGCACTGCACAACTCACAGAAATGTTGAAAATGTAAAAAGGGTTTTCATCATGTTTAAGTAGTATAAGAATGTTATGTGATTAATTTGAACCCTTTTAATTATTTGAAAAGTGTGGTGAGTTAAGTACAGAAATACCAAAAACTAATCAATCAAGTATAAAGTAAACTAGCCAAGGGGAAAAAAGGTATATTAAAAGTAAACGAAGCTTGAGCAGGTTTTTGGCTACTGAATGAAATTAACCTAATGAGTGGTGTAATCCTACACTATGGTCTGATTGGAGGAAGTGGTTTCAAATCTCTGAGCAATATCATAGCAAAAATTATTTTTTAGTTTCTAGAGAACATGCCATTGATAAACAGCACCAAGTGGACTGTGGACAGCTCATACTAAAATTCTCAAACAGTAAATTGTAAGAGGATTCATTTTCAAGGTATCAACGTATTAAAATTATGTCAGGTAGCCATAAATATAAAAGCACTGATGCATGTACACATAAGGTTTCAGTCAAGTAATATGCATATATTGCTTTTGTCATAACTCAAAAAAGTTGCCCTGATATAACTCCTAACCACTTTAAACACAAAATAAGAGCACCATTTAACATACCACCGTGAAAGAAGTAGGCAATCCAAAAACATACTCCAACCAAGAAACACCACTCTCAGGAGCTGTAAGAATTCAACAAATAGTTCAACGATAGCCCTTCAGAGGGTTAGCTGCTTTCCCAGATCTTGCATCAGTCCATGTTTTTGCAATTGTTTGTTTCATCTCATCGTCCCCTTCGTCGAACATATTCTGCACACCAGTTTAAATTAAATTTAAATTTAAAAGTAGTAGAAAGAAGCTATTGAGGCAAGTAATATATAAATTTATATAAAGGAGATTAAAAATGAAAACACACCTTCATTAAATCCATAATTCCTGCCATGGGATCTTTTTCTTTATTCAGATCTGGCTTCAGCTATAAATCATAAAATTCAGTGGATTACTACAACTATTTCATGCATTAGTACAAGAGTCGCCCACTATTTTAGTCCATAATAGGCAATTACCTTATCCTCTTTGAAGTGCAAATCTAACCAGTTTCCTTTTGAAGCCTTAATTAATGCGACGGTGACTCTTGTAGGCTTAACTATCACCTTACACTTCTCTGGAACAATCTCTTTATTCAGTTTTGGTATGGCACATCGATAGTTCTTCCCTTGGACGCCATGCAATTTGACATCAACGGGCATTGGCTTAAAGATAGTCTCCACTTTCTCCTGCTCAACTCCCTATAGGGAGATATAAATCTGGGAGGGGGAAAGAAGTCAAACAAGTTAAACAACTTGATGAGTGCAACCAGTTATAACAAATGAAACATATTACAGTGACAAAAGATACAATCCAACCACCATTCATCAGATATAACAAGTAAATTTAATTGACAAATTGGACAAAAAAACAGTGCCTCAGACACCAGTCAGGCAGCGTGGCTCGCATGGGAATCCACTTGTTTTGAAATTGTGATGAATCAGAGCACTATTTTGTGTATGTATTTGTTACATGGCTTCAAGTAATTCTTCGGGAAATTCTAAAAAGTATAGTAACTTATGTTTTTTTCCACAAGAAGACACTTACCTTGACTTTGTCATTATCTTGATCCCAGCTAAAAGATCCAAGCGTTACATAGTTCAGTGATGGAGTAGATACAACCTTTGTAGTTGAAATTGGAGCAGGAGCTTGTGAGATTGTTGTAGACCCAGCCTCTTTGGACAGCTATTGAAGGAAAATCAAGAGCAAATTAGTGGTTCCATGAAGCATTGGTTAATTACTGTGCATAACAGTTTTGCACATTCTATAGTCAGAACATAATGAAGTAAAGCAAATATTTGTTGTTACTGTCATGATGACTTGATGTTTGATAGTATACCGATTTTTAAAAGACATATGTAAAAGAAAATACTAAAATAATCGTTTATCAATAATTGAAGAGCACCTAAGCATAATGTTCATCTAGGCATCATGACTACCCTATTAAGTTGAAGATTATATCTTCTCAATTATTATTATGATTATTTTTTTTTGGCTTCCATTTTGAAAGTGTGCAAACAAGTCTCTCTCTAAGGGATCCCTTTCAGATTGAAAAGGATGTCTCCTCTTTCTCAAGTGTTAAACTATGGACTATCATTACAGTCTCCTAAAAACACTTCTTTTGCAATTTTTTACTTTGCACTTCCATTTCCAAGGAGGCTAATTGTTAGGTATTGTGTATCTAATTCCTAGTCGAATTAGGTTTCTATTTTAGAATTGTATTTTGTTAAGAAATTCCTTGTTACGCAAATCTTGGGTTCCAAGGAATTGTAATTCTTGTCCAACAAAGAATTGAGTTTAGTACTCTATAAATAGATATCTAGGTTATGGATTGAGACTTATGAGATTGAGAGAGATATAACCATGGGTAGAGGTAGTTTATGATTTGGTAGAGTGAAAAGAACACCGATAGCAAGAAGGGAGTTTCGTGGAGTAGTACACGGTGAAGAGCTCTGGAGCAACATTAATGTCATTGTTTTTTCATATTCTAGTATATTAAAGACGACATATTGTGATTGAGTCATGTTACACGACACATTGTGATTGAGTCATCTTTGTGACCCCCAAGTCAGTGACCAATACCAGAACTCCAAACCTTGAGCTTAAAGCTAGACGATTGGCACTTGCCACTAATAACATACAACATGGAGATTTAATGGAATCTTCTTTAGATCTATCTTAATGTTGAACTGACTTCTAGAACTTAGAGTCCTTTTTTTTTTCTTTTTCCTTCACACGCACTGTTTATCAAGGAACTTGAACGCTGAACCATCCACTTTGATTGGAAAAGGAGATACCACTAGACTACAACATTTGGCATGTTAGAAGTTGTTTATGGAGTGGGACTTCTGATTCCTTCTTTCTCCTCATTGAGGGTGAGTAGCAATAGCACGGAGATGATCAAGCGGAAGCTGTGGGCCTACTTAGTCATCTTTATATTGTGAAACAGAGAACCCCACCAAACCTCCATCCTATCTTCCATCATAGAACAAGAATTTCCCAGCAAATTTTTTTGATGTCATACGCACTCCAAATAAGGATGTCATTAGGTGGTCGGGTGTACTAAGATCATGTGATCACCTAACCCAAACATCGATGCACACATTTGCTATCAGAAATTTTATTGCCACATGTGGGTATCCATCCGTTGGCAATATATAAAGTTAGCAGGTAGACAGATACAGTTAGTTACTTCTAAGGTTCTGCTACTCAACCAGACCTAAATGGCAACAAGGAAGCAGAAGCAACACTCTCTCTTTGATGATCGCATTTCACATATACAAGAAAAAAGAAAATCTTCGACATTTCCCAAACACTACTAACAATAACACACCGATGTAAAATCTTCAAAAATTACAAAAACCAAACAACAAATTTAAATGTGTGTATATAAATGCAAATAATACAAGAGATCTTCAAATCATCACATGCGTATATCGTATAAAAATGAAACAAAAAGAGCAAGTGATTAATAAAACCTTCTCCAAGCTGCGAATCTCAGAAGAAATGAGCGAAACAATTCGAGGCCTCTTTGCTATGCTTTGAAGGTTGCGAAGCTCCTCCAAATCTAGCGCCAATCCGTCCGCCATTTCGTCTGCTAAACTTAACTGAGATTACAAATTGCGTCTTCCTATTAGATATAGACCAGAGAGTGAGAGTTGAGATTATATGGAAAATCTAGAGAGTCGCAGAAAATGCTCGAGGTCACAATAAGGTTTCTTTTTCTCAATAAAAAAAAAAAAAAATCAAAATCAAAATAAGGAGGTTCTAGATTGTATTGGGGCTGTTTTTGGGCACACACGTATAATACGTTACCGCCTGGGCTGGGTTGAGCTGGACATTGAAATGTCATCCTCGGCCCAAAAAGTTCAATCGTTTTTTTTTTTTGTTTTGGCAAGAGACTCAACTCAACTCACGCATCCTTTGTTCCATATGTGACCTTGAACCGTTAACTTTACTTTAAAAGTGAAGAAATACCACCAGTAACAACCATGAGAGATAAAAAGTTCACTAGTTTAGCCATTACTATTGCTCTCATGTCCAACCTGATGCCAAAATTCTACGTTTGTATTGAAGCTTCCTTCATTAAATATGTATTGAACTATTGATGTTGTTGTATGTGTATATGTGTCTATACTCTGTTTGACGGTGAAAGGGGCCTCGCTCGTGGAATCTCGTGTTCGTGAAGTTCAAACTGGCCTTTTCTTTTTTTATTCGGTGATGTGCGAGTTTGTCAGAATTATTAAGTTCAAATATGCTAAATGTGTGTGCTAACACATTACATCCAAGTTTGTTGGTTACTAGCGATGCAAACGAGCTCGGACGTAAGAAAATATTTCTAATGCTATAATCGAGGGCAGCTAGTAGATTTTATATAATCTGATTTCGTATGATTGTGGAAAGTAGGAAATGACTCTCTCACTGGTTACTTAAGTCGGCCTCGAACGACATTGCGAATTTTCTTGAAGTATTAATGTGTGTGTGCACTTGTTTGAATTAAACAGGAGTTGAAATGTATCCATCGAATAATATTAAATCAATAGAGATGCAACAATCATCATTAACATTGATTGTCGAAAGATAATTTATTACAACATCTTCAATATTATACGATCTTGGTCCTAAATTACACAAAATAAAATGTATCAACCAAAAATAGAGCGTTAGGGAAACTACTTGGGCTAAGCAACCAACAGTAAAGTGTTATGAAAACTATTTGGGTGATACAATTAGAAGTAGAGTGCTATTAAAATTACTTAGATTTAGGTGCAACCAGTAGCGGAACGCTATGAACACCACTTACATTTAGTTGCAACCATGAGTAGAATGTTAAGAAAACTACTTGGGTTTAAGTAAAAACAGAAGCAGAGTGTTAGGGAACTCGCTTAAATTTAAGCAAAGCCAGAAGAAATATGCTAGGGGACTACTTGGGTTGGGAGAAAGCAGTAAATAACATTAAAAATAAATGCAATTTAATGCATGATAGGTAAAGTAAGACATTAGGTTTTGTTCAAAAGCAAGGGGTATTGTTGGTGATAAGTTTGTTTTGTTTATGATGTTTGGACCTCTTTTCTAACGAAGGAAGTCATTTATTTATAGATGGAATCTCATGTCTATTGCAAGTGTCATTCACCAGATTGGGCTCCACATAATTGATGATTGATTCTCCTAATTATATCCGCACGAACATGACTAATATAAGTATGTTGATTCGATAGTGTACGGTGATGCAGACAAATTATCTTGTTATGGTAACCGAACTTCATGAGATAGAACATCATTTTAGTTGGTTGCTTTACTTATTTAAGTGATGTCATCGGCTGAAGTGAGCTTCTAGAAAGTATCCTTGTACCGGAGCATTAAATCCGCTTATCTTCATATCTAACAACATAATTCTTATTTTAGCTGCCACTTTGTCATATATATATTTTTGTTACTTTTTATTTAAAAAAAAAAAAAAAACTAATCTAATAGTCTCCTCGTACAAAAACTAACCACCTGATTGGGTACGGCTCTCTTTATCTCTTGATAAATAAATTGTGTTTGAAGACTACAGTTTTACAATGATACCGATTAAAATGAAAAGAAAAAGAAAAAATTACTAATTAGTCCAACTTTTTTATTTTAAAGACAAATAAATCTTACAAAATTTTATGAAGAACATATAGTCATACTTTTAACAACTATTTTTTTTCTTAATAGTGCCCCATTCTTGTGAATGTCTTAAATGTGACTTTCTTATAACTGATGAAGCAGAAATCGACGCATAATTCGAGTCAACACTTACATGAAAATTAGTGTGGTACTGGCCGATTACGCTTCAATGGTCAAGTCAAAAATCAAAAAGCTTTAAAAAGTTGTAAAGGCACACAACACATAATGTATTAATTGCATACCTGAATATTGGATCGCTCCCGTATTTATAGAAGTCGAATGTGACTGTATTCAAGTAGGAGATAACTCTTCAATTCTCAAATCCATCTGAAAGTAAGAAAGTCAGTGTCAATGTTTATCTTTCCTCTACGTCACTTGAAATGGAGTCTAACACCCCATCAATATTTATACCCTTTATCTCTAATTTTTTAATTAGTTTCAATTTACAATAATAATGAAAAAAGCACATGGTCTAATTGCCACCAAAATTAGCTATTTTTTTAAATATTTAACAAATTATTTAAATTCAACTAATTGTAATAAAAATAAATATTAAAACAAGCCCAAAAAATTTCACAACTTTTTCGATGAGGTGTATTTATGTATGTACAATTAATGAATTATTTAAATTATTTTCACTTTTTTATTTATATTGTTTTACAAATATGTAATTTCAAAACTTAAAGGTAATTTTATGTAAATTTAAGACTGTTGATATTATAAATTTTTCTTTGAATATTTTTTATATAAGAAAATGACATTAATGATATTTCTATAAATAAAAAAAAGGCAATATTGGAAGAAAATCCATGTATGTAAAATTATGAACTTAATTGAAAATAGGGAGACAATATTTGCATTCCCCTTTTCTATGTTTGCACTCCTATATTAAAAGATTATATTTTTTCAAATTACACAACTATCCTTTCGTATATTTTTCTCTTTGTTTCCGATCTTTAATGTTTTCTGTCTTTTTTGACCAGATAAAAAAAATACCAAAAAAAACCCAAAAAAGTTATTTCTATTAAATAAATAATCTCTTTTGACATGAACAAAAAAATGTATACTACGCAACAAAAAAAACTTACAAAATATGTTATTTCTGTTGAATAAATTATTTTTTTGGCAAGACCAAAAAAATATATATATATCTCTATTGAATAAATTTTCTCTTTTGACAAGAAAAAAAATTGTACCCAAAAAAGTTATCTTTGTTGAATAAAGTATCTTTTTGACCCTACCCAAAAAAAAGTTATCATTGTTGATTAAATTATCTCTTTTGATAGGACCAAAAAAAAAATCTCTATTGAATAAATTATTTGTTTTGACAAGATAAAAAAAAATATCTAAAAAAATAATGACCCAAGAAAAAAATTATTAGTAAAAATGTAAAAAAAGTTAAAATTTATAGTATAAATGACAGTTATAGTATTATAAAATAAGAGATGATGCATTAATAAGTTTGGAGAACTTTTTGTCATTTCATTTTTTTTAAATAAAAAAAAAAAGACAAATGAAGTGTACACGTGAAAAAGTAGAGTGCGAATATGGCCTCCTTTGAAAATATTATCTAAAAATAGGACTTAGTTATCCTCATATATATTTTTAAGACTTATTAATCCTTAAAATTCAAAAGTATAACTAATAAGTATTTTTTCTAAAAGATGCTTCTTTGGCCCACAATTCAAATGAACAATAACGTCTGTCCAAAAGAATGAGTTTAGTAAAAATATGTGGTTTATCAACTCCTCAATGAGAGAAGTGGGTGTGAGTATCATTTACCATTATCAAGTAGGGATATCTTGTCAGAGGTTTCAGAATACGATTAAAAGTGTTTACATTTTTAAATGATTCTTTTTTTTTTTAGTTGGACATGACAATGACATGACCCGAATATGTCAAGGACATTATTGGATACGGTCGGGACATGTTTTAAGACACATCGAGGTCAATTTGTGAGTTTTTTAAAACCATTGAGCTCATCCCAAATTTTAAAATCTAATGGGATAAAAATGTAAATAATAATAATAATATGCTTAAAAGCCCAACAACAACACAAGTGTATTTATTTTATTTTGAAAAAAAAAAACTGCAACACAAGTCTATTCATGTCTTCATATTGTTCTTTCACTTAAAATTTTGTTCTCACTTCTTATATCAAAATGTAAATCAAATCAATTTGAGAGAAAGTGAGAAGAAGGAGACGGGAAATTGAAGAAAAAGGGAAGACATCCCCTGAATGTATGTTGTTATTGGAAAATTGAAAATTTGAATATATATATATATATATATATTTTTTTTTTGACCATCCCTTGCTTTGTCTATGTCCTATTTTATTGTGATTTGCTCGTATCATAATTTTGATATACAATAGAGGGACATGTACGAGGAAGGAACAACTCTTTATTTCTCTCTCTCAAAATATGATCAATTTTCAATTAAGTAAATCACAATTAATCTTTATTAGTATTACAAATTTTATATTTTGAAAACGTAGATAAGCTTGTCGTGTCTGTTCTTAGAGAAGAATTACAATGTGTCAGGTGTAGATGCACCAGCGTAATCTCAACTATGCGTGAACAACACGCATTATGAGCCTCATCGCACATGTTATGCACTTACAACTCAAATTCACCCGGTACCTGTGTAAGCATTGGTAGCAACAAGCATAAAAGCTATTATGGAAGCAACATACCTTCTCGTTCCGGAGCTAATTAAAAATCATATTTCTCATCCTTATGGCTATGGAAACTTTGAGTGCATTGGGAGTATTGTAGTTCTTCTCTATAAATAAATGATATTGATTACTTCATTTCTTTATGCACAACACGCACATGGGACTCACCGCACATGTTGTGCACGCACAGTTGAAATTCACTCGGTGCATGATGCATCGAATGTATTGTAGTTCTTCTTTCTATAAAGAAATAACATTGATTACTTCATTTCTCTATGCACAACACACATCGTAGACCTTACTGCATGTGTTATGTACATATGGCTGAAATTCATCCAGTGCACCGGATACATTGTAGTTCTTTTAAAGAAATTATATTGATTACTTCATTTCTCTTGTTTTCTTTATTGAGGATAGAACGTAGTAACATACATGTTTACACACTCCCATCATTTGACACACCAATCACAATTACTAAAAAACTACTGCCTCATCTCATCCCATGTTCTTACATACAAACAATTAATCTTTATTATTATTATATATAATTATCTATCACTACATAAATGAAAAAATAATAATCTAATATCATGCCAAATTTTATATTTTAAAAACTTAGATAATCTTGTTTTGTCTGTTTTTGAGAGAAAATATAATATTTTGAGTATAAATATATCAGCGCAATCTCAATCATACGTACACAACACGCACCGTGAGTCTTATCGTACGTGTTATGCACTCACGATTCAAATTCACTTAGTACTCACTTAGTACGCAGTATACCAGGTGTATTGTAGTTTTTCTTTGTTTTTTACTATAAAAAAATAAGAGGAATGCTAGAGACAGTCACATTAGTTTTTTTTATTGGTGTAAATATCTAGAATAACACAATAATTAATGCATGTTTTGTTTTTTAATGGGACACTAAAAATATAAAAATTTAAGACAAAATTGCCCTTTTAACTTTTTCTTCTTTCTTCACTTTTAAATTGAAAAATATTATACCTGGCTATATTTGTATTTGTATTTTTTATTTTTCCTTCTTTTATGTCAATTTTTTAAATGAAAAGCAAATTATATCCTTACACTTGGGAACACATCTTTTCTCTAGTCGGACCAAGTCCTAAACCAACTGTATCCTCTGTGATACAACACGAGTGTTGTACCACATCAAGAGATCCCAAACTTTGCACATGAGGAGATCCACACGTGTGTTATCTGGAATCCATTGGACAAGTGTTGTAGAGGATCGCAGCTGAGAGCGGGGCAGGCTAGCTCGGTTTTGTCTTAGACTTTTTCATCAGACTTGGTAGTTAGTACATATGCTCTTAGCTAGAACTTGTTGTCGACATTAGTTTGAAAAAGCCTAATGTGATGATAAATTTTGCTAGATTGGAGGCGAAAGTGCAAATTTTCTTGTTTGAGGTGAATGCATCCCCTTGCAAGTTATTATAAAATGCAACATTGATGATTCTTTTGATCTAACGACTAAGATTAAAGGTGAAAGTGCACTTTTTCGAGATTGCAAGTTCATATTTGTTGTCTTTAGGTAATTCTCAATTTCTGATGCTACAACAGCAAAGTTATAGTATTTTCGTGAGGCTGTTCTTTGGGCTCACCGTTTAAGACTTGTAAGTTGAGCCTTTTGATATTCATGTCATTATCTTTGACATTAAGCAGACGCTAATGAGCCTTTCCTCTTTCCAAATTAGTCATATCCTTGGGCAAAGGAGCGAGATCGCTTATGCAGCATCTAAATTGTCTCGGAAGCACTTGTTTTTTGATGTTTTGATCTAGCAGGTTCCTTTAGATATTATGGCTTTTGCTAAAAATTGTAATGAGAAATATATAGTCATGTAACGTGCATACAGAATTTTCATGTAACGAGTTGGAATAGAGTATTAATCAAGTGAAGGTTGTGTCCTCGTATATATATATATATATATATATGATGTCTTTCTTGGAATTGTAGATAAAATTTGGTTCCCTAATACAAACATATATTGTGAGACTGATCTTTCTATGAATAAGGCCTTGTTAAAATGGTTGCTCAATTGTTAAATAATAGAGATATATTATAGACAGAGAAAGGAAATGTTACATGTAAACGCTCTAGAAGAAATCATCACACACATATACACCTCAAAGAACTATATATAAATTTGTTGCTTGAGTAGCTGGCACACTAAATAATCCTCAAAAAAAGTGAGGGTAATTGTATTTATCTTGTTGTTTTGTTAATAACAATGAATTTTTCATTGCCTCACATCATTGAAATAGACCATTCTCTTCTTGTTTTCTTTTAGCTGTTTTGTTTTGTTTTTCATAGTCACCATTCATTCACTTCAGAGAATAGAAAATTTCCAAATAAAAGATCAAATCTAGTCATCTAGCACTTCTTTAGACAAAATCAAATTTCAAAAACATTAAACCTTTTTTTTTTCCAGTACATATATATGCTGTGTACTGATTAATTGAAAGAATTATAATTTATTACAGTACACTTAAATTATAAAATAGAAGATTCAAGTGATGAAAGAATTAGGTCACATTGCACAATGTTTGAAGATTGTCAAATCCTTTAATCTCCTGTCGCACAAATGAGGTTCATTGAATGGAATGAGTAGCATATTTAAATGAATGAATGTATTGCCTTTACCTATTATTCCCACAAAATAAATAAAAATAAAAATGTTGAAAAATAGATGGTTGAATAAGGTAAATATATCTATCATGGGTCATAGGCTGATAGCAACTGTCATCAAAAGGGTGTTTCGAGATAGGCATAGTAGGTAGGCTTTCCTAATACAATCAACTTAACGGATGGAAGGAGTTGCGTATTCTAATGAATTTATATCTTTCAGCTATATGTACATCAAATCCATCATCAAAAGGTAGTTTTGGCATTTGTCATCAAAAGGTCATTTTAGATGTAGGCATGAGTTTAATTTTACTTTTTTATTTTCATAGTAATAATAGTTCATTTACTTGTTTTAATGGATTTTCATGTTAAATTCACTCATAAGGGCGTGGTTTAATTAGACAACTCTAGTAATAGAATTTGTCTATCAACTAATTACAACAAAAGCTAAATTTGTCACGTCGATGAATAATAATTTATAATTTAAGAGTTTGAATTTGAATATCACTCTGAATATTGTATTCTATTGTATCGTATCATATCATATCTGCGATTATGATGACAAAGGTAAAAAGTGAGAGTTCTCGATGCTATGGAGAAATCTAGTAACTTCTAAAATCAAAATTGAATCTTGATAGTGCCCAACTTAATCAATTGCAGTAAGAATTCCTAAATTCCGGTATATTGCTTTATGAATTTTATTCTGTACTTTAGTGATGATAATGACAAACTTAGTCTATGGTCGGTCTTACTGTTTCCTTTAAAATATGTTTCACGCCTACATGCTGATATGTCGTGCCAGTTGGACTTCTCTTTCTTGTTCACATTTGATTATATTATATATGAATGACTTTCTTTCTATGAAATGCTGTGGAGTTTACTCTCTCTCTCTCTCTCTCTCTCTCTCTCTTCCCATCAATATTCTATTTCTGAATAGAATTTAAAATCTTTAGTAATAGTAATATTCCTTCCTAGAAGGATCTTATTTAGTAAAATTAGTAGTTTGCTTGTCAACTAAAAAGAAAATAGGGACTTCAAAGGTGGGATTAGATTGTGGTTAAAGCCTCTGTAATGCAGTGAGAAAGTGTCGAAATAATACACTGCAACTGAAAGTAGGTTTTGAAATCACCACCATTTTATCAATTTCTTACAACTTTACTAATCCATTATACCAAACTCTGGTTTTTACAGTCTACAAGTAGAGGTGTCCAAATCAATATCTTCGTCTTTGTTGACTATTGTGTCAGAAAACAGGGTGCATTGAGAGAGATAGGTTAAGTAGTTAAGCGAAGTTGGATGGTCAAAACAAACTCTTCATGAAGTGACGTTTCCCAGTGTCCACCAATCTTATTCACCTTATTCTTTTGGGCAATATTAGAGTCTCTCCCCAGAGACCTGATTTGGATGTCAATGTCATTTCTCTTGATTTCATACTGGAAAATAAGTTAGGCTTTCTTTGGATAAACATGAAAGAAAATAAATAAATAAATATATATATATATATATATATATTAAAATAATAATAATAATAATAATTTGTGTTCATGTTTAGATAAATTATGAAAAAATAATAATAATAATAATAACATTCTTTTTTGAAAAAGTTACAAAAGAAAAAAGAAAATATTTTAACCAATTTATTATTATATAATATTTGTTTTACTATTATGTCCCTTTGTCTTTTTAAATGTTAAAGATTAATTTTCTTCTTAAATCTTTTTACTTTTGGGAAGATAACATATGAGAGATTGGGAAGAATAATTTATCCCTCCAAATCACTCATAATCCCTTCTTTTCTATCCTTTTCAACAAACCAAACATAAAAAACACTATCCCTCCTTCTCTTTTATTTTCTTTTCAATTCCATCAATCCAAACTAAGGTTTTAATGGGTGTTCTTGAAGGTTACTTTCGTCATTTCATTTATCTAAAAATAAAAGTGCAAAAAAACCCTCCAAACAAATAGCCTAATACTAAAGACTCTCACCTCACATCCTGCAGGTCGAGAGTTCGAATTGTCTAGGCAGGCCACTCTTAGAAATTTTTTTTGGTAATTGTCGTCCATCGGAGTTCGAATTATTAGATAATTTAAGAGGTCCGACACCAACATTGTTGACAAAAATAAAAAATAAAAATAATTGAATAATAAAATCTCACAATAAATGTTCTCCAACATTTGGAAAAATTTTATATTTCAAGTTTTAAATCAAAATGAAATGCCAAAAGTTAGAAATAATATAAAGGTAAGCCACATTTGCTATTATTAATATTTTAGGTCATTTGAGTCAATTTAACATGGGGGCCATTCACATAGCTGTTGTATAATTAGTTTGTTTCTATAATATAGTTTACTTGACTGGGATAGAATAAAAAAAGAGATAATGTTATATTAATAGTATAGGCATTTGGTACAACTAACAACATACAACTAAAACATGCCCTAACCAAAAAAAAAAAAAATACTTACAACTAAAACAAGCACAAAAATAAAAGGTGGGTGATGAAAGAAAAGCAATCCCTTTCCATATTATAATGGCCAAGTCAACCATTCATTGATCCATGCCTATTTTAACATTTGTCAAAAATCTTTTCTTTTTTTTTCCTTTCCAAAAATGGTGAGATTAATCATCTCACTGACCAGAGGCTCTCTCAAAGGGCGTCAATCTATTGTCACCCAATTTGAGTGTATAGGCACACTTCTTGTATTCAGACCATGTGAACTCCTTGTATAGACTTTCTTCTCCTTCTGCCATTAGTGAGGATAAAGGTGCTATCTTTTCGGTCAGAGGCGGCCCCCCAAAGAAAACCATTGACACCCTTGATTTCGGATTGTCAGCCAAAACTCTATGCCTAACACTTTTGAACCTCCCATTACTCATTACCTGCACAAAAATGATCGAAGTCCCAATCCCCATTAAAAAAATTGTATAATAAGTGCAATACCCATTAAAAAAAAAAAAAAAAAGTAAACAGAGCAAAGGCAACTAAATAAATCAGTTATAAAAAAAGAGTAGAAAGTTGTATTTTATTACCTGCAAAGAATCACCAACATTGACGAAAAAGGAGTACGGATCAGG
Source organism: Cornus controversa (assembly GCA_026545225.1). Taxonomy (NCBI): domain Eukaryota; kingdom Viridiplantae; phylum Streptophyta; class Magnoliopsida; order Cornales; family Cornaceae; genus Cornus; species Cornus controversa. Next base: position 53,958,381 of record CM048849.1, on the reverse strand, counting down.
TGGGACTGAGACCCATGTCCCATCTCTAAGAGAGATTTGCAAGCCAGATGTGTTGTTTGATCTAACAGCTGATATTATTTGTGGGTCTGTATGCTCCCCAAAACCAATCAAATTTCTGTTATTCAGTGCTTCATGCTCTGGACGTGGTGGATAGTGATTCAGCCTAAAACAGGAGTCACTCTTCTCATCCCTCAGCAGCCTGCTCAACACATTCCTCGGCCCAATCTTTAAAGCATCAGCTATAAGCTCCAACACTTCACAGCACATGCTTTTTACTGCATAAACGTAATCTTTCACGGCAGACCTGCAATATATATATATATATATATATAAACAGAGCAATTGTTACCATTCTCTGTTTTTTAAAAGTAACACTGTATATGCTACAAACATCAACCATCTGTTTTTGGAATGACCCCAATAAAAAGTGTTTTATCTTAAGGATTGCCACATCTCAAACGGCAAGTTTAAAACGACAGACTAGTGCACACGAGGCCACTGATGTCGGGAAAGGGCTACTATTTTCTTTGCTTTACTTTTTCTTTTTTTTTTTCCCCCTGAAATCTACAATACATGAATGATTTAGTAGTATTTTTAATTAAGAAAGAAAGAATACAAACAGTTTGTAATGAATTCTTACCAGAAAATTTGTTGGTTTTCCGGGAAAATAGAGTGAGAAATCCGGGAAAAGAACTCCGGGTTGGTGCTAAACAGGAGGTATTCTATCCACCCAACGTCTCCGTTGGGTCCAATACTTTTGCTCCCATATCCAAAAGGATTTGGAGGGCAAGCTTTGTCCTTTTCCATTTGCGGTAGGCTAAAGAATTTCACAGCTTGTGCTTCTAGTGTGTTAATAGACTGAACTGGTACGCCATGGTTTATAAGCTTGAAGAAACCAAATTCTTCACAGGCATCAATTATAAGGTTCTTTGCGTCGGGGCTTGAAAGGTTTATTACTGGAATTCCAGTGAAAAAACTAGTAGAAGGCTTGCATATCAAACTAGTAGGAGGCTTGCATGTTTTGACAAGAGAGAGATTTTCTAGCACTGGTCGGGATAAAACCACCATGGTTGTTGTAAAGATAGAGAGAGAGAGAGAGAGAGAGAGAGAGTTTTTGTTGAGAAAGATGTTGAGAGAGTGGTGTGTGTTTGGATTGCTTGGTGTTGGGTGGGTATAAATGGGGAAATGCCTATGCATGAAGGAGAGAGGTGCGCAGGCGTTACTAATTATAAGAACGACATCTGGCTTTCTGTCTCTGCTTGCCCAATTTATGGTTTCGAGGGAGAATTGCTTCATTTTTCCCAATTCTTTCTATGTAAAACTGAAATAACAATGGAACATACATCATTTAGCATTTAACATGCATATATGTCATCTCATTATAAAAAGATAAAGATAAATATTTACCTTTGCATTTCACTTTTTTTTTTTTTTTTCTCTCTGAAAAACAGGAAATGACATTTACTTTTTCAAAATACTTTATTCCACTGGTATTTCTCAAGAAATACTATTTCAGTTGAGTGGATATTGTTTCATTTTCTTGTAAAAAAAAATCACATACAATGAAAGTGTACAAAAATACAGTGTGAATATTCACATCCCTAAAAGATAGATAATAATTAAAATAAAATGTGAAAAAGAGAAAATAATTAAAATAAAATTTCACATTTTATCCCACTAGCAGAAAAAAACAAAAAACAAAAAAAAAACATACAGATTATACATATTCCAAAAGTAAGCTATAAATACAAACAATCTAATCTATCAATATTCCAATAAAGTTTGCCACAAATTATCTTCTTCTTCTTTTCTTTTCTTTTCTTTTTTTTTTTTGGTAAAAACTAATATATGTAAAATAATTATTAGAAGATTCAGTTAACTTCTTGCACATTTGTTCTTATATATAATATATCACTAAGAAGTCTGGACGGCATGTGGGAAACGATACGACACGAATAAGTTGATTAATTAGGTGAGTTCATCATTTAAGAATTTAAGTTGAGAATTTAGAATCAAGGAAAGTTAATTGCCTATTTAATAATATTATTGAAAATCAAACCTCATGTCTGATTATGTAAAATAAATTTCAGAAAAAGCCACATTTGAAATTGTTTTTTATTTTTAATTACTTTTAAAAGTAATTAATTATCATTAAAAGTAAGAATTTTAATTCTCAACCCAGTAATAAAGATTCATATTTCCCATCTATCGACTTAGCGAGAATATATGTCAAACTCTACAAAAGTAGGATAAATGGCATGAACACAACTAATATAAATATAAATTTTTATTTATGTATTTATTTGATAACACAATTATAGTTTATTAATTAATTTATAATTTTTATACTAAAGTTACGTAAGTTTGAAATTGAAGTTATTCGAATATAAAAAAAAATTATATTACATAGGATATTATTATCATATCTTGTCATTTATAGTTATGTTTTTTTTTTTTTCATTATAATCTTTCACATGTGTTTAATGTTATTATTTTTTTTAATAAAAAGGAGGTTGGACACTTTGATGCAATTGCATAACGATATTTCTAAGACCGGCTATGTGTTTGTTATATAAAGACAGGGTGTGAGATGTATTGGTTTAATCTCCGGGATGTGTTAATTAAATGTCGGAGATGTGTTAACCATGTCTTTCAGATGTGTTAAACTTACTAAATAAAAAAATTATTTTGAAATTATGGATCCGATCGTGAAGTGTTCATGAAGCGTCCGTGTTTGACAGTTCGTAAATGTGTCAATGCTACACGTCTCGAATAAATATCTCAAAATGAGTTAGTATTGGTGGGATTTTCCCATACACGGAGTCTATTTTGAGATTAATTAACCGGAAAATGCTAAACGTCATGAAATTTTATCATGAATTGCCTTCATGAATGATGTGGCAAGTAATAATACCATTGACATTCCGTGTATTGGGAATCCCACCAATACTAACTCACCATTTAATTGCCACATCATTCAAGATAAAAATTCATGAAATATTTTCATAACGTGTAGCATTGCTCTAATTAACCACCATGAAATATTTTCATGACGTGTAGCATTGCTCTAATTAACCACCATATCACCTGCCACATAAATTCGAAATATATTTGAGAAATTTATTCTGGACATGTACCATTTTCCTTACAGAGAAGTCTCCATGCTTCTCACCCGATGTTGAGACCATTTTATTTGTATTAGAGCAGTAGCTTATGAGGGAAAAAAACTTACTAACTCACCATTTAATTGCCACATCATTCAAGATAAAAATTCATGAAATATTTTTATGACGTGTAGCATTGCTCATTTTCTTATCATATGATTTTTCATGGCAATTTATTTCTTTCCAACTCTTTTTCACCCATCACAAAAAAAAACCATCATAAAATCTAGAATTAATTGAACCTAGTAATATATTTGAATCCTACCGAGCATATCCTATATATATATATATATATATATATATATATATATATATATATATATGCAACTTTCTTCTCAGTAACTATACGAAATCTGTTAAATTGTGTTGACTTTTTCTAGAAAATTCCAAAATTAATAAAATCTTGAAATATTTTTAAAGATTTAAGTAGAGTTTTCTAGACCTTGGAATGTGATTAATTTTGTAGTAAAAATCTAGAATATTTGGAAGAGAGTAAATAATAAAAAAATTGTAAATTGTTCTATGGAGGTGGGGTGGACTATAAATTCAATCCAATTCCCTCTTTTACTTGGAGAACAAGTAGTCCAACAATTAAAAAAGTTTTTTTTGACAAGTAAATGTAATGGCTTAGATGTATAAAACTTTACAAACCCAATAAAATGAATAGCCGCAAAGCAGGTGAATAGAAGCCTAGCTCGTGTAATCGATTGGGAATCGGACTTGGAGTTTCTCCCCAAACGAAGTAAGATACTATTAGTGAATGTACATAGCATAAAGGTATGTTTGAGATTGTTGTATGGTGGGTCTTGAATTTGATTCTCTCTCCAACGTAAGTAAGATACTAATGATTGACACGTGAGAATCGCAATATATTTACCAGATCGATATGATTAACGCCCAAGCATACTCCTACAAGTAAAATCAGATAATTGCAAGGTTTTGAAAAAAATGTGAGATAAACTTGATACAATTTGGAAGTTAATAAAAATACAGGATTAAAGGGAAGTGATATTTGATAATAAAAAAAAATTATTAGTACTGGTCAAAATGCATGAAATGTGTAATATCACATTGATTATGAATTCGTGGGGTTTGTCTCACTAAAAATTGGCTCTTAAACGCAATGAAATAAAGTTGTTTTACCAAAATAAAAAGAGTAATGCTACCTGTCATGAAATTATTTCATGAATTTGTATTATGAATGATGTGGCAGGTAACGTGGAGAGTTAGTATTGGTGGGATTCCCCCATAGAGTCTTATGATATTATCACTGAATCCTATCAATACTAACTCTCCACGTTACCTGCCACATCATTCATGATACAAATTCATGAAATAATTTCATGACGTTTAGCATTTCTCAAATAAAAAAGGAAGTGTACTCCCCGCATTGAAGAGAAAAAAAAGGAAGTCTTGGCCTAAAAAAAATTAGTAGTCAAATTAAATAAATAACTTGTCTTCTTTTTTTCTTCCCTTATTGAGTGGGTATTCCCACCCTTACCTTACATGTAACTTATCATTTCTTAAATGAAGGCTAATTTTTTTTATCCCTTGACAGTATGTTTCTTGAAACACAAAGAAAAACCTTAATATGAACTACCCCTTAAATTTACGTATTATAAATTTATAATTAATGAATAATGTATATACCTAAGGTAAAATTATGGTGAAAAGGCGATGAATTAAACTTCACACAAGGCCTCCACTATTATGCATCTTATAAATTATTGTGTATACGTTAAGATGTCCGGTCAATTATGCATTGTGAGAGGTTCTTTATGCGTCAATGATACAATTGTGTGTCACATGACATCATATCAACATAGAAGTCATAGCAATCAAGTATCTTGTGATACTCTCATTGTGAGTTTGCGTTTTAATCATTATTGAATTAATTGTAATAATTAGCGTTATTAATCGTTAAACATCACATGACTCAACTATTATGCATCTTATAAATTATTGTGCATGCATTAAGATGTCCGGTCAATTATGCATTGTGAGAAATTCTTTATGACAATTGTGTGTCACATCACATCAATATAAAAGTCATAACAATAAAGTACTTTGTGACACTTTTGTTGTGAGTTTGCGTTCTTAATAGTTATTGAATTAATTATAATAAGCTGCGTTTTTAATTGTTATTAAGTTAATTATAATAAGCTAAATTTCTTGATTCCTAATTGTAAAATGGTGAAAATTCTCAACCTTTGGTTGAGTAGCTAAGATCACACAATCCTTTTCCAACAGCTTTTTGCTTAATTACAAGAAATCAAAAATCTCTTACTGTGTGTCTCAACAATCAATATAATAGGACATGCACAAATAAATCATATCAAGGACTCAAATCAATATCATTTGAAAGTACTTAGTGAATCTGCATAACATAAAGGTATGTTTGAGATTGTTTGTCTTGGAATTTGATTCTCTCGGAAGTGAGATACTATCGATTGCCACCTGGGAATCGCACACGAGTATTACCATAAATCATATGTTTTAGATTCTTGTATGATACACACTTCTTTATCTACTGGATTGATAAAAAAAATGTTTTTCTGTCTTCAAATTAACTCCAGAAACTCAAACACGATCGATATGAACAACGCCCAATGAGTGCAAGGTTTTGAAGACTCACGCAAGCAAGCAAGTGTGACATGAACGAGACATAATTTGGAAGTTAATGAGGAAGTAACTATTCTTTTAATAAAAATACACGACTAAAGGAAACTGATATTTGATAATAAAAAAAATTATTTTTACTTATCAAAATACATGAAATGTCTCATATCTCATTGATGATAAATTCGTGGAGTTTGTCTCACTAAAAATTGCCTCTTAAATGCAATGAAATAAAGTTGTTTTACCAAAAAAAAATGAAGTATCCTCCTCAAATTCAGGAGTAAAAAAGAGAAGTCTTAGCTAAAAAAAATTATTACTCAAATTAAACAAATAAATTGACCTTTTTTTTCTTCCCTTATTGAGTGGGTATTTCCACCCTTACCTTACATGGAAGTTATCTTTTCTGTAAATGAAGGATAATTTTTTACCCCTTGAGAGTATGTTTCTTGAAACACAAAGAAAAACCTTATTATCAACTTCCCCTTAAATTTACGTATAATAAATTTATAATTAATGAATGATGTATATAGCTAAGGTAAAATTATGACGAAAGGGCAATGAATTAAATATCACAAGTGCTCAACTATTATGCATCTTACAAATTATTGTGTATACATTAAGATATCGGACCAATTATGTATTATGAGAGGTTAATTGTGTGTCACGTCACCTCACATCTCATAGCAATCAAGTATTTTGTGACAATTTCATTGTGAGTTTGCGTTCTTAATAGTTATTGAATTAATTATAATAAGTTGCGTTCTTAATCGCTAAACATCACACAAGGGCTCCACTCTTCTGCATCTTATAAATTATTGTGCATACGTTAAGATGTCCAGTCAATTATGTATTGTGAAAAGTTCTTTATGCATCAGTGACACAATTGTGTGTCACGTCACGTTACATCACATCGATATAGAAGTCATAAGAATTAAATATTTTGTCACACTCTCGTTGTGAGTTTGCGTTCTTAATCGTTATTGAATTAATTATAATGAGGTTGAGTTCTTAATTGTTATTAAATTAACTATAATAAGCTAAATTTCTTGATTCCTAGATCCTAAATCATGAAAATTCTCAATCTTTGGTTGTGTAGCTAAGATCACACAATCTTTTTCATGAAAATTCTCAACCTTTGGTTGAGTAGCTAACACCACACAATCCTTTTCCAACAGCTTTTTGCTTAATTAGAAGAAATAAAAAATCTCTTATTGTGTGTCTCAACAATCAGTGTAATAGGACACGGACAAAGAACTCATATCAAGTACTCAAATCAATATCATTTGAAAGGCATGGCCAACATGTAATGTTATGTAATGTTTTTCTGATAAAAAGTTGTGACACCAAACTGCTGACAGCCTTTCAAGATTCCCAACTTCTGGTGGGTGGGGGTCCGGGGAGGACCAAAAACGCACCATATATATATATATCTCCCTATGTTCTGTACTACTATCCATTCGAATGTTCAACCCAATGTTGTGCTGGGCTTCTGACACGTGGATATATGATTTTAAAATTGCAAAGTGGTGACGTGCTCAAACATTATTCTTTAATTCCAATTGTCAATCATGTACTGTTGGCCGACAGCATCTCAAGAACAAACCCCCCATATGCATTTTGCTTTTAGACGGACCATGAGAGGCTATGCTCCTGCATAAAGTAAGTATGCCACTATGGGTCCACAATAGAATTGCATCAATGGCTACAAAAGTAGTGACCAAGTTGAATATGCTTATAGCTAGCAGAACCACAACCCACACAATGGTTTCAATAGCAGAATCACAAATATACTAATTGATGAATAAAGTCATAAAGTTATTCTCAATTTACAATTTCCATTTAAACTTGAATTGCTCCAAAGTGAATTAGTTTCTTTATTCTTTCACCCCCTCAGTTTTTTTCTATGTGATTGTAAAATTTATATTTGGAATAAAAAATGATAAAGTTGAAGTTTGTCAAACCTGAGAACCTCAATACCACACTCTTTACATTTCAAAATTCTTAGCCCTTTTCAGGATTTCCAGAAGAAAGATGCATTTAACAAATTGTTCTTTTATGAAACTTTAAAGATTGCTGTTTAAAGTTTAAAAATTTACATAGCTACAAAAAATTCTTACTCTACCATGTTTTTGAACTCTCTATCTTTTATTTTGAAAAAAAATGAGATACAAGTTATACAACCGGGCCACACAGTTTGTTTGGAGAAATTTTCAAAGTTTAGATATTTTGAGAATTATTAATCTATCTTTTTGTATTGACTTTTAAAATTGGCCTTGAATTTTGTAAGTGTCAAAAATAAAAAGAGAAAAAATGAGAGAAGTACTTTTAGATGAAGGGAGTATGAAAACTTGAATTCTTCCAAACTCAGATTTACTAAAACATTTGTAGCATTATGCCTTTGTTTGAAATGAACCATGAATATTGTTGCAACCCCATCCTTTTTCCGAATCGATTGATTAGTTTTCCATTGAATTTAATTTTATTAGAAAGACATTAATTTTTTTCTTTTCTTTTCTTTTTTTTTAAAAAAATATTTAGCACACACCTTAATAACTTATAAATCTTCATCGTAAAAATTATTTGATAATCCTGAACCATGTCGGCTAATTCAATCAAAACTCTAAAATTAAAATGTAGGTCTATCAAGGTCTCATAAGATATTTTTAAAAAAAAAAATTGAAAATGAGTTTTTATTAGATTTAACCACTAAAGAGCTTATTGTCACCTCCACCCATTTATTGTAGGTTGCGCCTCACAAGCAACACGCATGAATAGAGTAGAGTTTAACAGTTTTTAATATTTGTGTAGAGAATTTTAGAACATTGAAGACTGGATAAAAATTGGTAGATTGAAGAATATTTTAAAATATTTTTAACATTGGTAAATATGTAATATTTGGGTGATCATAATCCATCCTAATTGGTCATCAAGGAACAATGACTATGTATAAATCTCATTTGTAACATCCCTAGTCAAAAAAAAAAATAATTCTTACATTATGATACTAATTAGCTAATATTTTTTAGTGTCGCCACGTGCATGTACACGTGGAGAATCATGAATAAATGTTTTCAATTCTCTATTATCGTCTTTATCGTATCTAACTTCTACAAATTCATTTACTAGTCAGTTCTTTTTCGAATACTATTTCTCTCTCCCGCGTCTGTGTCCTAACTTTACAAATTCATCTCGCAAATTTATTCATTTATGTTACCTTCCAATTCTCTCCTATTCTGATTCCAAACTTACACCATGTTAGAGTTACAGCTAATTCACATATCCGTCCTTTTATCTTTCTCTTTCAACCAAATTTATCCCTAATTAACAAGATAGAACATTTACTACTCGGTGCTATCTGTAGTACTCTCCCAATTCTCTACCGTTGGTATTCTAGTACTCTCCCAATTCTCTACCGTTGGGATTCTAATTTGTCACCATGTTCGAATTACAGGTAATTTACATATCCGTCCATCTTTCACTTTCAGCAAGACTACTTAATCTTTCCCTTTCAGCACTAAGCAACGAGATAAATTCGCTCTATGGAAGAACACATATCTTTTGCTTTCAATCAACAACACTATTTATCTATTGCGACGTTATACCCTCTACCATGTGTAAGTGAAATCAAACTCAAACTCTACTATCAGTAGAATTTATCAGTTTGGTTAGATAACCATCATGTAAAAATAAAAAACTGCTTTCAAAAACAGGCAAATATCACTTTTGTTTTACATAAATTTTGAGGGTAGAGCAATAATCACCTTTTATTAGATTTTTACGTTATTTATTTATTTTTTATTATTATTTAATTCCCACGACATTTAAAAAAAATTATATAATCTTAATTTCATAATTAATATTTAATAGTTGTTGGGAATAAAATTTACATTCTCGTATTTATCCAAAACTTTCAAAATTAAGAAAATAACATAACCCTAAAAATTATACGGAGGGATTTGATAGTGTCATTTAGTTTAATTTATTCATATCAATTGTGTAAGATATATGTCATTATTATGGCTTACAATATAAAATAAAGATAATTTTGAGCATAAAGTTCACAAATAAATGAAAATTTCTTGTAAAAATAAGAGAAAAGTGGTAAGTTGTGATTCTTTCTGCATTTTTTCTCGATCTTGTTTCACTTTTACTGAAGACTCAATAATATTGAATTCTTGGACCAATATTTATAGTTTTGGAGAATAAAATTTTGACTTCTGTATCTACCTTAAATTAAGAAAATGGTGTAAATAAAAAGAGAATGGGAGATAAATTGTAATGATGTATTTGGATTTGGATTTCTCATGCAGTTTATTCTATTCATATCAATTGTTCAACACAAATATATATATATGAGTTATGATATAAAATAAAGGAAAATGTGGGACAAAAATGGTTTATTTGGATATATACTAGAAAAGGGGTAAATTACATTCCTATAAAGTTGAAAGGTAAGAAAAACAATTTGCATCAGTACATGCTAAAAGAGAAACTAGAATCAATCTTTTTTATTATTATTATTTTTAAATATAGCTAATGTATACTACCAAAGAAAAAATGGAGTGATCTTAATATCTAATGAGATTGAATTAATTAATGTTATGCGAAAATAATTTATATTTTAAAAGACACTCCTATAATTTAGTGTTGGGCTGGACCGAGCTACTTGAAATGTCCTAAGAACATAAAAGTGGAAGAAGAAGTGATAGAATTTTTAGAAATAGTTTTAAACCAATCTGAAATAAAATTTCAAGAATACATCATCTCAAAAGTTAAAGAATTTCGAGAAGAAATTCAAAATAAAAAAACAATTACCGTTGATTTTAGACAAGAAATTCAAGATTCTTTATTTTTCATACATACATGCTGATTTCCCATGCATATATATCGTCTTTGGCTCTCCATGTGCGTCACATGATTCACCTAGGTAAGAAGAATTTCTGAATTTTTAGTTTGAAGGCCAAGCTCCTTCACCCTAGACGTAGCTTATTATAATTCAGATTATGAAGGGGAAATCAACATGTATGTATGAAAAATAAAAATAAAGAATATTGAATGAAATTTTCTTGTCTAAAAATAGCCGCAATTGTTTTTTTTTTATCTTGAACAGAGGCTCATGCAAGTGATGGAGGAATTTCTGAATTTTCAGTTTGAATGCTAAGCCCCTTCACCCTTGACGTGCCTTGGCCATGAATATATGACCGGAAATTTTCAAGTTGTCGGGTGGTAAGTTTCTTTGATTGCTATTCGTTTAGGTACGTTGCTCTTTTTATATAACATCAATGCATTTCACACAAATGAGTCTGAGCCTGTTTTCTGTGGACTAAACACGTACACTCAAATTTAGTGTTGGGTCGGACTAAGGCGTCCCTTCAACTTACAATAGTCATGTAATTTAGTAGTTCAAAAAAAAAGAAAAAAGGGGGTCATGAACAGATATAAATGGATTAAATAAAAATAGTATCAATAATTAATTAAGTTTTTATTTTGATAAAAAAATGAACTTAACATTATTGCCACCACTCTCGGCTCCTGCTATGTGCATTCCAAATGTGTTCTTATCCATTTGCAGAGCAGGATTTGCTTTGGATTTTGGATAATCTACAATCTACATGCTGGTCTTATCCATTTGCAAAGATAATAGTGCTTTGGACTTCGAATAATTTGCATGCAGTAACATGCTGCCTTATGTAATTGGACCTGAATTTCTCAACCGGTTTAAGAGCCGTATTTCTATTCTTTTGGAGGCATGAGGTCTAAAAAGCACGATACTTGTACAAAAGTAACGTACTCATGTGGAATACTTATCAGATATCGATACTTTTCAGATACTTGCGGATACGTGTTCGATACTTCCTAAATGTATCCATAATTTTAAAATATATATTTTTATTTTTAACATGTATCCGATACTTCTTAGACATTTCGACCATGTATCTGATACTTCTCAAATACTTCACAACACATTTCTAACAAGTTTTGAGCATTAAAATGTACAATAATATCATAGCATAATTGTTAAAAAAAATTTTGGTCATTTTAGTGATGAGGCCCAATTAACTTGTTGAACATAGGGCTGCAACTTGGACATGAAATGTTCAACCTTAACCCACAACTCTAATTCGACTTCCAACTTTAACTACTTAACTTCAGTCCAATTTAATCTTAAATTGTTAAACTCAAGTTTACAATTTGAATTGAGATTTCGGGTTAGAAAATGGTGTTGTTCATATGACCAATCTCCACAATAAAATTTCAATGTGATCTTGAGATAATTTCAAATTTGATGACCCTTTAGCATAAAAAATTGAAAAAATTTAATTCACATTTGTAAAAATTAAAAACAAATTTTTAAAAAATTAATTCTCCAAAGTGCTAATATACAATAAATTAAGATTTAAACAAAAAGACTTGAAAAAAAGTGATTATAATTTGAATGTTATATATAATATACAAAAAATAAAAAAATAAAATTACAATTTGGTTTCGGATTGAGCTTGGATTTCAATTCTAATTATAAAAATAGTTACCCAAACTCGTGAAAAATCGGACTAACCTCTTTTGTAATGCATAACACAACACACACACACACACACACATATATAGATATATATATATATATAAGGGCTGACTTGTTTACTTTGGACTTCATATAATTTGAATGATGGGTTATGTATGACAAATGGGCCAGTGGAGTTGACCTGGGCCTGGATATCTAATCTAATGGTGAAAGAATAAGGACTTAAATTTTCCACATTTTTCACATACTCCTGGTTGGCTTTATAGTTAATTATTAGTGGGGTTAATACAACTATTGTGAATAGCAATTTGTCATTTAACATTGAAAATGATATTCTCACAATTGGAGTAGCTAATACAACTATTGTGAATAGCAATTTGTCATTTTAATCACATCAAGGTAGGCACTAGGCAGTTAGTACGCCTATTATACTCGAGTTAAAGTTAAGGCCACGTTAATGAGTCTCTGTTCAAAAACTATTACAACTCTTAACTCCACCTATATCATCTTCCACATCTTTACAAAGGAGAATGAATACACACTACTATTCTTGATTTGTCAAAATAATAATAATAATAATAATAATAATAATCAGAATGTTGTTAACATCAATAAATTGGTTGATTTTTTTTTTATTATTATTATTTTTTTTGTGAATTGGTTTTTCAAATAATTAAAATTGCCATAGAGTCTTTGTAATTTACTAAAATTATCCTGCCACGTTCAAAAAATGAGAACAGGTCAAGAAATGTATTGAATAAGAATAGTATCATCTATCACTAATTAAGTTTTGAAGCAATATATCATTATTTTAATTTAGTTTTTGACTTTTTGTATTTATGTTTTGATAAAAAATTATCTTAACATTATTCAAGATTGCAGCCACTAAATTAAATTTCTGACTGTCTGCTTAATATTAGCTAATCCTGCCTTGGACTTACGTAATAACTTAATGTTATGTCTATATGCTGGCCGTGCTGGGGTCTCTGCATGTGTTGGCCTCTGACAAACATATACACACACTATTGTTGGCCTAATCATGAATCATGTTCAACAAATTAATTGGGTCACCCTAAAATCACGGTTATGTCTCCCAGACAATATATATATATATATATATATATATATATACACTCTCGCGGGGCCCATAAATTGGTTCAGAAATTCCGGTTGCATAGGTGCGGGTAAATTATTCGAAGTTCAAAACAGAATTAGATGTGCAAATGGACTTGTCAAACACTTTTGGCAGTCCTCTCTGGGGATGGATAGAGTCATTGAAATAATTATCAAACTTTGGGAATGACAAAGATTTATCAAAACTGTGGCATATACCTATATATGTGTGTGTGTATATATATACACAAACACTAGGATGTTTTTTTTTTTTTTTTTTTTTTTGTGTCTACGGCACTATAAAGAAATATAATATTATTTTTAGTATGAGCATAATAGATATGTATATGAATTTATGTGTAAATGTAGTGAGTGAAATGTAATCGTTCAATCATAAATAAAGAGAGTAATTTTAAATCATACATAACCATAAATATTTTTAATCTTAAAATTGATTTGTTAAGCATTTTTATCGGTAAATCGTGAATTTGTTTGGAGAGAGATTCAAACAAATGATAAATATATATACACACGATGCAAAGAAATATATAAGTCATATAGATTGTAGTGTTGGTCTAATCCCAGTAGCACCTACATTTGGAATTCATATAAGAAATCTTTTGTTGGTTTCTCAGTGCAGGGGAAAATTTGATTTAGAGGCACCAACCTTAAACAATGTCAAGATATTTTTTTACTAAAACATAAATACAAAAATTAACTTAAATAATGATATAAGCATCAAAGCTTAATTAATATTTGATATTATTTTTATATAGTTATTGGGAGTAAAATTTGGTTTCTTGTATCTACCCTAAATTAAGAAAATGGATCTAACTAACCTAAAACAGAATGGGAGATAAATTATAAAGATGGATTTGGATCTCTAAAATAAAGGAAAGTGTGAACAAAAATGGTTTATTTGGATATATAAGAGAAAAGCGGTAAATTACATTCTTAGAAAGTTGAAAACTAAGAAAACCAAGTTGCATCAATACATGAAACCAAATCAATCAATGTCATGTAAACTGGAATCAATATTTTTAAATATATATATAGCTAATGCAAAGAAAAAATAGGGCGATTTTAAGTGGGATTTGATTTAATTAATGTTTTGTGGAAATAAGTTATATTAAAAAAAAAAAAATCACTTCTAAACCCTAATGTTATTATAATATGCAAGAAAAGAAGTTAGCATAATTAGTGCCTCTTTTAGGAGCTTTCTGAGGTCTCAAAAAGTCCTTCAAGACATTAAAAATTTATTTAAAAAAATGTGATGTTTGATTACACATATGTAAAGACCTTTCTGAAGAAGTCGGTGGTCAGGAAGCTCATTTTAGAGAAGTAAAAAAATGTTGCTTTTAAAACCTTCTTTTAAGAAGCCAAATATTCTTTTCAAATAAATTTATTATTTTACTAATTTGTCCATATACTTCTTATATATTAACAAGATTGTGTTATATTCTCTTTCGATTTCTCGTTCTTCCACTGCCACCGTCACTGCTACCGCCACCTTCCACTACCACCACTATTGCCACCTCCACCACCACCACCACCACAGTCATCATCGTCGCCGTCGCCACCTCCACTGCCACCACCACCACTACCTCCACAGCCACCGCCACCACCTCCCTCATCACCATTGCCACCGCTGCTTTCCACCAACCACCACCACCACTGCCACTACCACCACTGTTACCGCTACCTCCACTTCCACCTCCCACCACTGCCACCACCACTACCTCCACCAGCATCATCACCTCCACCACAACCACCACAACTTCCTTCCATTGTCAACTTTGTGCTTTTTAAAGGTTGTAATCGTTGTTAAGGATAAGGGATAATATTGTCAAGAAAAAAATAATTTAAAAGTTAAATTATATTTAAAAAATGTACTAATCAAACATCTTTTTTCTCCTAAATTCCTTCTAACAAAATTTCTTTTACGAAGGTCTTATCAATGAAGTCTTTTTAATATTACGAAACTCTCCCAAATAGGGCCTTAAATGTTTTATAAATATTTATGTTAGCTTCTTTTCTACAGTGGCAGTGGCACTACGATTTAAGAGATAATCAAAGGTAGTGGTTGAGGCGTATGCGGGGGAACGAGAAAGTATCTAGGAAGGACAAACACGAACACGGAATACGGATACGCTACGACACAGACACAGTAATACTAAAATTTGTTAAAAAATAAGACATGGACATGGAAAGGATACGGCTATAAAATAATAATATAATATATTAATGTATATTAATTATTCAATAAAAAAATACTACATTATAGAAATACTTCAATTCATCATTAAGTAATTAAGAACCAAATAAACTTATAAACAAAAATAGACAAATAGATTAAAATAAATTAAAGAACCAGACTTATTTAGTCTTCTACATATATTTAGCTTAGATTTTTAATCATAACTTAGAAGCATATAATTTTTATTTGAAATACTTGAATATACATCATTGCTATGAAGTGTCCGACACGTGTTGGAAGAGTGTCCAAGAAGTGTCCGAGAAGTGTTCTAAAAAGAAAAATATTAGGACACTTCTACGAAGTGTCCGAGTATTCGACACATGTATAATACCCTCGGTGAAGTGTCCGTACTTTCTAAGAAAGTATACAATACTTCAGGGATACTGATGATGTGGTATCCTCGGTAAGTGAAAGCCCTCCATTTCTACTTGATGATAATGAAATTGGTAGTTTTCAAAAGAGATGGAGGACTTACACCTACCGGTAATGTCACGTCATCAATATCCCTGGGATATTGCATAATTTCTTGGAATTAGGTGGGAAAAACAAATTGTATATATAAAAAAAAATAATTATAAATTGTATATATATATATATATATATCATTTTTTCTGTTCTACAATAGAAGTCTTAATTCTTAATAAAAGAATATCTAAAATAAGATTATTTATAAATTAAAAGCATTTTATAATTCATTAAGTATTTGTAAAAAATAAGAGAGAATATTTAATATTCCGAAAGTCTAGCTATTCTTAAGTATCCAATACTTTCTCCAAAAATATATAAGAAATTTACTTTTGTCATGTATTGAGTCATGCATGACATAAATTAGTGTAAAAACTGTAATACGAAGATCAAATATTTACTATCAAACTTGTGCTAGAGCCTAGAGAATCTTTTAAAGAATGTGACATGGTACTTATCAAATAAAACACATCCAAAAGTTCACATGCACAAAGGATTAAAATTTATAAACGAATAAAAACACGTAGTAAATAAATGGTAGACTATATTAAAAAACAGGTAGTGTAACAAATATGAAAAGATGCATGCATTAGTAACATGGAGAAAAATTGACAAATTAGACAAACAATGTACTATCAAAAGGTAAAGTAATAAAACAAAAATATACAGTCATATAAATTCATTGGTTTTTTACATTGTGTTTATAATGTACTGGAAATTAGTTGAAATAGATTGAGTATTGATATCAATATATCATGTACAATATATATTTCGATGGGTTTGAGGCAGTAGAGTTTTGTTATAACGTGGGCTATTATTAACTGGTTTTGATTTGAGAGCTAGTTTCAAATATTCAAGACTCGATCAAGAATTAATTGAAGTTTGGAGGGGCCCAAATTTCATATATTCAAAACTTAAGACTAATTGAAGAGCACTTAACAGAATTTTATACAAAAAATTGGGGGGTCAAATTTCAAATATTATAATTTGTGAGTGAAGACTGTATAATATAAATATAGAGTAATGTATACATGTGAATCAAGACAAGTTTGAAGACAGGTTAGGACCAAGAAGTGAAGTTGCTAATTATAACAAGCCTAGGCTGGAGGAAGTGAAAACTGTAGACGCTCCGGTGACTAGGATTTGGGAGTGACTTTGTTAATATAACTTATTTTCACACAACATTAATTAATTCAAATCTTACTTAATTTAAGTATGCATTAGATATTCATTCAGGAGATGATACAAGGGTAGAAGTTGAACTACGCACTAACATTCAGGTGCACTGACCACTGCTCGATTGAGTCCACGTCACATGGACGTTAAATAATAGTGTGTATTCTACGTGTCTTAACACATCAGTGACGTATACACCCAATAGATGAGTCAAGTCACGTGAATGTTAAATGTTATTCTGTATTCCACGTGCCTTGACTAGCCCATCTATTGGGGTGCCTACGCAACTGCTAGATCGAGGTAGATGAAAGCTAATCTATTGAGTGCACCTCCTGCTAGTGCGTAGTGATTCATCGTTATTATTTTCTAGTGACTTTGCCTGAATTTCTGAATCAGCGGTAGTTATATTCTTATGGAGACATTGTTTTTAAGATCTGATCTTATGAATATCATTTTAGGATAAGGCCCAATTAACTTGTTGGACATGGTTCAAGATTAGACCGACATAATGTATTTATGCTTATAATACATTTGGTGTAAATACACTGGCGCAACACAAGCCCAGCCACCAGCTAGGCCTGCTTGTTAGTCCTTCACAGCTGTTCTTTTAATATATAACCCAATTTAAAGCACCGTCAATGGCAGTTGCAATGCTAAGAGTTTTAACTATGTCAATTAATGCCAGACTTTCTTTCATGTATGCATGTATTAATTTTCAGAAAGGTGCAACAACTTAGTTAGTACATTTCATATCATTGTTTCTTGTGCTCCGTCCTTTTATATCGTTTTTCTAATATTTATTTCTTTTATTTTCTTAAACTTAATTAACAAAGTTTGAAACTTTCATATAATGTGCATGATGTGTTATGCATCACAAATGGGCCAGTACCTGGGCCTGGATATCTAATCCTATTCACAATATATATATATATATATATAGATAAACCATGGTAAATAATAAAATTGGACATTCTTGTAATTCAATTCGATACGAAACACTGAAACAGTGTAATTAAACGTATGACTATTTGAATGCCTTTAGAGTTACTTATCTTCTGGATTAAATAACATGGAAATGATATTCTCATAGTTTGACCAACTTATATAACTATTGTGAATAACATTTTTCTCTTTATAATAATTGATAGGAAGTGTGGAGGCTGATTATACTGTACATTTTTAGTCTAATTTTGAGGATTCGATTTTTTAGAGCGATATTTTAATATTTTTATACTTGTTTTGTAGCCTTAAGATGTGCCTATATATATAGAGTCTATACTCCGTGTAATTATATTTCCATTTTTCATTATAGTGAAAATTCGCAATACTAAGGACGTAACTCTAAATTTTGAATGAACTTTGTAAATTTTTGTGACTTTTTCTAGCGTGTTTCATTCTTTTTTTCTTATTTTCGCAACAGATAATCACATATATGTATTACTTAATACTAATTGCAAACTGTTGTGGAAAGCACTAGGAAACACAGTAACTGAGAAACTTGTGGAAAAAAAATTTCTAGTTCAATTTGTGACTTGGTTACTTTTTAATCACATCAAGGAAGGCACTAGGCAGTTAATACGCATATTATACTTAAGTTTAAGGTCACGTTAATCAGTGTCTTTACCTTCTTTGTCTTTTCTTTTGAATAGTAGTATAAATTATAAACAATTGTAAAGAATAAAATACTGTCTTAGACTCCCTTGATATTTTGCTTTTGCTCTTTCTATTTGGATCATTCTTTTCAACATTGTATGCTTCAAAGAAAAGAGAGAGAAAAAATGAAACTTCACAAACACAATTCTAAACCAAAAAAAGTTGCAAGATTCATTTTATTCCTTATAATTTCAGCCAATCAATGAAGGTATTATAGACTTTATAGTTCGATAATATGCTCATCTCTCTGTGTTGCAATAAATGAATTTTATAGTTTTTCTTTGTTAAGAAAGGTTATAGGGAACATGCAGAACTTAAAAAAACCAACTGCATGCATTTGTAATTTGATATATATATATATATATATATATATATATATATATATATATATATATTGTTAGGTAGGGGTCACTAATCATTTCTCATTCTGTCACTTTCATACATTGGCGAATGAGTGTACAATAATTGTAGTAAAAACTAACTTCCTCCAAAAAGAAGAATTAAATAAACTGATCAAAGAAAATAAATAAAATAGAAATGAAAAGAGAATAAAATCGGGGTGAATACACTATATAAAAGGACGGAAATTCATTATATTGGGCTTTATGGGGAAGGCAATGTCAATGTCCACACCACTCCTCTTCCAATCAAAGCTCCTCTGTTTCTCTCTCCTCTACCTCTTCTCCTCTCTCTTCCTCGCTCTCTATTTTGCCATCTCCCCCACCAAATGCCTCTTCCGATCATCCCCATTTGATCCCATTCAGGTCCCTCTCTTCTCTTACCCTCATTCTTATGGAGAACACAAATATGCCATCCCTACCCTTCGCTCTTCTTGTGATTCCCCTGTTTACTTCTCAGGTACCTACCCCTCACATTCTCATCCAATTTTTTGATTCAATTCCATTCAATTATGCTTTTTCTTTAATGAGTTTTGTTTCTTTTTTTTCTTTTTTTGTCAGATTATTGGATGGTTTTGGAGGAAATTCAAAATTTTTGTCAGAATTCGTCGTCGATTGGTTCAGACGTTCTGAGGTATATGCAGGGGACAGCGGATAGTTTTGGTGGGAATTTCAGTACCAAGAAGAGAATTTCATTTTTCGATCATCAAGACGATGAAATCGAGATTCCCTGCGGATTCTTTAAGAAATTTCCTATCAGAAACTCTGGTTAGTCATCATATATTCTAATTCTCGAGTAATTGCCTTTTGTCTTTTTTATACATGTTTGAATTGTTACCAATTGGTGAAAAGAAAAGAAAAAATAGAAACGCTCTGTATTGGTATTCTCATGAATTTGGATTTCACATTCGATGGATTGATGAAACAGAGAAGCACTTGAATTGAGAAACAATTTTACTGAATCGAATTACTTTTCCATCAATATTCAATACTGCCATTGAAATTTTACTTCAGTTATATTGTACGATCCAGAATAAAGGTTTCCAGGAAATCCTTTCTGATATTAAAGTGTAGTTTGGTTTATAGTATATTTCAATGTGATTTTAACGTTTCTATCTTGTTGTTTATGTGTAATGCAGATCGAATTGCGATGGAAAAATGTGATGGAGTAGTTGTCGTGTCAGCTATTTTTGGTGATCATGACAAAATCCGGCAGCCGAAAGCCCTTGGATCCAAAACCCTAGATATTGTTTGTTTCTTTATGTTTGTAGATGATACCACTCTCAAAGGACTTGCCTATCACAATTTAATTTCAAGAAAATCCATGGAATATAAAATCGGTGCATGGAGAGTTGTAAAGGTCTCAACTGAGCAGTTATATGAGAATGCAGCAATGAATGGGGTAATACTTAAATACTTAGTTCATAGACTCTTTCCAAACTCAAAATATAGTATTTGGTTAGACGGAAAGTTGCAGCTAGTGGTTGATCCATTGTTGTTGATTCATTCGCTTATTATTTCGGAGAATGTGGATATGGCTATCTCTAGGCATCCATTATTCGTTCATACTTTGGATGAAGCCATGGCAACTGCAAGGTGGAAGAAATGGCGGGACGTTGATTCGTTGAAAATACAGATGGAGACATATTGTGAGAATGGATTGCAGCCTTGGACACCCGAAAAGCTCCCTTATACAACAGGTATGGACATATATAATCAAAACTTAAATGTTCCTTTTGATTTCATTTAGAACATGCTTCTCTGAAAAATTACTTGGAAATAAATCCTTCAACTTGATCTTCCACTCCTTTAGTCAATGACAAAAAAATTATCCTATAAAAATTGAAAAAGTGCGATGATTTTTCCCTGCAGGAGATATAACTGATCAATTTTGATATGCTTTGATTTTAGAATGGTGTGATTGGTTTCCATGTAATGTCCAAAAGAACAAAGAGTATAATTCTGATTCCATGCCACTATAATTGTTGATGAAGCTACTCTATTATTAAAGGCAATGAGCTGTGTATCTTTTCTTTTCTTTAGGTGGGCATGAGTTGTATTGAGTAATATGAAAATTTATGATAATTAGATGGGTTTAGTGACTTCAAAGGAATAAGTTCACATACAACATGCTATACATGATACATTTAAACATGGGGGTGTCTTGGTTTAGAAGCTACCTGCAATGATGACTTGATCATATAGTATATATAAATATAATTACCCATGATGTCTTCTCTTTTGTAGCTTATATTCAATGGTAGGCCCCAACCTCATGAATGTGCTTTTAGAAGCCATTTAGAGTGCTGCTGAAGTTTCTTCAGAAGGGAGATTACTCAGCCCTTGGAGAGGTTGTGTATAGTTAAAACTGCAAAGCTAGTGATGTAAAAATAGAATAGATTAATAAATTGTCGATGGCTTCAGTTGTTTCTTAATTCTTATACACTCAATGCTAAATCACTGATAATAATAAATAAAAAAAATGTAGTCCAACTGTTTGTATTTTTGCAGATGTACCAGATAGTGCTCTAATATTAAGGAAGCATAGTGTGGCTAGCAATCTCTTCTCCTGCTTAATGTTCAATGAATTGGAAGCCTTCAACCCAAGAGACCAACTGGCTTTTGCATATGTGAGAGACCTCATGAGTCCAAAGTTGAAGGTGAACATGTTGGATGTGGAAGTGTTTGAACAAGTAGCAGTTGAGTATAGACACAACATTAAAAATGGTGGGCCCACATCAAGCAAAGGGACCAAGACCAAGACCAAGACCAAGAGGGCAAGCTCCAATTTGTTTGTTAATGGTAGCTATAGTAAGTGTGACAGTTATCTTTCAAAGATGTGGGGTGAATCCCATGATTGATTTTGTCTCTTTTTGATTAATTTTATAGTAAAAAAGCACAAGATTAAAAAGGTGACTAACCAACTACCTTTCACAGTGAGAAGCTGACAAACAAATATCAAATTGACAGTGCATTTTGTATTTGGGGGTGTTGTGATCTGGTGGGGTCAGCTCCATTATCAAGAGATCCAGACACCTGAAGTGTCTGCCACACATTGGTCAAAAGGGCAAAGAAGATTTTGACCCAAACTCAATCTTAAGGCCCAGTTGGCCAGTTTGGATGGAAAGAAATAAAAAGAAAAGAAAAGGAAGAAAATGAAAGGATATGTTTTTTAATGAAAAAGAAAGGAAATAGAAGGATTTGAAGTGATAAATTAAAGATGAATAGTAATTTTTGTTATTCTTTCAAAAATGAAAGGAAATGGAAGGAAAAGGAAAAAAAAGATTAGTATTTTTTAATGAAACTTTTTTAAAATTAACTTTACTTTTTTGATAAAAATTAAAATTTGTTCTTATAAATATAAAAGAATATAATGATAAAAAAATTAAATAATTTTTTTTCGCTTCTTTCTATAAACACGTTAACTATCATTTTGTTTTCTTTTGTTTCCGTTCCATTGTACCAAACATATAAGATAGTTAACATGTGTTTACGAAGAAAACTAAACTTGAATTAAATTTTAAAATCCATTTCTCTATGTCAGTCAACCAGACCATAATCAACTTTGGTATAATAATTTGTTTTATTCTGGGCTGGGTCGTGGGTGTGTGAAGATATATAAATACATATGTGTATATATATATATGTCTTACTAAAGGGAAATTGATATGAGTTGGCATTGTTTGTAGGGAATATAACTATCAACTAAAACAAAAAAGACTGAACTGATATTCAGTCTCATTGTCTGATATTATGCTCTTATGAAACTTGTATCAAGTAGAAGCACTTTCAATATTTATCGTCAATATTCAATTCAGCGTATAAACAACTTATCAGGAAAGAACAAATTTTCCGTAAATTGTTTTGAAAATTTATTCTTATCCAAATAATTTAATAGCAACCACAACTAGAATGGTTACAGTACAGGGGGATTAGGTTAAATTTTGGGTATGTAATCGAAAATAAAAGAGATGATAAATGTTACTCAATGAATTTATCTGTCTTTATTGTTTTACAAAGCAATAACTTATTTTGGCCAAAAAAAAATTTATTTTTCAAATATATATATATATAAACAAAACAAACATTCCACAACGACAACAACAGCAAAGTTGAGAAGCAACAACTTGCCAAAAAACCAACAGGAATCATTTTTCAATAGTACCCCCCAATGCTTCCAAAGATGCTCTATTATTGGCGAGGTATCAAAATAATTCCCCAAAAGTTAAAAAACCATAATCCTTAAAACCTATTTTACACTTTAAAACGCTTTTAATAATAATTGTAAACACAAACTTGACGAACACACTCTCTCTCACTTTAATACTTTTTAGGATTAATTATAAATACATTTTAAAACTCATTTGGTTGGCCCATCTCCATAACCAAACCCTACTGTGAGAAAAAGAATTATAATATACTAATAAATCGTGTATCGAGTGAATCTCAATATTACGTGCACAACACGTATTCTCCTCCACTATCTGTATAGGGTCAATGTCAGCCTATGTTATTGTGTGGCGGGAAGGATTGATCTTCTGTAAGGAGTGGCCTGTTCTCAAGTTTAATTTTTTTTGGTATACATGTGGGATTGACATATATCTCATTATAAAACAAATAGGGTATAAACAATTAATTAATCGAATAATTTTGTTCTTAATGAAATGAAATCTACATGAATTCGAATTCTATTCAATTATATTTGAGTTTTTAAGCTTGGGATTTTAATTCAAACCACTGCAACTACATTGTTATCAAAATCGAATTTTCTGTAACCATGATCAAATCATTCATCCAACTCATCTATTACTGAATGAATCTCATGTTTATGCATATATGTTCTAATTCCATGAAAAGGTCAAAAAGACCCTGCATAAAAAAAATAAAAACTTATAGTAGTCAATAAATTTCATTTCATATTTTCAAAGGTAATTCATATTCGATTTCATGTATTCCATTTGATCTGTATTCTATACAATGGATTATTTACACCCCAACCCCCCAAAAAAAAAAAATTTCCCATTTCAATATTTCTTTAAAATAAAAAAATGGTCCCACAACAATTTTCATTTTACTTTCTTATCCTCCATTGATCCAAACAAACACATATAATAAGGCTATTTCAGTAATTGCACTGCAAATACACCGCCACAAGAATATAAATAATAAAGCCCAATCTATCCCTCTACCAATCCACCATCGTCACGAACAATTTCCCTAAACCCTGTACCAGGTCACCTGGGAAATCCTCCAAAATGTCGTCTCAAAAAGTTGCGAGTCACCGAGAAAACGCCGAGATATACCACGGCGAAGCCCTCTGCAAGCAAAAATCTCGCGAGCTGCTGGCGAATATGTCGCTTCCGAAGGGGCTCCTGCCCTTGGACGACGTCGTGGAGGTGGGGCACAACCAGTCGACTGGCTTCGTGTGGCTGAAGCAGAAGAAGAAGAAGGAGCACAGGTTCCGCCTCATCGGCCGCACCGTCTCGTACGATACGGAGGTGACGGCGTTCCTGGAGGAACGTCGAATGCGAAATCTGACAGGTGTCAAGAGCAAGGAGCTCCTGATTTGGGTCTCCATCTCCGATATATACATCGACAACCCATCCTCCGGCAAGATCACCTTCGCTACCTCCTCCGGTCTTTCGCGATCGTTTCAGGTTTCGGCCTTCGAGATTGAAGATGAAAAATAAATCTTTTTTTTTTTTTAAGAAAAAAAAACCCCTAAATAAGAAAATGTGAAACGTTGAATGTCCTTTTTGGGCTTTCAGTTTTATTGTTTGGTGAATTGGGGTTCAAACTTGAAACTATCTTCAATGTGTTTTATGAATTTACTTTAAAGGCTTTTAGCTTCTTATGTTTGTGTTATGAATTTTGATACTGGGGTGTCTTTTCTTCAAGTACCATCCAAAAGTGATTTCAGGATCTTAATAATAACCTGTACATTTTCCATTATCGTCTTTACAGTTTGGGGATGCCTTCAAAAAGTAAGTGAATTTTATTAAGGACTGTCATTAATAGCTCTATTCCTATTGGTTGAAAACGAAATGTTTGAGGTTCAACCCCTGAGATCATGCACTTGGCACATCGGAGTCCACAACTAACATTAAAGGCCGGTTGGTTGATCACCTAAAACTTGAGCTAAATATGATTTCACATTTTTAAGCCTTTCAAATAGAACATCAGAACAATAAACTTTTTAATTATGATTGAAAATTATAGGCCACATTAGATTTATTTATTGAATAAATTCTTAAGAATTATTAGATTATCCGATTATGATTAGCCAAAAAATTTCAACTTCATACATAAGTTATAAACATTATCATTTCAACAACATTTGTATCAATTTATACATCTTATATACCTACTAACTTTACTTTATGATATATGTGAGTATTAGCATTTTTATATCTTTTTCCATTTACATAATTACCAAGACAAACGATATTCAAAAACACAACATCATTACTAATAGAAATAAAGCCAAAGTTGTAATCCGGCTTTCAAAGAGGTCCATTCCAAGTTCACCTACTTGAGGATATAAATATAATAAATTTCATTTGTCTGCTAACCCCTCCACAGTTCCTCATGTTCCTACAATTATGCATCACAAAAAACAAAAAGAAAGGGAGGACAACTCAACAAATCCCTCTCCCAGCAAAACATAATAATGGCTTCCCAAAAACCACTTACTTGTAAGAGCTTCTATAGACAACCAATCATCCCTGATGCTTCCATACTATCCAACAACCCTTCTCCACAAGAATATTCCCTCTACATACAATACCACCACCATAACCACTTATCTAACAAAGTTTGGTTAGAAGTACCAAAGTCCCCAATGTCAATCCACCTTCTTTCACTGCAGAACACACCACCTTCCAATTTACTAAGCTTGAGTTTCCCTTTTCCTGTTTTACAGATCTTCTGAAAAATATTTCAAGGGGTAGAGTAGAGGGCACCACATGATTTGTGAATTGCGACAACCAAGATGTTTAACGACAGCAGATAACAGAACAGCAGAAACCAAAAACCATCATGTAATCTTTCAATTCTCCAACTATGGCATAACAAGTTTAACGGTTACCAGCATAACGTCAAAATGCAGTTGTATACCCCCCCTTATTGGATGCAGGCAGCTTCTACGAGGGAGAAAAACACAATATAAATAAAAGACTGAATTATTGAAATGAGCCATTCCCCTAGAGGTGACATCAAGAAGAAAAGTAAATGCATGTAGAAACCTATGTAGTACAGAAGGATATACAAAGCACAAGGCACTCACCAAAGGAAGACATAAATGTAGCACAAAACTCAATTATCCACAAGTAGCAGCAGGATGGTGCTAATTCTTCATGACTATCAGAGTAGTAACCCAAAAGAATCTGAAAAGAACCCAAGACAAAAGCAATTCATTCAGAAACTGAAAAAACACAAGTAAAACATAAGCAAATAGTAAATTTATATCACATATATGTGATCAGTAGAACTCAATGAAATGACAACACCTGCTGTCATAGACTGACGGTCCTTAGAAAGCACAGCAAAAGATGAGGGAAAATAAGATTCCCATAGCACATACAGAAATTCCAGACCAATTATGTTCATAGTAAATACTCTGAGCCATCAAGTCATGCAACATTAAAGAAGTGTCTAAAAGAGGTAACCACACAAAGGGAACACTATACCAAAACTTCACCTATCTAGTTTTACAAATTACAATTGCTTAAGCTAACCTCAGCTTTGGCCTCGGTCTTCTTTCTCTTTTTCTTTTTTCCTTTTTCTCCTTCTCTTCTATTTTTCACTAAGAACAAATCGATCAAAATTACAATAAATGCAACGCTGAAAAAGTGCAACTGAAGTACACATAAATTATGTGCAAAGGTCAAATAAAATTTCATTGGTTTGATTCAAATGACTGAAAATATCAAATATAGATCTTTCACCACAACCTTTTCTTGATCACTTAATACTGATGAGCAAACAACCGTACACAAAAGTCCAAATAGGAATATGCATGTCTGCTTGATGTCAATAAAAATTCAAGCATCCAACAGTACATTTTATGCACATAAATAGGAGAAAGCAATGCCAGCATGTTAAAATAATGAAAAGATGCCAAGCACTCAGCAAGGCTAAAGCAATTCAAACATATTTATAAGCTTCAACAAAAGAATATGAAGAAAATATCACAAACATTAGATATGGGCTCATATAATTTAAGAAAAGGCAACTGGTGCATAACTTCTTTTTTTATAAGATTGTATTAGAAAGTGCTCAAAAGGGGATCACATCCCACAAACTACAAAAGGACCAAATAGAGAATGAGAAAACAACACTGACTCTTGATAAAAGGACCAGAGATAGTGCTGGAAATCAACAAGGCTCACTTTAGCATGGCTTCCATCCAAAGCCACGTTCAACACCAACCTTTTTAGATTCATTAGTTAATGAATGTAATTTGAATCTATTTGCCCTCTAGTTAGATTTCCGCATGCTCAAGAAACTTTATGCCTTTTCTGAGAAGCATGGGAAGCAATAGATAATAAAGAATGTAAAAGACCAAATTATTACACCCTCCTTCCTACTTAGGCAGAACATACCAGCACTATTAATCCTATGGAAATAAAATATTAGGTGAACATTCTTAACGATTCCATCTTCTGAAAAAATCAAAGGGTAGGGCTGTAAGTCCATTACAGAGAAAAAGTAGATTCTGAAACAAATTCTAATATTCGTGAAACTCGTTCAGCTACGAACATATTTAACAGATGAAACAAGCAGAAAGAAACCACTTACAGCTAGGAAGTTAAGACTTTCTCAAAATTGAAGCCAAAATTATTCCAGCTTACTCAAATTTCTTCTTCCAGCTTGTTCAGCTATGAATATATATAACGGATGAAACAAGCAGAAAGAAACCATTTACAGCTAAGGAAGCTAACTTAAGATTTTCTTAAAATTGAGGCCAAAATTATTCCAGCTTACTCAAACTTCTTATTCCAGATTGAAACAGGTTTATCTGTAATGTGAGCATGCCTCTTATGCACTAAAACATCATAAAAGTTGCATAATATCGAATGCCCCAGTCCCCCCAACATATACAGTCCATATAATCATAACATTGCATAGCATTGCACTGGCTGTCAAAAAAAATTCTTCTTTCGTGCTTCTGTTTAACTGATATTAAATTTCAGTTATGTGCAATCCCAGATCATACCTTCAGTGCTCCAGATGATGCACTGATATGATAATGTATATTTCTTTTCTGATATACCCACAATAATACTCAGGATGAGCTATGAAACCCAAATCACTTCATCTACAAAGTTATACTTTGTCAAATATAGAACTGTAATACTAAATCTCTCCAATAAATCATTTGTTCAAAAAGCTCCAAGGCAACTAGGAGCTGGAAACCACAATGACACTTTAAAGAATAATTATATGAAGATAATTCAAATAAAATCCATGAGGGAAAAAAGAAGAAGAAGAATAACGGAAGAAAAACTTAAGCTAAATAAGATTCCAGGAAAGACGAAAAATCTGAAATCTGTTGGCAATCAACTATCCACTGAAATCCCAAGCAACACCAGGGCTCTGAAGAAATTGATACCAATGTTTCCCAATCATTCAACTATTCGAGAGATTCTTGTCCCTTCACATGAGGAGGTTTTAAAGGAAACAACCAGAATAAAGTTTTTCAAGGTAAGTATCAGACATTGAGTTTTTGTCCAGAGATTTCTATAAAATGAGCTTCTCAAGCATTCACTTAATCATGAAAAAATCATTCAATGAATCCAAAATAATTTTTTTACTCAAATCCCGACTAAATTTAATTGCCTTACCCCTGTGTTTATGCTATATTTTCCTATAAAATTGTAGCATTTTTTTTTTCTTTTTTTCCCCTCCTCGCCACCTCAATGCAAGTTCTCCTTGGCCTCTTATTATCCTTCTAGGGCCATCCAACCTCCAACACCATAGCTTACTGATGAAGTCATTGGTTCCATCCAACATGATCAAACATTTTGAGCAACCTTCAATTCATCTAATCTTATTTGGTACAACACTAGCCTCTCGTGGATAAATTTGTTTAGAATTATATTCCTTCCTGTGTACTCACTCATCTACACTTGTTTAATAAACATATTCTTTCTTAATAGCAGACACTGAAGTGAGTGAAAAGAAGAGACCCATTTAAGAACACATAGGCGCCAAGCACAAGAAGCAATTACGTACCTATACTCTGATGATAGTCATGTAACTGCACCTGCATCTGAATTCTGAACTCTGTGTTATGTGGACAGACAAAGCCCATAATGTTTTTGAGTAAACCTCCTACCAGCAATCACTAACCATGAAGGTTAACTTCCAGGAACTAGATTGATTCTCTAATTCCATAACTGAATTTATACTGGTATCAGTACATTCTCTGAAGCATTTTTCATATCTTTATCACCATTACAACAGTAGTTCCTTATTCCAAGAGTCTTGCAGTCCCACACAATTTCAGATATCTCATCTTGAGGCAAACTCAATCCCTTATGTTTAACTGATTTGTACAATTCAGAGAAGAATTTTGGGTCCTGTAGTTTGATATACTCGTGCAACACCTGTTCATGATCAGGGACCCAGTTCCTTGGGAATGGAGTGTAATCACATGATGGAATTAAAGACATGTGAGAGAACCGAACACCCTCAATGGCATCAACAAGCCCCATCCTCAAAAGATCTGAATATTCAGGTGCAGAATTGTTACTACTCTCCGTCAATGGACGGCTGAGATCACGTGAAGCTATCTTATACACCTTGGCACGAGATTTTAGTCTATACCTTGCAGCATATAGTTTAGCTAGAGAACTACGAATAACATAGGCACAAAATCCAACAATTTTCTTGCGGTTATCTGCATATCTGTACCAATCTGCCATGGTCTCGAGGAACTTATTCATCTGTGCATTGGTATGGGCTTGACTCGAATAGAGCATCGGAGTGCAAGGCAGTGGCTCGGGATCTCTATCACCCTTAACAAACTCAAGCCGCCTAAATTGGCGAATGCACTGTTGCAAGCTAGCAGTAACTGAAAGTAAAGTCCCTACACCTTTCTCACTCACAATTTTACCACCACTAGCTGTGTAACGAAGAGTTGGGTGTATCACCCGACGACAAATTATATGATCCAAGAATTGAATTCCCCTAGTTATGTGTTCAATCTCCACCTTCGAATTATCCAACCTTAACCCATATTTTCTATCACAAAATTCAATTATTGCCTTGCGAATTTCCACTGCATCCTCTCTAGGTCCCCGAATTCCAATCAAGAAATGACCCCCAAAACGAATGTAATCCATTTTTCTTGTTTTCTCCTTCCCACTTGATGGAACAAACTCAGGCCAAGCAGGGTTATGACTACCATCATTAATCGAATCTTTCCATATTGAATCAAGCTTAGATGCCCGAAAAAACTTTGAAATTTCTTCTTCCATTGTGTGATCCAATTCGTTAAGACATACATTAGCAAGTAAAGGACTGAGAATTCCACAATGACCATAATTGGGTACCTTGGCAGCTTCCTCAGGGGAAAAATCAAAGAAAGTTCTTAACCAATAGGGGTCTGGTTTCGGCTCAAACTCATTCAGAATCTTTTTCCTTGTCGCACCCTTTCTTTTATTCTTCTTCTTCTTCTTTCCAAAACCTTCCTTACTTTCACTGCCATTTTGTAATCCATTTCTTAACGGTCCTCTAAATGCTGTTTTGATCAAGCTCAATACTTTCTTATCCTTCACCGCCTTCTCAACAAAATCCATTACAACATTTAGATCGACATTGTAAAAAATTTGGCTTATATCAGCTTTTAAGAACCATAGATACCCAGCGAAGTTACTCCGAATGGTCCGAATGACTGTATGCGCATTTCTACCGGGGCGAAAGGCGTGCGATTTGGGCGAAAACCGAGACTCGAAAATGGGTTCCAGAATCATCAAGAGGACTTCCTGAACGACGCGGTCTTGAAAAGGCGGCGTATCGGAGTCTAGAATCGATTGGAGCTTGCGCCTGGATATCAATTTGGTGAGAGGTTTGTCGTTGGGACTGCGAATGTAGAGGTTGGTCTTCATGTTCCAGACGAACTGACCTTTGACGACGGCGTTTCGGAGGGAGAGGAGGTCACAGAGTACGTGGAAATGAATGGCGTTGCGAGGAGGAAACGATCCGGTCACGTGGGCGCACGTACGCTGGTATGCCAAAACCCAGAGGTCGAGCTTGGAGAGAAAGCCGGTGAGGTTGGGAAAGGGTTTGCAAGTCTGGGTCTGGTTGTGGTGGTGGTCAGAGAAGGTTCGGACCCAGAGGTCTGAGATCACTTGGATAGGGTCTTCTTTTAAAAGAGAATACGGGTCTTGTTCAGGAGGTTCCCGACGGTGGTCCTCGTGGTCGTGGTGACGGCGGTGAGAGAAGTGTGATAGAGAGCGAACGGAAGTGGTGCGTCTGAGGTGTTTGATTGTTGTTCTCAGAGACATTTTCAATCCGTTGTAGTTTGTTCAGAGTGTTTTCAGATGAGATCTTTCGATTTGAATGCTGAGCCTTTTAGGAGTGCGTTGAGATGGGCTTCGCTTATTTGGGCCTTTTTATTCCAGAGGAGTAGTAGATGTTTAGAGCTATCATAATTGAGAATGGCCTACAAAACTTGTGTGAGCAATTGGGTGGGTTGACCTTAACATACTCTCTTTTTAAGAGGAGTGCTAGCAGCATAGGCTTGTGCAAGTGTCGTTTAACACTAACCTTGTGTGATTGGTTAATTCAGAAAGGTTATACTTGTTGTGATTTCAAGGCATATTTTTATATTAAAAAAAAAATAACATAAATGTCATCAAGATAGTAAAATAATAAAGATAAAAGGATTAATAAAATAATTTTATCAGTTATTTTTTTGTTATTTTGCATGAAAGGTTGTCTATTTCATATAGGAAACAATAGTTACATTTTTAAAGTTAAAATCATAGTTCAATTTTTAAGACATCTTTTTATGTAGAATAACAAGAATGCCATCAAGATACTAATGAGAGAAAAATAACAAACACAAAAGAAACAATTTTGCAAGTGGTATTTTTGTTATTTTGTACAAAATATTTTCTAATTTATATTAGAACCAACTATTACTTTTTTTTGAAAACAAAATCATAGTAAATTGTGTGACCAATCACACAAGTTGAGTGTTACGCGCTTGCCACTGCAGCTAGTATTTCTCCTCTTTTATATATATATATATATATATATATAAAGAAAGGATTAGTGTCGACTATAACAAGAGCTATAAGAGGTGCTCGAGCTTGATTCTTGGTAAGAAGCCTTCCCTGCCCATCTCCAAAAATATATATCCTAATTGAGTGTTAAATAAAAATATTTATTTTCTTTCTCGTAATTTTTTTTTTTTTGTTTGCATAAAATCCATAGAAGCCTTTTTATTTTGTTTGCATAAAATTCAAAAAAGCTTTTTTGGTCTATGCGGATGTATCTTCCAACTTTCAGAAGTGGGGACTTCTAATCAAACCAGATTTGATTGTGTTTTTGACGGAACTAAAAATAAATAAATAAAATGAACTATCAATTTTTGGTGATGAACTCCTCTGTACTTGTAATTTACCAACATCCCCTAACTTCGCCCAAAAAAATGCAATTAATCCCCCCTCCAGTAACGGCTCTTATCACTAAAGTATTCAATTCTTCAAGGGATTAGGGTTAGGGAAAGTTCATCAGTTCTTCAAGGGATGTGATTTCAAATAGTTCAAAAGGTATAAATTGAAGCAAGGCTAATTGTGATTCCAACTCTAAATGGAGCACTAACCTGATTTTATATATATCATTTAATCCAAGGACATTTTAATCCATAAAATATATATATATATATATATACTTGATAGTATCACTTTTCAATTAAGCAATCAAATTGCAGATTTTTTGACAAGTTGAAGAGCATTTGTTGCCAAATTAAAAATACAAGTGGAAAGTAAGTTGCCAAAAATTGATTGATTGTTCATGAGATTATTATTATTATTATTATTATTGCAATTTGCCCCCTTTTGAAACAATATTGTTAGCTGAATTCTTACTCCTTTCAGGAGTAGGACCGATAAGATACATACAATTACTCAAAACCACTTCGATCTCATTGAAAATGATAGTAAGGTATATATATATATATAACCATTATATATGTCCTTAGTATAATTAACCCGTAAATAGGTAGCAGCTAGCCTTGGAATCCAAACTCAACAATTTGTTGGAGTAGGTTTGCCTTGCCCTTCATAGCGTTTTTTTACTTGTAGTAAATAAGTTTCGCACAATACAGCGTTGCCACTGTTTGACTTCATTGTATTCAATTATTAAACTTTCTCAATTTCAATGCATGCCAAGTAAGTGTGTCACAAGAAGCCATTGTTATCGTCAAACTCCAACATGGTGTGACAATAATACAATTCGCATAAATCAAAAAGGAAATATTTACGTCACAGTTTTGAAAATATTCGTCACTTCCATTATTTGTAAATGATAGAAATTATCATTTCCAAGATTTCTCTAGAAATGCATATATATATATCTATATATATATTGAAATGTGTCTCTGATTTGATATCCAGGAAATGCATTCTATGGTTTGAAAGTACCGTGCTAGTATTTGTCAATTTCTGCATGTGGTGCATGCATCCATAAATTATGATTTTTGAACCAAAGATCCACATAGTCTGTATATATATATCACTTCACTCTAGAATCGAGAATCTACATAATGACTCTCTCTCTCTCTCTCTCTCTGTGTTGTCATCTCTCTGTTAAAAGTCAAACTATTAACTTCAACGATCAAGCAATTAAAGGATGGACCTGCCTCAGAAAGGCTAACTAAACTGGATTGCCAATACTAAAGGAAGATTATATATATATATATATAGCGATAGCTAGTACATACCCAAAATGAGTATGTATGTAGAAGAGAGAGGTACTATTCTACAGTATATATTAGGATATATATGTAGATCTTATGTGTATTTATAGATTTGTGTAAACACATAGTGTGGAGAGCCATCCCGGCCCTTATCACACACACACACACACACATATATATATATGCATGGAGTATACGCTACGAAAATCTCCATAACCCACAAAACAATATATAGAGGTAGCTAGACCCCACAAACGATGCAATTTCACATGCTCTTCCGCCTCTTTACCGGCTAAATTCTCTCAGAGAAACAAATTACACATTGACCTTTAGGCTTCAAGTCCACTGGGTGAAAATGAAACTTTCCAATTCCAAGTCAAAATAACAGACATCTCACCCCCATATCTTAGAACAACCATTCAGTGCACTAATATTTTTAAAAATAATTATAATAGTATAAGAACAACAAATGAAAAGGCTTTATATATATGTAGCTTTTGAATTGTAATTGAACAATATTTTACTATGCCATCTCTGTTGCTAAATCTGAGACCAATACACATGCCACTATTACTGAACCCAGACCAGTCTAGTCCTAGGTCACAAATTCCACCATCCTGTTGATGACAAATTATTGATGACATGTTCATTGTTTATTAATTTATCCACACAATATATGTATATATATATATATCCAGCCACTTCATATTGCTCAATCAATTAATGGTACTTAAACATTGATAAATAGTTAAATTGTACAAAGATCGAGGCCAGGAAATTCAAATAATGACATTATGCAAGAACGAAATTATGAGATATTGAAGAGTTTCATCTCTTGATAAAAAAAATAAAAAATAAACAAAAGGAAAAGAAAAAGAGAAGAAGAAGAAGAAAAAAAAGAAACAGAAGATGGTATATATACAATTCGTACAAAAGGACCTTGATATATATATATTGCGATCTTATGTATCCATTTTGCTATATGCTACTAGAAGATCAACAAATAAGTTCTTATGAACCTCAAAGCTACCTTACTAATTAATTAATAATCAGCAGCCTTTAGAAACAAAGTAAAACAAATTTTAGGAAACAAAACTTATCAAGAAATACATATATATATATATTGAGCAAACAGGATTATCCAAGAGACATACCATGCAACTTCTTGTACGTGTGTTTACATGACCTTAATTTCCATGGCCTTTATCGATCTCTCTAGGGTTTTGAGAAATGAAGTACACCAATATCGATCTTTATTTGTGTTGACATAGACGACCAGTAGTAGGTTTTAATTTGTGGGCAGGCATTGGGGTACTCTAGCTATATATATATATATATATATAGCTAGGGTTTTTGGTTGGAGAGATCGCAGTAGATGAAGGTGGCTGAGTCGGGAAAGTCGTTGTGACACGGAGACGAACCGGAGGGAGGGACTAAACCCTTTGGAAGCATGGCTGAGAAGGGCCTTCCATTGAAGCTGTTCTTGAACTTGTAATTGTTTATCTTCATCTTCTTCTCTCTATTGTACTGGAGTACTTTTCTCTTGTTGAATTCTTGTTTGTTCAGCAAGAATGGTACTGCAGCGTTCTTGATATAGAACACTTGGTACCGTGAGGGCACAAAAGATGATGGTGCATCCATGGCCTGGAGAACTTCATGTGATGAGGCTGATTGAGTACTGTAAGCAGCGAACGAGGAGATGAGTAACAAAACAAGGAAGAGAAAGGAGCAAAGATTCGAGGTGTGATTGAAACCCATGAGACTTGACTACTGTATATCTTTTAATGCATTTGTATTGTGAAATAAGTTGGAGGATATTGTCAATTCGATCAAGGACTTTATGGGGAGAGAGAGAGAGAGAGAGAGAGAGAGTCAATGTGATTTTTCAATGCAAAGTACAAGTATGAATATATATATATATATAGAAACGTTCCCGGCTCGCTCTCGTGGTTATGTCAACATTCTTTGGAACATCCACACTACTTAGATCCGAATTGTAAGACTCTGAGTTGTTACGAAATTGTTGACGTAAATTCCAATTTTCTAATATTTTATTGTGTTGATTATGTAGAAATGAAATACCAAGTTTGGCTCACGAAATAATTTCAATAGGAAGAAAAATTGGCCTTGGCCAAGTACCCAATTTGGGAATTAAAGCGAAGATCTTGGGGTCAGATATTCCTCTAGATAACAGTATTAATTACAAAAACTTTTCTATTTAAGCCACTCAATTTTAAACATCAATTTTTCTAATGAATAAATACTAAAGTTGATACAGAAAAAAAAAAATACTAAGATTGACACAACATTTTAGGGCTTTGGGATCTATATATATGCTGTATATTTGGGTCATGATTTTGAGATTGTTTAAGGTTATTGGAGGTTATTTTTGCTAGGGACCACTTTTATGCATCTCAGTGTACCCACTTTTAGTGGATAGGTAAAAAAAAATATAGGGTGCATTTTAATTTTACAAATATAAGAGGAATTTAGGACTTCGGGGCTTTTTTTGTTGGTGAAAAAAAGTTCACACTGAACTTTGGTGGTCTGATGGTAATTAGTTTAGAAAGGAAGTCTGATTCTGTAATTACTGAAGGAAGATTAGAATTTTGGTAAATATTGGAGTAAAAGTTGGGCACTGCGCAATTTTTCCATGTTTAGAGGTCCAAATAACCTTTTAGAAACTTGAGTCATCTCTAACCCAGACCCCGACTCAGATTAAAATTGACGGGTTGAGGTCGATCACCAACTGGTCCAACGATACTCTCTCTCTCTCTCTCTCTCTCTCTCTCTCTCTCGATTACTTCAAATTCTCTAAATTGCCTCGTGGTTTTCTCTATCTGACAACACACTCAATGAAAGTTGTTGAATACGACAACGCCAAGTTTAGCCACCGATCGTCCGTTTAGGTCTGCTCACTAGATTTCCATATTCTCTTTATATTCGACCAATTTACTGATTTATGTGAATTATTTGTTCATATTTAGTGCAACTTTGGCTGTGTTTGGCTTTTAGCCTTGTACTATGTTCAGCAGTACTGTCAGATTTTGGATTGTGAATAGTTTTGTGTGTGTATGTATATATATACATCAGAATTGTTTGTTCTGTGGGAAATGAACTTGAAATGTTTGTTTTGGCCTAAAAAGTTAAGAATTGCTGTTTTCATTTAGTTGATGATAATTTGTGAATGTCCATCCACATTTAATATTGCTAGTCTTAAGTAACATAAAGCATGGTCGGCCATATGATCACCTTATAGAACTTTCCCTATTAACTTTATTGCTCTATGTTGTCAATTTGTTTTTGTTCTGCTCAAAGTGAGTTTGTCTGTAATGCTTTGCATTTTGCATTTTGTTATTGCCTTTGGCAATTGTACATACACTTTGTCTTCAATACAATCTTACCTTATCGGAAAAAGAAAAATAAAACTCACTGAAGCGTTACACTACTAGTTTTATGTCTTGTATGTTAGAATATTTTAATAAATAAAATATTTTTATTTATGGTCCTATGCACTATTTCTAAAATTGGATTGCAATTTAATTATTGTTACTTGATGGGTTGGGGTTATACTTGTCAATTGTGGTCTAATTGATAATATAATATTTACACTGTTGGATTGTGGTTTTCTAACTTTATTTGGTGAGATTTAATCCTAATTGTTGATTTCTAAGTTTTCATGATAAGAAGGGAGACTTAGGTATTTTATTTGTAGAGAAGTCGTCCCCCCTGTACTTATTCAACCCTATCGAAGGACAACTCTCAGAAAGGGGATAGAACTCTCTAAGGATCTCTTGCAAAAAACTCAAGAGTATCATAAAGTCTAATCTTCAATCAGGTATGTTAATTAAATCTCCTCTTTAATTTATTACAGTATTCTTGATTTCTACAAGTTAATTGTGACTTAAATTCCAACAATTGATATCAGAGCAAGGTTAAACCTATGATTTTCTTGTAGAGATCAAAGAAACAAAATTAAAGACAAAATATGTTTTAAAGTTTTATAAATAAAAAAAATTGAACATATAACACACTGATCGAATGTTTTTTTTTTTTTTGTAAAGTCGATCAGTGGATTTCAATTCGTGTTGTAGTTGCCATCAGTTTGATTATTATTATTATTTTGGATGATATTGGTTTTTTTTTTTTTAAATCCGCTACTTGCAATTTATGGTACTCCATTGATTTACTGCCTCTATATATATATTGTTACGACGGCCTGTAACTCAAGTGAGGGCACTAAGGTGATTGGATGTTGTATCGGCTCAGGTGGTAGGACTTTGTTGGATTAATTTCCTGGCTCGCCCTGTCCAAGTAAAGAGTTGGGTCATGATCTTTGGGTGAAGGCCTGGAGCTCTGGACCCCTAGAGATGGAGTGATAATTTTACTGGCACATATATATATATATATGACTGGACATAGATATAAATAACTTTTTTTTTTTGGAACAAAATTCATTCAACTTGAGACTTAAATCCTTGAACACCCATTACTTGTATTGTATATCTTACAAATTTTTTGTAGTAATATATTCATATATGATGTGACATGGAGTTTGCTCAAAGTGAGTTGTTAATGTGATAGTCTAATTAATATATACGGCACTGTTAATATATATGAAAAAGAACGGTGATTTTGGATTTAAAGCACCGTGTGTTTAATTGCATTTAAAATTGTATAGCATTATGACTTGAGTTTAAAGTACAGTTGCTTTACAATATTGTTGAGAATATTTTATATATATATACCTCCAGTTTGATGCCAATCTATGTTCTGGATTATGAATGTTTTTTATTCATTGTTTAGTTATATTTGGTCCATGTTGATTTATTATTTCGTAATTATTGGATTTGGTTTATGTGCACTATATATATATATATATATATATATATATATATATATATATTGTGAACCAAAATAATATGAAATTTTAAAGTTTAGGTCTTTCATTAGGGTTTAGGAGGACTGGTAAAGTGACCGTTTCAAGGTGGTATCCAAAGTGGGTGATGCCTGCCCTAAGGTGACATTCACTCATGATGGTTATTCTTTTGAAATTTTAAGGTCTCACAGTACACTTGCCCACATTAGGGAATTTGTTCTGCCCAAAGATGATTGATGTCTTAGTGTGAGTTAAGTGAATAGAATAGTTGAGAGTGTTTGGGTTATAACTAAATAATCCTCTTGCCCAAATTTAGTAATAATTCAAGCATAATCAACTCGGTTAATGTGCGATTTAATCGCAGACCAAGAGTGATTCTTAGATGACGATTTTACCTGTTCCCTCAAGGTGGAAGGTTTTTGCACATAGTAAAACACCCTGATAAATTTGGCTTAAAACCCTAAGCACGAATTAAAGTTATAATCCATGAAGCTGTAACATATTAATTTATATGTTGTTTATGTGATGTTATTTGATATAACATATTTTTTCAGTCATGGACGCTTCCGCAATTCAGAAACAGCTTACAGGGATTGAACCATTGAATGGTTCGAATTATACTGCCTGAAGGACAAATGTTGATATCATGTTAGGGTTTTTGGATTACGAGTTCGTTCTTCATGAGGAGAAACCCCCTGCGCCTACTGTAGAATCTTCCGAGGCAGTGAAATTGTTGCATGCTAAGTGGACTAAAGCTAATACTGTGGCCATCAGGTTGATTCGTGCTTCTATTGGTGAAATTATTCGGGGTGGTATTCCTGTATTTGATACTGCCAAGGAGCTCTTGAATTTGATCAAGACACAATTCATGGGTACCGAGAAGTAACTATAATATTATTATCCGACACAACTCATGTCAATAAAATATGATGGCAGTGGTTCAATGAGAGAGTACATCTATAAGATGTGTAAGCTGGTTAATGGA
The DNA here is from genome assembly GCA_026545225.1 of Cornus controversa. NCBI lineage: Eukaryota > Viridiplantae > Streptophyta > Magnoliopsida > Cornales > Cornaceae > Cornus > Cornus controversa. The sequence continues at coordinate 53,918,220 of CM048849.1, read as the reverse complement.
TTAAGAGAGCAGAGAATTACATTTAATGATGAGTTACTGGTCCACATGGTGATATATTCTCTGCTCAGGTCTTTTGATACTTTTAGGGTGAATTATAATTCACAAGAGACTAAATGGGACATTAACTAGTTGGTAGCACTTTGTGTGACTAAGGAGGAACGTCTCAAAGGAGTAAAAACTGAGTCAGCTCATCTTGTTATGAGCAATAGCAGTAAGTACAATTTCAAGAACAAGGGCGGTAAGAAAGGAAATTAGGCTAATCAACAAAGGGAAAAGCATGACAACAAAGGAAAAGGCGTTGATCATGGGGACGGTGAATGCTGGTTTTGTAATAAGAAGGGGCATCTAAACAAAGACTACTTCAGTTATAAAAATTGGCTAAAGAAAAATAAAGCAGGGCCTGCAAAGGCGGAGAAATTCGAAGGTTGAGGATTGATTGGTGTTCGGTAATGCTGATTCGGTTCGTATCGAGGCTATTGGGACGATTTCGCTAGTGTTACATACTGGTTTTTCTTTAGGGATTAATGTTTTTTTTTTTTATATTCTTGTTATTAGGCATAATTTACTTTCAATTTCAAGACTTAATGCTTTGGGATTTCATTTTTATTTGGTGACAGATCAGTTATCTCATATACATGCTTCTAGTTTTTCGTGAACTCAACTATGTTCTAGCATAAGAGATTGGGGCACGTCTCTCGAAAGAGACTAGAATGATTGGTCAAGGATGTGATTATTATTCCATTAGATTTTTCTGATTATGATTTATAATTTATTATGTTAAGGGAAAGATGCAAAAGAAACGCAATTTTGAGGCTAGTCAGTCATCCGGTCTTTTGGACCTCATTCAGACCGACATTTATGGTCTATTTTCTACTCCTTCTTGAGGAGGACAGAGGTATTTCATTACCTTCATTAATGATCTTTTAAGGTATGCTTATTTGTACCTAATCCACCAGAAGTCTGAAACGCTTGATGTGTTTAAAATATATTAGGCTAAAGTTGAAAGGCTGTTAGACAGAAAGATTAAAATTGTATAATCTAGATCTTAAGAAACTTGATACTCGCACCATCACTTGTCATTTCATTAAGTATCTTGAGAGATCTTTTGGTTATGATTTTTATTATCCCTCTAACCCTATGAAAATTGTTAAAACATGTCATTACAAAATTTATTGAGAATATGTGAATTCAATGGGAGTCTAGAACTTTGTAGTTTCTTTCATACTTAATGATTTTGAGGTGTATGATAGTTATAAGAGGTGATGATTTCTCTAAAAATTTTCTCTAGTTTCATCAAATGACTCTTTGAGACTCATTTTGTCATTGTCACACATTATGATCTTGAGTTACATTAGATAGATGTCTAGACAATGTTTCTCAACGGAAACATTAAGGAAGTAATTTACATGTTTCAACCTGAAGAATATCGTGATCTAATGCATATACCTAAAGTTCAGTGGGAGTTAATTTATTATTCTTGTTCTATATGTTGATGATATTTTGTTAGTTAGCAATGACATCCATGTGATACATGCACTATAGAAAAATTTAGACTTTCTCAAAGGGTATGTATTGATAAAATATTGAAAACTTTTGAGATAGAAATTTATTCACCTAGATTCCAGTTGTAAAAGGAAAGATATTGTCAGAATAAAAATGATCTCGATAATGATTTTGTGAAAAGTTAAGTTGATTTTAATAAAATCTGCGCATTGTTCATTGGAAGGTAATGAAGAAAGTTTTGAGGTATCTTTAGAAAACCAAAGAGTTCATGTTGGTCTATATGAAATCAAATTACTTAGAAATAAATGATTATGCTGATGATGATTATATAGGTTGCTCAAGTAGTAGGAACTCTACTTTTGTTTTTATTTTTATGTTGGCTTAAGGAGTGAGCTATCTTGTAAAAAATTTCTAAGCAATATATTATCACATATTTCATTATGTATGAAAAGTTGACCAAGTATAATAGGCACATTGACATAAAGTACCTTTTCGTGTGTAAGAAGGTTAAGGAATGTTCTATTGAGGTTCCCCACATAAAATACTATTACAGATCTTCTCATTAAAGGTATTTAGCTACAAATATTTAAGGAGCACGTGATCTGGATAGGTGTTCAAGAGTCATTGTGTTATGATGTCTAATATTTATTTTATATCATGTTACATTGCAGTTAGCTTTCAGTTTATTTACACCTTATGGTTATAATTGTTTTTCTTAAAGTTTATTTACACCTTGTGGCAACAGTTATTTGCATGCAAAATGAAGTTATGATGCATCATTATTATTATCTTCATATATATGGTTTATGCACGTGCTATTATGTTTGTCTGGGAGTGAGGTTACACTCATAAGGGTGTTTAAATTAGATGTGGGATTGACACCACATTGGTAAATCCAAACATAATTATTAAAGTGCCTGTGGGAGTATTTCACACTCCATGAGGACAACTCTCAGAAAGGGGATAGAGCTCTCTAAGGATCTCTTGCAGAAAACTAAAAGGTATCATAAAGTCTAATCTTCAATCAGGTATATTAATTAAATCTCCTCTTTAATTTATTACAGTATTTTTGATTTCTAGAAGTTAATTGTGACTTAAATTCCAACATTGTAACCATATTATTTTTGGTTTGGTGTTCTTGAATTTGTAGTAAGATTCTAGAAAATGAAAATGAAAATGAAGAAAGAAGTATGCATCAATTTGCAATATGAAGTGAAGGGCTGTAGCCAGTGGTACTTCCTTACCTTTTAGAGTAGAAATTTGAGGGTTCAAGTTTTCATAGACAATGACCAGAAAAAAAAAAAAAAAAAATTGCAATATATATATATATATATATATTTTTTTATCAGTAAGTACTCACACAAATTGCCCACACCGGGTCTCAAACCCCTCCCCTCCTCTTTGAAAATTTTTAAAAGGCTGTAATCTCATAACGCTCACTTTGATAAGCGGCAAGGAAAGCTACCCTGGGTTGAAATGGAAATCAATTATGTAATATCTACTGCTAGATGCTTGGACCAAATTTGTGATTTTTTAGTATTGGATTTCAGTTAATTCATTGGATAGAGAGTTGTAATTGGATAGAGTTTTTCCCTCTTATAATGGTTGAAGCCGACCGTGTGTAATTTGACGTTCCCAGTTCTCCAAAAACTATTTATTGCTTTGGGCAGCCAATTTGATTAATCAGTGCAGCTAATTTGCTTGTTAGAATATATCAATATACAGTTGCCTTAACCTACAAGCGAACTGCATGTCTACATTCTACAATCTATTTTTGCAGTATTCATTAGGTCACATCACAATCTGGCAATCTGGACCTTCACACAGTTTCAAGGAGAAACAGATGGTCGCCATCTCGGATTACACTCAAGTCATCTATTTCTGCATTCTCAGCACTTGCAACTTTTGTAAAGTCGTAGCTTCCGAATTTTTTACCTGCATTTTGGAACGTTATAGCTAGTCAAAATTCAACGCTTGAATCTTGTTAATATGTTGCCTTTTCATTTTCATTTTCATTTTCAATTGAATTTAGTCTAAGGTTCATGAAAATATTAAATTATTAATCTACGAATCCAGGTTTAATTTTGCAAGTAGCCTTTCAAGTCAAACAGAAGTTACAAAACTTACCAGCAATCCTGAATAGCTCTTCCAGTGAATCAGGTAGGAGTATTAGCTTTCCCAGCTGCTTTTGGGATGTTTTGTTATTTTGAAACTTCATATGAATGGTGACTCTTCTCTTAGTCAATTTTGTAACTTCTCTAGCAGGGACACAGCTAGAACTGCTTGAGCTGAAGGTTGGGAGTACCTTTCTGACATCAGAGTTGGGACAATTGGGGGCCCTGTTTCTTGTAGGTTTGAATTGACTGTTCCTGGTGTAGTCAGCTCTTTCTGTCCGTATAAAATCTATTTCATGTTCATGTCTTATCCTTCTATTTTCATAACTAAGTAAAAGGTCATCTATGCTCTTGTTTCCTTGCCGTTCAGCTAGAGCTTTTGGTGTCCACCCTCTCGCATCTGGTTTGTTCACATCTGCTCCTTCTTCCAACAGAATCCTATCCATTTCAAAATGCCCCTTGCGAACAGCAACATGAAGAGCTGTTTGGCCATCCTCAGCTGTTAAATTGACATCCATTCCACTTCTGGTCACAGTATGAGCTCTTTTTGCATCATTCTTCTCTCTAGCATCTGTATTAAGGAAATCTATTTTTGTCTCATTCTGTTTCAATGGATTATGTGAATGATCTTGATATACAGCATGAGAACAGATTTCTCCTTTTGGTCCTCCATCAAACCACTCACCGAGGCTCAAAGCCGGATTTGTATGTTGGTCCAAAAAGCCAAAGCTTTCAAGTTCTTTCATTTTCTGTACATGGAGAGCACATAAGATCAACCTTTTCTATTGTTGCGGAGAATAGAAAAGGGAAAAGAAAGAAAGGAAGAAAGAGAAGGAAGGGTATAACCAGTGAAGTATGTATCTCACATCAAGGAGCTATTTCATCATATATATATATATATATATATATATATACCTGGAAAAGATTGTTCATGATAATGCATCTATCTTCTGTATTTGCTTGAATAATATTTATCAGGGTACTTCTGTTCAGCCGTAGTATTTGAGAAATCTCGGTGGTTCTAACGCTGAATGGTTGTGGCCTATGGAATAGAACACCTATTTCTCCAAAAATGTCCCCTGCAACAGCCTTTCCAAGAACCTGTACAGCATCAGGGAATGTGAAGTTAGGTCTATGGTGTGTGCTTGTTCTATTGATTATGAATATACTAGTGTCAAAATTACATACTTGGTCATGGCCATCAATTTGTGCGATCAAATCCTGCCACCACAAATCATTCCCGAACCAGAGATGTTAAGAGGCAAGTGTTGTGGAGGATTTGAAAACTATTTGAGATGAATATCAAGTTCACTCACCACTGCTCCTGAGATCAGTATGTAAAGATTTGTTGGAGTCTCATTCTGTTGAATCACATCTTCCTTGGGTGGGAAATATTCAGCCACCATTTCAGAAACCTTTTACAAAATAGACAGTGGGATTAGCATTTTGTAAAGATTATGAACTTAGTATAAAAGAACACCATAACTTGTGGATCTACTCTAGCTCTTTTGCTTTTAGACCTCTGTAAAAGAGAAACACTTTCTTAACTTACAATCAGATAAAAGGAGAAAAGATATTGAAAGAATACCAATTGGAAAAGAAAGTTGTGAGAAACTCCCTCAAAAAGACGGACATTCTGAACGATAGGGAAGAAGAGACAGTGTGCAATGCTTGAACGAATGGCTTTTGGCAGACTATATAAGGTCTCTTGCTGTTTCAATTCTTCTGTTTTGAACTTGAGACATATGTGAGACAAGATTTGATCCTGTATGTACGAGGGCAACTGGTTTCTTGCTGCGAATTCAGAAGCAGCACTGACTGTATCCCTCTACAGTACCAGAGGAAAGTTTTATAAAAATGGCACTCACAATATATATATATATATAAATATATATATACATATTTAGCATTCTGTGAAGAGGAAAAAGAACTCAAATCTAACAGACTGACAGGAAAATTCCAATGCTTAAAATAATTTCTTAAAAGGAATGCTTAATTTGATAATTGCAATATTGTATTATGCACAAATGTGTCCTGCTATTTTCTCTTGGTCGGTCGGCATGGCATTTGAAGTTTTTCATACAAAAATGTCGAACTGTAAGGGAGAGGATGTCTTCCTTAACAAGTTTTTTTTGTTCTCACTACAATATGAATCTTAGTAGAAACTGTTGATTGGAACTTGGGTTTATTCTGCTCCATTTAGAATCCAGTTTATACGTAATTTTTGTGAGAGTGATTGTTTTTGGATGAATAACAGGTAAAGTTTGGAACAGCACAAAAAACTACAAGAGAGAGTGCATACAAAATTTCTGGTGCGGCTGGTCCATTGGACTACAAGGTTTGTCATGTTCCCTATGAGGTAAGATATCAACCCCAAGTTGAATAGCATATAAAAAATATCAAATAGCATCTCTTTGGGGTTCTCAGCATGCAAGTCCCCATAACCAGTTGTAGTTAGTGTTGTAATAGACCAGTATATTGCAGTAACGTATCTGTCCCAGTGGCTTTCTTCTTTGAAATTAGGATAGACTGCACCAATCCAGGTTTTCTTTTGATCTGCATATCTCTCCGCCATCAAATAGTTAAAGCATCCAGCACAATGTACGGCAAACAGAGTAACCTGAAACCAAACCAAAAGGGTAGCAACACATTTTCAGTGGCTAAGTTGCCATAGATATTATCTTTACAAATGAACTGAATCATGTTTTTTAGTGGCTTACAGAGATGAGCTTTGTGCACCGAATCCAGAAATAGTTGAATCGAATGTCTTTCTCAAGTCTGAAGAAAAGCAAACTGGTTTAGTGAGTATTATGGTTGTTCCTATGTAACTACAACTTTTTTTCAAGAAACCAAGGGCCTCTTTTGAACTTGGTAGCAGACCTTGCAAACATGGCACTGACTCGTCTGAGACGCCAGAGTCTGAGCATGTTGAGTAGTTTAAAACCAAGTCCACTGCTATGGTTTGTTAAAAGGAGGCTAAGGGATTGAAACGGCACTGTCGAACACACATCGAAAATAAGCCAGGTCATTGTGTACCTATAAGAGGGACAAAATCATATGAAGTTCAGTGATTGTTATAGAAGAGACCTAAACAATCTCTCAGTTCTATTCAGTTTATATAAAAAGCATAATCAAATGCTGCATGTAAACCTGATTGCTATTTTCTTGGGATCATCAACAAGAAGGTATGACTGGCTGTCTAGATAAGCAACAAAGAAAGTGAGAATAATATCAATGGCGAAGAAGCCATTGACAACGTTGTCAACTATGAAAAGTGCATCCTTCTTGTATGTCAGGAATGCAAACTCGAATGGGCAAATCCAGGCTGAGTAAATGACTAGAACAATTAGCAACATCTCCCAAGCCCTGAAATGAAGAATCGAAAATGAAAATATCAGTTCTTCACTTCTTTGTTAAACAGAACTGAGTAAGCAGTGGGCAATGGTCATCATCACCTGTAACGAGGATTGAATGGTGAAATTATGTGTCTGTGAAGTTTAGTTGCCTGGTTGATTCTGGCTCCGAGGGATGGGAGTAGGATATCGCTGGAAAAGATGTTTCCGTGGCTATCAGTACTCATATGGAACTCATTGATAAAGCATCGTTGTAAGAAATCTCTTTTTGCACAGGAAAGCACCATTCTATGGGTTTGAATTTCCCAAGATACAGCAGTCTGTTAAACTTCTGCTGGGGTTAAAGTTTGTTTGTAAGGCTTATTTATATATAGCAGCTGTTGGGTGGTGACACGGGGAAAGTCTCTTTTTTCTACTTCTCTTCGATCGGTATGCTTCTTTGTTATGCTTGGAATGTATTTGGGATTAGTATGCAACTTGTGTGTCATTTTAAGGGTACAAAAGATTTGAAGCATGAAAAAAGGTGAAAAGGGATTTTTGAACTGTGTTTGAACAAGAAAGTTGAGAAATTAGAATGGAACAAGATTGACGCAGAGCTCTTGAAGTGGCAGACATGAGTCTTTTCCGCAATGCAGTTGCAGAGATGAACTCTGAGAGAGAGAGAGGTACTGAAAGAAATGGTGATAGACTTGTAGTGCTGATGTTGGTGTACGTTGGTGGTGATGGTGGGAGCTCCATCATTAATGAATGTGGGGGGGTGTGGGGGGTGTGAATGCTATATGGATAGGGCTTTTGAAGGACAGATTTGAGTGAAAATATTTTGGTGTTTTCATTTCAGAATCTAAAAATGAAGCAGACACAGGTAGTAAATTAAGGAGGTGTTCATGTTATGGATGCCACGTGGACCAATAAGTCCTTGTCTCCGAGGTGTGATATACAACAACTCAATAAAGCATCTCTCTCTCTGAGATGTACATTGGCCCATTTCTAATAAGAGGACACACAATTGTTGTAATTATTTGCCGACCAGTTGATGATGGCTTGCATGTGATGAAAATGTTGTAGGGAACAGATTTAGTATTTGTACAGTTTAAAGTTCAACATTAATGAAATTTTATGTTCAATGGGTGGTTATGATGGATTCATGATCTTGATTGTTCGTGACAGTCTTTTGTTATTGCTCTATTTCAAATTAGATTGAATTTTATGCTGTGCCTCTCTACACGTATATTATATAGGGAGGGGGTGGAGAGAGAGATTACATATATAGGAGTACTATATTTGTGTGTGTTACTGAAAATAGAGTTCTTGTCTAATAAAGGCTGTGTAGTTACTGTAGTATAGGTAAAATAGAAATTCCATTTATTTCAGTTGAATGGTGGAGAAGGCAGACCACAATGAGGACAAAGATTATGCCTAAATTTCTTGTTCCTATAGCATTTATATTAATTTAAAAAAAGGATAATATATACAAGGTGTAAAATCTATAAAGAAAAATGCATCAACAGGGTATTTTCAAGTCAGCATTTTGGAACAAATGAGTGCATGAGCTCAGGACCCTTGTAATAAACATGCCATGAACATTAATGTATATACTATATAGGTACATTTATTCATAATTTTATACTTTTATTTGTTTAATCTCTCTCTCTCACACACACACACACACGCAGAGAAGGAGGGGCCGGGATGGTTTTGGAGTTCTCAGATTTGGGAGGGCCTACTGTGATCCCCGTGAGACATCCTACACTTTGGGAACTTTGGGGAGAGTTATACGACAGGGACAACTAATAGTCTTCTCTCTCTCTACGACAGGGACAACTAATAGTCGTCTCTCTCTCTTTTAAAACAACCACACAAGAAAAGAAATGGCTACTTGTGATCAACAGAAAAAGCAGTAGTACTAACTCTATTTAAGTCATCAAAAAGCTCATCTTTATCTTTCTTCATGAAAGCTTAGAATAATCAAGAAATAAGTAGTTTCCACATCTCGGATACATCACAAGATATAGGATTACAACAATAATAACAACAACAACATACCATCTACTATTAATTTTTTTGAGATTGCAGGAAAACTGTGATGTTTTCTGTGCAATGGAAAATGACATTTATTTTACAAAATAGTTCTCTCTCTCTCTCTCTCACCCCACGTGCTCTGCACGTGAGTATCTCTTGCTTACAGAAGAGGTCATTTATAGATTTCAATGGGCCAATTTGCAAAGGGAAGACAGGCAGGTCACGCAGCACATCCATTTAGAAGTGGGTCAGATCAGATATCACTCCCTGGCTATCAGAGAGCAGGTGATATATATATATATATATATATATATATATATATATATATGATTCTTTAATCTTTCTGCTCTACCAACTGAATCAATGGAATATCTAAGGCTATGATTAGCAAGTCAGTGGCACAACCAAACTAGGGTCATTCCCACCTGGATCAATATAGACGTGTGTGTGTCTTTGTGTGTGTACGTGATAACAATCAACCTATTTATTTTTTTACTATATCATCACATTTTTCTTTAAGGCCCCATGCGCTAGGCATTCGTACAGCATTTGGAAAATGCAACATTACTACCTTGTCATGGGAACCCAATGATGTAGAACTGGTTGTTTAAAGCTAATTATATGGATGGTTTGGACAGCCAGAAGTTAAATGTAAGGGCTGACACTATTTTCAGTCCAATTTTGATGAGCTCGTTTTGATCCAGAAAGATTTTGTCTGATTGAAAACGACCTAACTTGCACAAGTGAGCAGCAGATGATGCTTTTAGACAAATTCCTTTTTTTTTTTTTTCATTTTTGACATATTTCGGAAATTTTATTAGATGTGTAAATAGATTCAAATTCTTTTAATTTTTGATAATCGGTAGTTTTTAGATTTCTTGTACTGCTAGTTTCGTTTCCTTATATAGCGTTAGATTTACTTGTACGGCAGTGAGAGAGATCATTCATTAAGTATCAATAATATATCAAAATTTCCTACAATTTTTTCTTAACTTCATGGATTCAAAATTGTTCATTGTCTCTTATTGAACATTCACTCCATCACCCAAGTTCGGCATTAACTAGAAGGAGAAGGAGAAGATGTAGCATGCATCACGACAGCACATTTATAATATCACCGACAATTAGCAATGTAACAGCCTATCACTTGTGCCATATATATATATATATATATATATATAGCATTTCCAATTATAAGTTGAAAGACATACTAATATTTTTGAAAAAGAAATGTTGCAAATTTGGTGCCTTGCATTGCCCTTAGGTCAAGCTATCTTATTCCGAGTACAAATCTTATTTTGATTATTTTCATGTTCCTATTTGTATTATCCTGGCAAAGATTGGAATTGAAATTGAAATGATCGATAGACATTGGGACCAACTTAGACCAATCGATATTAATTCTCCGTTGTCGTGGATCCAAGGTCATGTTACTAATATTGTGGCCACAGCTATAGATAGATGCCTGTTACAAATGAGGTTTTCTAAGGTCTATCTGGTATGATGAGGATTGAGGCATGTCATGGTCCACACTTCATTAGTGGTTGGTAATGGTGTACATATCCTAATTGGCTAGATGGCCAAAATGGGCTCTTACTCTTTTAGGGTTTTCTAAAGATAAATTTAGTTTGAATATCTTCCAGAATCCAATCACATATTGCCAGCCACTCCACACATAACTTCCATATCGAGATTGTCACCCTAAATCCCTTCTTTAATTACTTTTTTTTGTGCTTGTGTATGTTGTAGCTGTTAATTGTGTCGCTTTAAGTTAAAAAAAAAAAAAAAATTAGGCAAGACAAAATGCATTTCACATTTTTACGAGGAGAACTACAATGCACTTGATGTATCATGTGAATCTTATTTGTATGTGCACTAACATGTGTGGTGAAACTCATGACACATGTTGTACACGCACAATTAAAATTGTTTCAATACATCTACGTTCAGCGCATTATAATTTTCTTCATTTTTATTCAATCTGTTCTTTAAGAATTAAGGGAACTAAAGTTGACTATATATATATATATATATTTTAATTCATTAATCAGTTGACTTGAACATTTTGCGTAAGATTAAAAATTTGGTCTCAGAAAATGTGTTGATTAAAGGACCACAAGGCCATGTTTCCCTATATATATATATATATATGGATGGATGGATGTATGGGACCATATACATTAGCTAAAATCCTACCATTTATCCACCATCAATTAGCTGCATATATCATGGTATCGTCAATTAGAATACGAAATCAAAGTATCATCAATTAAATTTATTTGTTGCTGAAGTGCCATGAATGAGAACATGATAAGTTTATTTAAGATATGAAGTGCTTTTGCATGTAGGTGGTGCTGGTCATTTCAGGTTGTCTAATCCAAACTATCCACTGAATTTTTCAAGGGGTACTTTCTTTCTTTCTTTCTGGAAGTGTGAGATTGACATGTTTCAAAATTTTATACCAACCCGACTATACTGATCACAATTATTAAATGTTACGGGAGTCAAAAAAAAGTCAAAGCCTTTTTCTCTTTAAATATGGGAAAAATTAACGATGGACTTGCCTGCATATTATCTACACAGTTTTTAGTCGTTTTGTCTTGTCAATTGGGCTCAAACTCGGGTCCATTTTTGGAAAATAAGAGGTTTTAACACACCCTCAGCAATATGTCAATAACCAGCCAACTTTTAAGATAGAATGTACATAAACTTCAAATAATAGTGTTGTATTTGTGTCGAACACTCGAATATTTTTTCAACACGTGTCGGACACTCTTCAAAAGTGTCTTGAATTTTTTTTTGGAAAATGCAGGGGACACGACAAGGACACGAATAGGACATGTAAGGGACACGGATAGGACACACGGGAGACACGGCGGGGTATATTTTGTAATTTTTAAAAATATAAAAAAACCCTTGAACTTTTTCAAAGTTGCAAAAAGACCCCTTTGAACTATTTTTTTAAAAATTTAAGTCCCTCATTTTCTAAAAGCTAACATCTTGACCTCCTGGAAAAACTATAATGACATATATATCATTTAATAGGACTATTATATCATTTTCTTTATAAATATTGTATTTTATAAAATAAAAAAATAGTTAGATAAAATTTCTAAATAATAAATTTAGAAACAAAAAAATCAATAGAACTTTATTTAACATAAGCCATGTCGTTTTGTTTGGTATTTTGTATTTAAATTTATTTGTTTGTTATTACAAAAATGAGTAACATACAAGGTACTAGTAGTGGGTTTGAATACAATGAAAACACTCCTTTTGAAAATACATTAATTGCTTGATAATAAATTGAAGTATTTGTGTAATTTATTTTTTTTATTGTTAGATTTATTATATTGTGAATATTGGTTAACTTGTTGAATATATATTAATATATTATTATTTCATAACCGTATTCCCGCCGTGTCCGTGTCTTATTTTTTTAAATTTGTCGTGTCGTTGTGTCCGTGTCATATCGTACATGTGTCCGTGTCTGTGCTTCTCAGCTTTTAAATCTTTACCCTTCAAGAGTTATAAAAGATGGTAGTATTGTCCTTTGCTTAAACCAAGAATATCTTTTTCAAGTACAAAAAGAAATAAATGAAAAATACACAAACTTGCATGGATAACACATATTATATATATATATATATATATATATATATATATGTATATATATATGTATAAATATATATGTCTGAAATTCAAAGGATTAGAAATGTTTAGGGTGAACTTTACTGACACCCTAAGGTTGAGGTATTATCGTTCAGTTACAATTTTGTGCAATTTTGTCACCAACACCCCTTGTCAATTTTTTCATTTAAAAAATGTGTGAAATGACTGTATTACCCCTTATTACAATAACAACAACAATCAAACATTTTTTCAATTACTTGGGGTCGGCTACATGAATCTAATGTTTCCATTCCGCTCTATTTAAGGTTATCTCCTCAGTTAATCCACATATTACCATATCTTTTTTTACTAACTCTACCCATGTTAGCTTTTGGTCTTCCTCTTCCCCTAGCATTGCCCTCAATTTGGACTATGTCATTTTTCCTGACCGGTGCAGTTAAGGGTCTTCTTTACACATGTCCAAACCATCTTAACCGATTATCTCTCATTTTTATCTCTAATTGGTGTTATTCCAACCATCTCCCGAATGTGTTCATTTCTAATTATATCATTTCTAGTCTTCCATCACATCCATCTCAACATTCGCATTTCTGCAACACTCACTTTATGCAGATGTTGTTGCCTAATTGCCCAATATTCGTTACCATAAAATATGGCTAGTCTAATATTTGTTCGATAAAATTCTCCTTTCAATCGTAAGGGGATACGTCTATCACACAATATACTAGATGCACCCCTCCATTTAACGCATCCTGCCTTTATTTTATTATTAACGTCATCTCTAATTTCTCTCTCATTTTGAATAATTGAGCCTAAATAGTGAAAATGTTCACTTTTTTTAACCTCTTGATTCTCAATCCTCACTACATCCTCATTTGTCCTTCTAAATTTACTCAATTTACACTCCATATATTCAGTTTTATTTTGACTTATCTTAAACCCTTTAAGTTCTAAAGCTTCTCTCCAAATCTCCAATTTGGCATTAACTCATTCTCTAGTCTCATCAACCAAAACAATATCATCGGCAAACAGCATACACCACAGACTATCATCTTGAATGTGTCTTGTCAGTTCATCCATCACTAGAGCTATATTACCCTTTATTATTGAATTAATTTTTAATATAAAAATTGCAAAAAGACCAAAAAGCCTATGATTATTACCCAACTCATTTTGTGTATACTATAATATATATATATATATATATATTGTACACTGCCATCACTGTCAACCACAATCGACACCACCACTGTTAACACCACCACCACAACCCCAACCCACACCGACGGCACCACAATCCCCTTTAAAGACCCCACTGTCAACACCACCATCACAATCCTAACCCACCCACACCGACGACACCACAATCCCCTTGAAGACTTGCTGTCAACACCACCACCACCACCACAATCCTAACCCACGCCGACGACATCACTCGCACCTAGGTTTCAGTTCCACCCAACCAATACCATCTTCGAAACCGACATCTACAAATGGAGCCTTGGGACCTATTTTTCTCTCTCTACACCTGTAAACAGAGACATCAAATATATATATATATATATATATATATATTGTACACCACCACCAGTGTTAACCACAATCAACACCACCCCTACAACCCCAATCGACACCACCACCACAATAACACCACCACCTATTTTTCTCTCTCTACACCTGTAAACAAAAATATCAAATTGGGATCAAAAAATTTCCTAGCAGCGGCAAGAGAAAACTTCGGCATTCACGGTGATGGGATTGGATTTTTGATTTTGTTTTGGACTGTTAACGATTCAAAATAGATGGGTTTTGCGGTGATAGGATTGGGTTTTGACTGGTTGTTTGGGTGGTGGATTTGGGTTTTGTTTGGTTGTTTGGATGGTGAATAGATTAGGGGTTTTGATTGATCTGGAAAAAATTTTGGTGGTTGTGGTTAACTAGTAATGGTGGTCATAGCTGATGGTGGTGACGATTATGGTTGTGGTTGGTGGCAGCGGTTGTGTGTTTGTGTGTGTGTGTGTCTATATATATATATATACGTTTATACAGAGAAATTAATGGTGGTTGTGGTGGCGCCGCCAGACTTGGGGTTGGGATGGTTGGGGTGGTGGTGGTGGCGTTGCTATTTTGGGTGGTGGATACACATATATAATGTGTTTGTGTGTGTGTGTGTGTGTGTGTCTGTGTCTGTGTAATACCCCGCTCCAACACATGGTATGATATTGTCCCTCAGCCCGCACGGTTTTGCTCTTGGGTTTTACCCCAAAAGGCCTCATACCATTTGAAGAGAACATACTACATATAAACACATCCCCTTTTCTACACCCAGGCCAGGCGATGTGTGATTGAGCACCTTGTACCCTGTCAGTATGGTAGCTCAGCCCAGTGTCTGTCTACGCACCCGCCCACTCACACCCGTCCACAAGGGTTACTACAATTCACCCTCCTACGAGGCCCGACGCCCTCGTCGGCACACTTCCGGCTGGGTTCAGACTCTGATACCAACTGTAATACCCTGCTTCAACACATGGTATGATATTGTCCGCTTTGAGCCTCAGCCCGCACAATTTTGCTCTTGGATTTTACCCCAAAAGACCTCATACCATTTGAAAAGAACATACTACATATAAGCACATCCTCTTTTCCACACCCAGGCGATGTGGGATTGAGCACCTTGTACCCTGTCAGTGTGGTAGCTCAACCCAGTGTCTATCTACGCACTCGCCCACTCACACCCTACCCCGCTTCAACACATGGTATGATATTGTCCGCTTTGGGCCTCAGCCTGCACGGTTTTGCTCTTGAATTTTATCCCAAAAAGCCTCGTACCATTTGAAGAGAACATATTACATATAAGCACATCCTCTTTTTCACACCCAGGCGATGTGGGATTGAGCACCTTGTACCCTGTCAGTGTGGTAGCTCGCCCAGTGTCTGTCTACGCACCCGCCCACTCACACCCGTCCACAAGGGTTACTACAGTCTGTCTGTGTGTGTGTGTGTACAAAGAATTGATGGTGGTGGTGGTGACTGTTTTTGCTACCTGTGGTGGTGGTGGTTGGTGGCAGTGGTGGTTTTCTCCCCTTCTCTATATAAGTATAAATATATGTGTATATATATATAAGTATAAATATATATATATATATGTATATATATATATATAATGTAATAACAGTCAAATGAGTATGTAATAATAGGGCATGATTGGGAGTATTTTGGTCTATTAGGCAGGGTTAAATAGGTAATTTTAATATTCAAAAAGATTAAGTCAAAAGTCAAAGGGTAGCATGGTCTTTTCACCATCAAAAAATGATCTGAGACTGCCTACTTTTGATAAAAGAGAATGTATGTAATATACGGCACAAATCTTAGGATATGTCGGTGACAAAACTACACAAAATTATAATCGCATGACAATACCTCAAATCTCACATAGCGTCAATGAAATCTAGCCAAAAGTTTTAATCGATAAGGCCATCAGCAACGGGATAGCTAAAGGCATGTTTGGCGAACCAAAGTTAACTATTCATCTACAATGCATTGGCTAAAAATGGTGGGCCCCATATCCGGTTAGCTATGTGCTTCGCTTACTCGAGCGAAGCACTGAGCGAACCAAAGTTTAGTTTATTAGTTTTTTTTGTTTTTCGTAATCCGTGCCATGTATATATATATATATATATATATATATATATATGTATTATTCACTTAAATCTTAATAACTTTCACTACAAATTGAATTTTTTAATGAAACTAATTCTGTTAAAAAGATAATTTCTAGAGTTTAATTTGAGTACCACTTTGACTATTTTTTGACTTAAAACGAAAAAATTATGAATTTTTTAAGTTAAAAAAGTATTAAAAATTTTAACATATATATGTATATATATAAAATTTTATATTAATTTAATTGTGTAAGATTATTTAATTGTGTGGGTAGTAAAAATCTGGAGAACCTGTAGTGGAGTCAAAATTTAGAGATCCTGGTATGACTAGCTAAAATGTTGAGATGGCTGGCTAAAATTCAAATCTGGAGAACCTGTTCTGAAGTCAAAATTTAGAGATCCTGACGTGATAATGTGACTAGTTAAAATGATGAGATGGATAACTAAAATTCAAATTTGAAGAACCAAATTTAGAGATCCCATAGTGGATGCTCTAAGAAAGGGCATATAACTCGTATAGGGCAGGAGATTAAAGTTCAACTATATATGCGCGCATGTACTACCTGGTGATATATAGATGAAAAGATTAAAATTATATATATATATAAAATCAATATTGTCCACCTGATCGAAATTGCCATTCCACGTCTGAAAGTTGTTCAAATAAATATCTTCAACAAGTTTGACAACGCCAACCACCTCGTTGATTAGTTTTTGACTTTGTTTGATCACTAGATCAGTCACTACATGCATGATGGTACTTCATGTCTGATCACTTTTTGTTCAAATGGGTATATATGGTTCTAGCAAACCCTATCTAGACGATTGGGATGTCAACTACGTACAAGTTTGTATCTTACACCTTGTGCACCGACTTGTAATATTGGAAATAAGTGCTCTTAACTTGATCGATCCATCATATATATATATATATATATTGGAAATAAGTGCTCTTAACTTGACTTGATCGATCCAGCATATATATATATATGAGCTCGTACCAAGGTACGTACAACTTATAACACCATTCACTTGTATTCTTGTAGATGTTGGAAATTAAACGGTTAGTGACCAACTACTAGCTCACACTTAATTTTCTGGTTCGAGATACTTATATAGATATGTATATTATACACAATTATACACACACGTGACGTATACATATATATATATATAGAAAGAAAGAGAGAGAGATTGAGTTTCCAACTTTGCATAAGATAATGTACCGATAAGTTACAGTTGAGTGGAAGGTAGTGATCTATCCATGATAATGCGAAAGAAACGTACGTTTGGTCTTGTCGAGCGTGCACTTGGATATATGGTGGAAAGCACTTAATTACAGTACTAGTTTTTACCACCAAGTTTCAGACTCAGATTTTATTTATTTTTATTATTTCTATCAATTGGTTTTCATGAAAGGTCACTGTTATGTGATATTAGATGTTGTCAAAATTTTCAAAAATAATATGATGGTAACTACTTTTATGACGCATATATGTTAGATTGACAGAACCATGTGAAAAATGCTTCCCGCCGGGGTTCATATTAATTTCTGAAGACTAGATATACCTCAAACGTTACATTGATGCAACATCACTATGTGTGACCCTTCTAAGCCCTCTTCTCTCTCTATTTTTATTTTTTCTCTTTGTTATGTAAGCAACTCGCACATACTAGGACTTGTCTGGTAACTTCATCATTTTTCTGTTTTTCGTAAACATTTTCAAAAAATGAAAAGTTATGGCAAGAAACACGTTTGGTACGTAACAAACGCGTTTCTTCCAAAAAAAAAAAAAAACTAATGTTAAAAAATTGACAATCAGTTAAACAAAAGTTGAAAATTTCAAAACAAAGTTATCAATTCTAATTTTTCATTTTTATGGGTACTATAGAAATATTAAAAAATTGACGACAAATATTGTTACCAAACGTATTCTGTTTTTTAACAAAAATGATAATAAATAATTTTTAATTTCTACTTTAAAAAAATTATAGCGTTAACTTAATCATGTACAACTCAAAATACTCATCTTTTCTTTGAGAAAGAGCTCAGAGCTCATATTACTCATCAAAGGCTCGGGAGTTTTCTCATTTTATTTTCATTTAAAAAAACAAAATTCATATATATTATGAACATCTCGATAGATAGGTGATATCCACATATGCCTTGCTACTGATCATCTCTCTATCTTTATCAGTTGATTGCGATGGAACTAATATTGTAGTGCATTTCATACTGCATATATATAGATCTCTCCTTCAATGATATCGGATCTTCTCTTGTACATACTATATATTCTATCTTTCCGTTGGAAGTGTTATAAACTTATGATTACCGGGTTCTTCTCTTTCCTTTTATGTAACTTTATTTTTACTACTATTCACCTTATTTGTTTTTGTGTTCTCGTAACAGTAAAAATTAAATTTTGGTGACTAAAATTGAAAATATTTGTTATAAAGTGATTTTCAAATTAAGAAAAAATAAGTAGTAACTAAATCTAAAAAAATAATTATCAATTAGTGACCACTTAAAATTGATGTCCTAATTACCATTCTACAACAACCCACCGTTCTCCACCACAACCGTGGCCACCAATTGAAAAGAATTCGAATGTCAATGATGAAGAAACTGACAAAAAGGACAGAAAACATCCGGCAAGGGCCTTTTAGGAAAAAAAAAAAAAGGGGGGGTGGCGTTGATGATGAGTTTGGAGGGATCTTTTATGCCAGAAATGTAAATGTTGAGATAGATGTATGATAAGACCAGAAATGATAAAATTAGAAATTATCACATTCAGGAGATAGTTTGAGTAACAGTAATTGGAGATAAAGTGGAAAAAAAAATCAGTTAAGATGGTTTAAACATGTGTAAGGAAAACCTTTAAGTCACGAAAAATGAGATAATCCACATCAAGAGGGAAGAGGAAGGGCAAAACTAATGTGTAGAGTTAGTAAGAAAAGATATGATAGCATGTGAATTGACTGATGATATGGCCTTAAATAGAGAATAGTGAAAATATAAGATTCATGTAACCGACCCAAGTAATTAGAAAAATGTTTGATGGTTGTTGATGTGGTTACTATTTATCTTTTATTAAGTTTAAGGCCCGTCACTTGAGCAATTTTTTTGTACAGCTAATGTGTCATATATACTATACACACACATATATATAGTATATTTGAACAATGAAATATTAGACAATATAAAAGATTTTTATTGAAATAATGGTCAAATTAATGTATATATATACATACATATATATAAAAGTAAGGAGAAAACCAATTCTTTTCTTCCTTTTTTTTTTGGTACCCTTTGTTAAAACTTTTTTTTTTTTTTGAGTAAATTACTATACAAGTTTTTGCAAGTTGCTCCTCTTAAATTATTGAAAATATTACAACTTCCCCTCCACTGTAAGGAAGTATTCTGCAACAACTTTTGTGTGTGTGTGTGTGGGGGGGGGGGGGGGGGGGGGGGGGGAGCGATGGGGGTGGGTGTTGGGGGGGGGGGGAATTGTAAAATGTATATATATTACTAGAGAATTTCTTGCAAGTAACTCTAATATATATATTCTCTACTATATAGGGAGGGGGGAGAGAATTGTAAATATATATATATATATATATATATATATATATATATATATATATATATAACAAGCAAGAGAGAAAGACTAGGAGTGCTATATGTTATATAAGCCAATTTTATTTCTGTGGGAGAATTGTAAAAAAATGTATATATATTACTAGAGAATTTCTTGCAATTAACTCCAAACATCTATATATATATATATATATATATATATATATAACGAGACAGACTAGGAGTGTTATATACTACATAAGCCAATTTTATTTCTTCACTTCACAAATGAGCTTTAATTGAAGGATGGCCAATATGTTGGAAATTAATCCATACTCAACTAATAGAAATCAAGAATATTAATTAAAGAGAATATTTTAATTGATATACTTAAATGAAGATTAAACTGTAAAATACCTTTGACTTTCCGCAAGAGATCCTTAGAGAGCTCTACCCTCTTTCTGAGAGTTGTTCTTCGATATGGTTGAATAAAGGTTATGAAACCCTTATTTATAACAACAACAGGGGGGCGGCTTCTCTACAAATAAAATACCTAAGTCTCCCTTCCTATCATGGAAACCTAATGTAATACCCCGCTCCAACACATGGTATGATATTATCCACTTGGGCCTAAGCCCGCACGATTTTACTCTTGGGTTTTACCCCAAAAGGCTTCATACCATTTGAAGAGAACATACTACATATAAGCACGTCCCCTTTTCCACACCCAGGCGATGTGGGATTGAGCACCCTGTATCCTGTCAGTGTGGTAGCTTAGTCCAGTGTCTGTCTTTGCACCTGCCCACTGACACCCGTCCACAAGGGTTACTACAATTCACCCCCTACGAGACCCGACGTCCTCGTCGGCACACTTTCGACTGGGTTTAGGCTCTGATACCAACTGTAATACCCCGCTCCAACACATGGTATGATATTGTTCACTTTGAGCCTAAGCCCGCACGGTTTTACTCTTGGGTTTTACCCCAAAAGGCCTTATACTATTTGAAGAGAACATACTACATATAAGCACATCCCCTTTTTCACACCCAAGCGATATGGGATTGAGCATCCTGTACCCTGTCAGTGTGGTAGCTCAGCCCATTGTCTGTCTTCGCACCCGCCCACTCACACCCGTCCACAAGGGTTACTACAATTCACCCCCTACAAGACCCGACGACCTTGTCGGCACACTTCCGACTGGATTCAGACTTGGATACCAACTGTAATACCCCGCTCCAACACATGGTATGATATTGTTCGCTTTGGGCCTAAGCCCGCACAGTTTTACTCTTGGGTTTTACCCCAAAAGGCCTCATACCATTTGAAAAGAACATACTACATATAAACATATCCCATTTTTCACACCCAGGCGATGTGGGATTGAGCACCCTGTACCATGTCAGTGTGGTAGCTCAGTCCAGTGTCTATCTTTGCACCCGCTCACTCACACCCGTCCACAAAGGTTACTACAGGTAAAGTGACCGTTTCAAGACAGTATCCAAAATGGGTGATGCCTGTCCAAAAGTGACATTCACTCATGGAGGTTATTTTTTTAAAAATTTTAAGGTCTTACAGTCCACTTACCTATATTGGGGCATTAGTTCTGCCCAAAGGTGATCAGTAACCCTTGTGGACAGGTGTGAGTGGGCGGGTGCAAAGACAGACACTAGACTGAGCTACCACACTGACAGGGTACAGGGTGCTCAATCCCACATCGTCTGGGTGTGAAAAAGGGGATGTGCTTATATGTAGTATGTTCTCTTCAAATGGTACGAGGCCTTTTGGGGTAAAACCCAAAAGTAAAATCGTGCGGGCTTAGTCCCAAAGCGGACAATATCATACCATGTGTTGAAGCGAGGTATTACATTACCGGTCCTCCTAAACTACAAGGAAAGACCTAAACTTTAAAATTTCATTTTATTTGGGTTCACAAAACTTCTTTATAATGCACAAAAAAAAAAAACCCAAATATTGTGGAACCAAAAAATGAACATGGATCACAAATAACTTGAATATAAAGAAAAATATTTATAATCATCCATGCACATACAAAAAAATTCAAAAGAAATTTATAACATTTATTTATTTTTCACTGTTCACCAAAAAAAAACCATTGAACACTATTCCTTTTTTTTTATTTTCGCATATCACTTTATAAAAACATATAAAATTAATCACTACTGGATCTACTGAATCACGTAGTAAAGCATATATGCTTTAAACATATATAATTGTAGCTTTTTGAAAGGTTTTATAATAACTGTAATTTTTTTAAAAAAAACATAGCACATTTGACTATACTTTCAGATTAGCATAAAAATTTACATGTATATGTAAATGTGGTCAATGCGTACAACGCCAACACAGTAAATATATATATATATAAATATATATATATATAAAAATATATATATATATATATATATATATATGAGTCTGTTCATGCATGCAACTATAGGTACAGACAATTTACACGAAATTGGAAGGAAATCAGTTTTCCTAGATTCCTACTTCTTGATTTCTAAAAGTAAAAAAAAAAAAAACATAGTCCTAATCATGACTCTAATACCAATTGTTGAAAATTAATCCATACTCAACTAATAGAAATCAAGAATATAACAATTAATTAAAGAGAATATTTTAATTGATATATCTAAATGAAGATTAAGCTGTAAAATACCTTTGAGTTTCTGCAAGAGATCCTTAGAAAGTTCTACCCCTTTTCTGAGAGTTGTTCTTCGATAGGGCTGAATAAGGGTTATGAAACCCTTATTTATAATAACAATAGGGGGACGGCTTCTCTATAAATAAAATACCTAAGTCTCCATTTCTATCATGGAAACCTAGATATCAACAGTTAAGATTAAATCCCACCAAATAAAGTTGAAAAAGCACAATTCAACGCTGTAAATATTATACTGTCAATTAGACCATAATTGACAAATAGAACCCCAACCCATCAAGTAATAATAATTACATTGCAATCCAATTTTAGAAATAGTGCATAAGACCACAAATAAAAATATTTTATTTATTAAAATATTCCAACACAATACATTCACAATCTTATGTCAATGCACTAGGTTGATGACAACAATCTTAAGTCCCTCTGCCTTCACGGCTTCACATTCCAGTAGCAAGTCACACAGTTTATGAATGTAAAGCAGTACAGCACCATACATTCATTGGTAATTTAGCGATCCTGTCGTCTAGCTACACAAGTGTCACAGCCATAATTACATTTTGCCTCTGCAATATTAGAAAAATACAAATCCCAAATGACCAAGTCCGACTAAATGAACAAACCAATGTAGACAATGGAGTGTCGTAAGAGCAACTCTTACAGTATCGCCAAAGCATTATTTGGCGATAAAAAGTTGAAATAAGCCCAACGACATAGTTAAATTAATGGGATCTATTGGAGCTTAGCTAAGTGCATAATAGAATTGGGAGTTACTTCTGGAGAAGCAAAGTAGGCCACTGAAAGTCATGTGTCACAAACTTAAATATTAAATGATCATGTGACCGTTGCAACTATATTAAATTTTTTTTAAAAAAAAAACATGTGTTGTTAGAGTCGTTTGGCACTGTTCCAAACAGCTCTATTAATAAAAAAAATATTTTTTATTCTTTTTTCACCTTATAAATACAACTCCTACATTCATTCATCTCACAACCAATTATTTATATTAATTTTCTTCTTATTGAACCCTAGAATTCATTATTTTTTCAATCTTAACTATTTTTTTTGTTACAAAATCAAATTTCATGGATTCTACACTACCACATTTCAACCTTTTATCAAATGATGATTTTTTGTCATTCGACCAATCTTATGAATATTATGGTGGCAATTCACAATTTCTATCTACTCAACCAACACCATTTTATTCACCCGAATTGCCATAATCCAGTAATGTCAGACCTTCTCGAAAACAACTAGTTCCTCGAATGCCTAATTGATTCACCGCCGAAGATGTGGCTCTGTGCAATGCATGGATGGAAGTTAGCAATGATTTAGTGATTGGTGCAGATCAACTAAAATCGATATTATAGGAAAAAAATTATCGTCAAATTTCAAAAAAAAACTTGGAGCACCAACTGTCCGAAACAACTGCGATTTGAGTAATTGTTGGTCCACCATCCAAGAAAAAATTAACAAATGGTCTGGATGCTTGAATGCAGTTGAAATGAATCAGAGTAGTGGCTTCAACAATCATGATATGGTAAGTTAATTATTTTAATTAATTTTTTTATTGTATCATTTTTTAATAAGTAATTATTTTAAATAATTCGGTTATAATTATTGTGCAATAATTTAATTTACATTACATCAACTCAACATCTTTATCTTTCCACTATGAATGAGGACTTTAAACTTTATAATTTTTGGAACATTTTGAAAAATTATTCAAATTGCATACATATTCTCTCAAATAAGGAAAAAACAAATCTAAAATTACGCGTGCGAATAAGAGGAGTATCAAAATCAATATCAATGAGTATGTTGTTTGCTCAAACCCATCAACTCCATCAAGTAATGCAGGGTATGATTTTAGTCCTTGCAAAGGATCGACATAATTCAACATGTCAGAAGATTCACCCGGTATTACTGAATCTCAACCATTAAATCGACCAATAGGATGCAAAGAGACGAAGCAAACCCGAAATAAGAAAAAAAAACAACCAGATTTTGGCAACTTACAAGTTTATACTATGACAGTTTTATGCAAGCAACATCTAAACTTGACGATAGGATCGGTTGTATTTTGGAGACAAAGATAAAAGAGATTGAAAGACAACGAGAGTTATTAAGACACGAAGCAAATATCCGAGAAGATGAGCTGATACTAAAAGATCCAAATTCAGTGCCAACAGAAGTAGGGAGAGCATGGCTTATCAAAAAATAACAGGAGATACTGATGAAGATGAATACACGCGCTGGCCAACCTAGCACTCCATAGGACTTGTTATTTTTGTTTAATCCATAATGGATATTGTATTGTTTTAACTTATGTTATTTTTGTTTAATCCATAATGGATATTGTATCGTTTTAACTTATGTTATTTTTATTTAATTCATAATGGATTTTGTATTGTTTTTAACTTATATTGTATTGCATGAAAAATATTTTCATGCAAAAAATAATTTCATAATCAAGATTTTATTGCATAATATTTCGTAACATCTTAAAAGCAAAAAAATGTAACATAACTTAGACACTCTAGTACTTAAAATAAATAAATAAACACAAATTAAATATTCTAGTACATAAAAAATAACACAAATTAAATATTTTAGTACATAAAAAAGCAACACAAATTAAAGATTCTAGTACATAAAAAAGTAACATAAACTTAATTGTCTTCGTCTTCATCACCAATTCGGTTTCACAAATGTTCTATTAAATCTTTCCTTAATTGCGTATTTGTCTCTCTGCTGCAGTACTGGAGTTGGTGAGAGTAGATGTGTATCGCAAAAACATTGGGGTCTAATCTTTCAATGGGATTCAGGATCCTCTCTTCCAGTGGCTGCCAAATTCCAGAATTGGTGTGACGCTCATCTTCAATGATCATGTTGTGAAGAATGATACATGTTTCATTATGAGAAATAAGTCCATCTTATCCCAATAATGCACTGGTCCTTACGTTATTACCTACTTGATTTGCAAGACCCCATATGCTTGCTCTACATCTTTCCTGCATGCCTCTTATTTTTTAGTAAATATTTTTTTATTTTACAGTTCTTGAATTTGGGATGGTCTGCATCAAAGTTGCCCATTTAAGGTATATACCATTAGACATGTAATACCCCATGCTATAGTGATGCCCATTCACCACATAATTAACCGGAGGCTGTTAACTATTAACAATACGGTTAAATACCGAGGAATAATCCAACACATTTAGATCATTGTGTGAACCCAACATTTTAAAAAATGCATGCCAAATCCCCAAATCTTGTGAGGCTACTACATCCAATATGAGAGTAGCCTTATAGAAGCGTCCCTTGTGTGTGTCATGCCACACCAATGGGCAATTCTTCCACTCCCATTGCATACAGTCGATGAAACCAAGCATACCTGGGAATCCTCTAGCCTCCTCTCCTTGAAGCAGACGTGCTATGTCGACTTCATTTAGTTCGTGCATGTACTCCACCTCATATACAACAACTACAACATTACAAAATGCCATTAAGCATCGTATGGAAGTACTCTCACCGATTTTAATATACTCGTTAGTTGAATCGGCTGAACAACCATATACGAGTATACGTACTGCACTTGTCATTTTCTGTATAGAAAACAACCCCAAACGACTAGCCACATCCATTTTTTGGATGAATAAATTGTCATAAATTTTAACATCATTCAGGATACGAAAAAATAGTTCTCGTCGCATCCTGAATCGTCTGTGAAATTGCTCGGGTATATATGTGTAATTTTTTGGCAAAGTAGTCTTTCATTAGCTGACGGTGGCTTCCTTGTTGGTCACGATGAACCAATCACCTCTGAGGTGGTTGAAAGACTTGTGCTACAATCTTTGACCTTGCACAATTCAGAATCAATCTGTAGGCAGCTAGATGTTCTTCAAGTAACGTGTCAAGATCTATTGATGAGGAGGATGACGAAGAATGTGGAGAATTAGAAACTGGCAAAGGTTGTGATAACGAAGCCATTAAAAATTTGAAAGTGAAGGAGATGGCGAATGAACTTTTACAAGAATGAAAGATATGAATGTAGTGATGATTTTATAAATGACCAAATGAGTGTTTATATAAGATGAAAAATATAGCCATTAGAAATATAGCCATTAGAAATAAAGTCGTTGGAAATAAAGTCGTTTGAAATAAAGCCGTTAGGAATATAGCCGTTTGAAATATAGCTGTTAGTAAATAGAAAAAAAATTAATAAAATTAAATTTTAATTAAAAAAATATTAAAATTTCATTAAAATATTATTATTTTTGGCTAATGGAATCTGGAGAAGCTATGATGGAGTCAAATCCTGGAGATCCTGACATACTGATATAGTTGGCTTAAATGCTGACGTGACTGTTCAGAATTTAAATCTGGATAGCCAAATTTAGAGAAACCATAGGAGTTGCTCTAAGGCCATCCATAACAGCCTTGCCAAACATGGGTCTGGTGAAGCAAAATGCCAATATGCCATACGACGGCTTGGTTAAATTCGAGGGTTCCACATGGGCTTGGCCAAGAGCTTCGTCGGATTAGACGAACATAGCCAAACTCAAGAATTTTATATTATTTGTTAGGTTATGCTACTTAGGCATAATTGTTAGGCATAAACTTTTACATCCATTGGATGCATGTGGTAAGTCCCACCACATACACTCATCACATGTATCCTATGAATGGGAAAGTTTCTGCCTAACAATTCTACCTAACACTTCTATCTAAGTATCATTTTCTTTTTTTTTCTTTCATTTTGACAATAACTTTCATTACAAATTGAATTTTTTTATGAAATCATTTATGTTAGAAAGATAATTTTGAGAGTTTTAATTTGAGTACCACTTAAGCTATTTTTTGACTTAAGACAAAAAAAATTATGAATTTTTCAAGTTAAAAGGTATAAAAAACTTTAACATATATATGTATATACATAAAATTTTAGATTAATTTAATTGTTAAAGATTATTTAATTGTGTGAGTAGTGAAAATCTGAAGTAGTTGTTGTGGAGCCAAAATTTGTAGATCCTGGAATGCTGATGTGGCTGGCTAAAATACTGACGTGGCTAACTGAAATTTGAATCTGAAAAATCACTTTTGGCCAAACCATAATGGATGGCCTAAGAGGCTAGACAAGGCCAACAAATAATAATAATAATAAATTTTGAGAGTTTTAATTTGAGTACCACTTAAGCTATTTTTTGACTTAAGACAAAAAAAATTATGAAATTTTCAAGTTAAAAAGTATAAAAAACTTTAACATATATATGTATATACATAAAACTTTAGATTAATTTAATTGTGTGAGTAGTGAAAATCTGAAGTAGTTGTTGTGGAGCTAAAATTTGTAGATCCTGGCATGCTGATGTGGCTAACTAAAATACTTATGTGGCTGGCTGAAATTTGAATCTGAAAAATTATTTTTCGCTAAACCATAATGGATGGCCTAAGAGGCTAGACAAGGCCAACAAATAATAATAATAATAAATTTTGAGAGTTTTAATTTGAGTACCACTTAAGCTATTTTTTGACTTAAAACAAAAAAAATTATGAATTTTTCAAGTTAAAAAGTATAAAAAAACTTTAACATATATATATGTATATACATAAAATTTTAGATTAATTTAATTGTTAAAGATTATTTAATTGTGTGAGTAGTGAAAATTTGAAGTAGTTGTTATGAAGCCAAAATTTGTAAATTCTGGTATGCTGATGTGGCTGGCTAAAATACTGACGTAGCTGGCTGAAATTTGAATCTGAAAATTCACTTTTGGCCAAACCATAATGGATGGCCTAAGAGGCTAGACAAGGCTAACAAATAATAATAAAAAAAAAGTATATTTGACTTTGACATAAGCATATTTTGACCTTTGACTTTATTGACTGTTAATGCAGGAGGAGGATGTTACAAATTACTAACCTCAAGAGAAGTCAATATATTTCCTTCAACAAGCTAATATACTTCCTTCAACAAGCTAATATAATTGATTAAGTAGAAATAGACGCACGACTCAGGTCAACGCTAATCCTGAAAAAGATTAAAAAAAAGATAATCGAAAGAAAAGTAAAAAAAAGGATAATAAAAAAAAAGATAGATAAAAAAAAGATAACCGAAAGAATATTGGTGTGGTGACGGCCGACTACGCTCCCACAATGAAGTTAGAAATTTAAAAGGCTTTAAAAAGTTGTAAAGGCACAAAGAGTATTAATTGCATACTTGGATAATGGATTGCATCCCTAGTTTTAGAAGTCGAGTGTAATGGATAATGGATTGCTTCCCTATTTATAGAAGTCGAGTGTAATGGATAATGGATTGCTTCCCTATTTATAGATTATAGAGTAGGAGGCTGACCCTTTAATTCCCAAGTCCATCTGAAAGTGAAAAAGTCATAATCAATCTTTATCTTTCATTCACGTCACTTGAAATACAATCAGAGTCTAACACCTCATCAATTATAATGTTATACCTTGAAAGAATCGGAAATACCGACAATCTAGTGTTTTGGGCCGATGATAGTAAAATAATTATTATCAAAGAAAATAGTGTGTATTCATTAGCGGGATACTACATAGTCTTTTTCGTAGTTTTTCTATGACTTTATTATAGGGCCATGATAGGAAACCCGAAATTCAACAATGAGACAAGGGGTGTGGGCCAATATGCAGTGATCAAGCCTATACCCTCTTCTCTTATTCGACTTCTCGGATTTTAGAAAGTAAAGGTCCATTTGGTAACCATTTTATGTTTAGTGTTTATTATTTATCAAAACAAATTTTTAGGATAAACATGTTTGATAATTTTTGTTTTGTTTATAAATTATCAAAACGCTTTTAAAACAACACTGTAGAAAAGCCTTCAAATTCTAAACACCAAAATGATGTTTATTGTTTATGTTTATTAAAAAAAAAAAATTTCTTTTTTTTTTTATCTAAAATGGTGATTATATTATTTTAATTAAAAATTGAAACTAAAAGTGAGAAAATGAAAAGAAAAAAAAATTATAAAAGGTTATTGTTTGATACAACGATAAAAATATTAGAATTATCAAACGTGGACAGAATTAAAAAACATCAATTGCCTTGAGAAAAAAATATTGGGTAGAGTATAAATAATTACTAATATACTTGATAATAAGAAATAGTTACTTAGGGGCACCAATGTTAAAAAAAAACCTTATTTGAGGAAAAATAAAAAAAAGAAGTCTCAACTATCTCTTTGTCAAATAAACAAGAATGGTATTTTGTACTCATATCATTCATTCATTTTTAATATTGAAAGAAAAATAGAAATCAAAAAAATGAAAAAGAAAGTAATAGCATAAGAGTTCAAGAGAGTATGCCCTCCAAATCCCTCTTCTCACTACATACAAATTGAAAAACTTTCAACTTTTTCATAATTATATATTTTGTTTTATTGGTAGGGGTGCACAAAAAATCGGTGGAACCATAAAAAACTTTAGCTGAACTGAACCGAACCATTCACTACAGTTCAGGTTCCGGTTCTGGCTCTAAATTTTAGAAACCATTCATTACGATTTCGGTTCCAAGCCTTGTAATAGTTATAATAACCTTTTGATATGTACAAAATTTTAAACAATGAAGTTATTATAACTATTATAAGGTTAAAGGTTAAATACAACTCTTATAATAACCAAATTGAACCGAACTCATTTATTCTGGTTTCAAAATTAAGGAACCGTTGGGAACAGTTCTGGTTCCGATTCTCCCAATAACCGTAAGAAACCGAATCGTGTGCATCCCCCTACTTGTTAGGACCTTCTGGGTTGTGAGTCATTTTAGTTTTACAGTATAATTTATAGTGTGTAGATATATATGTAATCCAATATTATTTATTTCTTTTTTATGTATATTTCTTGCTTTGTTATTGCTGTATAGATTTGTTATAGCATGAACTTGACTTTTTATGCAGTTTATTGTGTTGATTTTTTTTGAAAAAAAATAGTTTAAAGTTAACAAACATGTTTTTCTGTTTATGATTTTCAACATAAGCCAAATATTTTGTAGCTTTTAAACAACACTCATATTTACTGATAAACAAAATCGTAATATAAATACGATTTATATAAACACTTAAACAATAAACATTAAACATAAATAACTACCAAACGAACTTAAATTATTTTATTTATTATGTGTTGTCATAGACAAATACTTTAGTGGAGGCCCAGATGAATTACAGCCCAAACCAAGGTGAGGAACAAAACAACCATAGAAGCAAGAGGCCCGTACTTACAACACTTTGGGGGGCCGAAAGAAGAAGAGAAGCAAAAAAGTATTCTTGATACCAAGACATATAATCAAACTCTCATCAAAATGTCCCTAATATAAATTATTAATCTCACGTGAGAGTGCTTTCATCACTGTCAAAATACGGCGGTGGACCATCTTTCTCAAAACACGGAATTATATATATATTATATATATAATCTTCAATCACATATCATATGATATACTCCACTAATACTGCGAATAATTTTTTCTCGTTTTTTCAATGCAGAAGAGATTAAAAAAATCACTTTTTCGAAAATTAAAGTAATCTTTGATCATTGATTTAATTAAAGTGATTACAACTTAAAGTCAAAAAGAGTAGAGAGACCAAAGAGCTGGAATCTTGGATAAAAAGACACACTCTCGCACTCTCTCATTACTCTGCGCACTCTGTTTTAGAGAGAGAGAGAGGAAATAGTGAGAGAAAAAGAAAAAGAAAGAAAGAGGATTTGCGCCGTTAGCCACAGTGATGGTTTGGAGCTCAACAAGAGGCAAATGGGTCTCAATGTATATGCTTATCTTCGCTCATTTAGCTACTGTACTAGCAGAAGACGGTACGGCTCTCTGTTTCTCTCTCTACATCTTATTACTGAAATTTTTCTCTCTCTAGCTCAGAATTATATAGCAGTGTCTGTAATTAATCTCTTCGCCTCCCAATTAACCTTTAATTTGATGGGTCTTTCTTATGTTTGAGATTTGATTGCTATTCTTGTGAAAAAAAAAAGTCATTATTTTTTCCTAGCTATTTAAATTTGTCTCGAATTTTAAGCACTAACTGTCTCTGTCTTTTTCCACGTAGAGGTAAGATAAGATTACGTATATTTAATTTTTTATTTTTTTACACCCGACCCCTCTCGGAACCTGGAATAACTTTTTTTACACATATATGTATCCACATATAAAAGTAAAATTATAGAATTACCCTTCAAGATTTGTTTCTTATTCTTTTGTCTAAAAATAATTCAACGATTAATAATTATAGAATAATTTTGTCATGTCCGTCGAATGTTAACCTTTTATACATGTAAAAATATATACGTGGGACTATTCTTACTCTTATATCGAAATAGTGTATAATGTGGACTATTCTTAAACCCATCTCGATCGGTGTCTGGAAACAGCGAGACAAAACTCTCTCTCGATCTTTGCAACGATCGGCGCGCGAAAAGGCGAGCCAGGCGGTGGGTGGTGGGGCCCGTGCGCTTAACGCGCCCGCAGGGTTGAATGAAACTGGTCCTTATTCTGTTCATAATCACATCACTGCTAAAATGACAAATGAGATATGCTACGATGTGTGCGCGCCCTATTGTGCTATGGTACTTTTGTGGGTCCCATGGATTTCGCTTGTTAACATCTGATCTTGCAGGTCTACTGATCAACGGTGACTTCGAGACCCCACCGTCAGGAGGCTTCTCAGACGACGGTGTCGGAGATGGACATGTGACGATCCCCGGCTGGAAATCAGACGGCACCGTAGAGCTAGTGGAATCTGGGCAAAAACAAGGTGCGATGTTCCTCATCGTACCACAGGGTACACACGCCGTGAGGCTCGGCAACGACGCAGAGATCAGCCAAGAAACCAAGGTCCAAAAGGGCTCGCTCTACTCCGTCACGTTCAGTGCCGCGCGCACCTGCGCTCAGCTCGAGTCACTCAACGTGTCTGTGCCTCCCGCGTCGCAGACCATTGATCTGCAGACTCTGTACAACGTGCAGGGCTGGGATTCCTACGCGTGGGCGTTTCAGGCGGAGCAGGATGATGCGCAGGTGGTTTTTAGAAATCCCGGGATGGAGGATGACCCCACCTGTGGGCCCATCATTGATGATATTGCAATCAAGGAGCTCTTCACCCCTGATAAACCCAAAGGTAGGTAACACTAATCATCAATCTCACATATGATTGATGCTGAAATTTTAGCCACTCCATCTCGCAGCCTCTTTCGTTACGGTCTTTTGTGCGATGCTGTTTGTAATTAATAGTGGTGGTTGACGGTATTAAACCGGATGATGTCAATTTCATTCATTGTAGTACCTGACTCATTCGACCTTGTTTGTAATTAATTAATAGTGGTGGGGGGTTAACGTTATTAAAATAGATGATGTCAGTGTTATATAATGTCATCCATTTTACCAAGGGTGAGTTACTAGTGACACCAACGTTACTCATCCCTAATTGTAGTAAACCTGGGCACTAGAGGGACCGGAGGGGAGTTCTCACATAAATAAATATAATGGTCGGTGAACTTGTGTGTTGTCTTGTACTAAAGCTTAGGAAACCTTAAATAGTGGTTTAGAAACTTATTGACATGCAATGACAATGTTGCAGATAATGCAGTACTAAACGGTGATTTTGAAGAAGGTCCATGGATGTTCAGAAATGCTTCACTCGGCGTCTTACTCCCCACCAACCTTGACGAAGAAACATCCTCGTTGCCCGGTTGGATAGTTGAATCAAACAGGGCTGTTCGTTACATCGACTCATACCATTACACTGTCCCACAAGGCAAACGTGCCATCGAATTGCTCTCTGGCAAGGAAGGCATAATCTCCCAGATGGTGGAAACCATGCCCAACAAGCAATACAAGTTGACCTTTTCTTTGGGCCATGCAGGAGACTCATGCAAGCAACCACTAGCAGTCATGGCCTATGCTGGAGATCAAGCCCAGAGCATCCATTACACACCCAATGCCAATGCCACCTTCCATGCTGCTATTCTGAATTTCACCGCCAAGGCCGAGAGGACGCGCGTTGCGTTCTGCAGCGTGTATTACAATACAAGGAGCGATGATCAGAGCTCTCTGTGCGGACCGGTGGTGGATGATGTGAGGGTGGCAGTGTCAGGATCTAACACAAAGGGATTTGGAGGGTTGGGGTTAATGTTGGGTTCTGGGATTTTGCTTGTTTTGGTTTTGGTTTAGGTTAAAGGTTTGCTTGCTTGACTAAACTATTAGCTATGTATGTTGTCGCGTGTGGTCGTAGCATGGGGTGTTGGAAAACCATGTTCCCATGTCTGTGTTGTTTTAATTTTGTGAGGAGAAATGAGAATGATGTTGATCTAATGGTCAACCTATGATGATGCTCACAATTCTAAAAGACAATCTCAGTGTCACACACAATATATATTGATAGCCAAACACAATTAAAAATTAATTCTTAAATTAAAAGTGTTTTTAATTGTTGCAACTGTTGCTCCAAACATGCTCGACGGGTCAACACTTTTTACTTGGAACCTTGAAAAGTCTTTAGAATATAGTTTCTTTTGTTGACGATGTAAGATTAAATCGAAATTCATACAAATGCTTATAACACACTATAGATTAAACATACATGTGGAAGCCATTAATAAACTCAGAAGCGCCTTGAAGAAATTCAATCTTTTATTGCTCTCGTCTTCCACTCTCTCCACTTATGCTCACGTCTCTAAATGGGACAAGACTAACCGTATGGAGAGTATATGTGAGAGTGGGGACCAAGCTATATATATATAAAGATATCTGATCAAATCCCTCCCATCAAGGGAACGATCAGATTATAATTACTTTACGTTACCTTTACAATATCATGGTAACCAACGTTACCATTATCTTCTCCTTTATAGGTAACTATATATATATATATCCTTATCCATATCTCTAAACACATGATAACATGTGACTAAGGTACACCGTAACCCAATAAGTATTTATAATCATATTTGTATAGGATATCCGGTAATTCTTTATTTGGTCTCAATCATCAATCCGAATTTTAATTTAATGAAATAATAATCAATGGAAGCCCAAAATTCTTACCGACAATTCTGTTAATAAAGGATTTTCACCCCATTTATTTCCACATCCACTCTCCTCCCTTTCCATCCCTACTGACCAGGAAGACAGAATTCTATGGTTCTCTCTCCCTAGTCTCATGTGTCAATATTGTGTGGTTTAAAAATTGTATCCCACAGCAGAGCTTTCTGCTGTGGCTTGCCATCAAAGAGAAGCTTTCTACTCTTGACAGACCAGCATTATCATTCTTGCAATTCCCCAACTGTCGTTCCTATGCAATTCTGCTGCTGAGCTAATGTTATGGTTTGTTCTCTGGTTGAGCGTGTTTTGTATGTAAATCCTTGTCAGTTGTTGCTCTAGTTGAGCTTGTTTTGTGTATCCCTATTTGATAGGTTCTTTTGTTGGGCCTTCTCTTAGACTTGTTTGTTGGCAGAGGTTGCCAGCCCAATTGCCCTTCTCTAGCCCCTTCTGTAATTATATATATATATATACACACACACATTACCTTACCAAAAAAAACCATAGAATTCTTTTCATAATTTTCATTCAAAGATAGTTGATTTTCAATGCATTAAGCGCTATTTAAATCAAGATAGAATCAATATAAAATACACATTTCATCATTCGTTAGGAGAGAGTTACGGGAATAATGATTGATGATTACATTTAAATTGTGAAAAAAGTCAAATTAGGTCATGTTTAGTCACATTGACGATGACATTTAAATTACGGTGAGTTACGTCAACCTTTTAGTGATGATTGAGTTAATTACTTTTATTTATTCATATATATATATATATATATGTGTATATATATATATATATATATGCATATATAAAAACATTATATATAGATATCTATAAAGAAAGGAGGTCACAGGCCTCCCAGACATGGTGTGATGCCAAAAATGGATATAATTAGGCCCTTATTTCAGCATGTCACATTATTATTTATATGTTTGATTTTGAACACAATTTAATAATAAAAAAATGATGATGTGACATGTTTTGTACTGTTAAATGGAGATACATGGACAAAAAATTTATTAGAAAAAATTTGTTAGAAAATATGTCTACCAAAAATTAATTTAAAAAAATTATAAAATAAAATACTGTATACTCTGAAAACAAACAAATTGTTAGAAAATATATATATTTTAAATTATTTGATTTTCAGTTTTCAAAAAATAAAAAATTAAATTAAATAAATCCTAAATAATTGAGTCTTGTTATATATTATATTATATCAATTTGAATTATTATTCATGATTAATTGATCATGGTTTATGTTAAATTTGTCTGGTTAAATAAAGTGTCGAATTCGAATTATTAATGAATTATCGAATAAATGTTATAAGATTAGATCCGCATGGGATTAGGATCAACACCTACTGACATGCTTTTAGAGGAGAAGATGATGGTTCCAGAATCAGCGTTGAAAGAGCAGGAGAAGAAAAAGTGTCCAAGGTTATTCACATTTCTCGTTTAACTCTCACGCTCCGCTTTCCTCCTCCCTCCGTGCGAATGGAATCCGAGGGAGTCGCTGCCGCCACCGCCAACGCCGTGACCCCGTCATCTCCAGCGGAGGATCCTTACTTCTCAACAATCGGATCGCCTGACTCTCACTTACAACAAGTTCCGAAGCCATCTGATGACCATTCGTCTTCTCAGACCCTCGCTCTCACCGATGATCTTCCTGACAAGATCATCAACCAGGCAACTCTCTCTCTCTCCATATACACTCATATATGTATATACTATTAGTAGTTTCTACTCTGTTGGTCACCAAGGCTTGCTCGGTTTTGCTTTCATTTATACTGTACCTTTTTTTAAAAAAAATTAAATAGTATTTTAGATATACTCAAAGTTATTATGTTTAATCCAACTAGGCTTATAAATGATGCGGATTGTGTTTTTGGAATTGGAGTATAGGGTTCAAGGGTTTCATTTATTGTACTGGATTCAGAATTGTTATGTTTAATCCAAGTTGGGTATTAAGCTTTATGAGTAGTGTTTTATTTGTTCAATTTTGGAATCTGATGTGATTTTAAGTCATAGATGCCTAAACCTTTTGGATAATACTCTATTTGGTCTTCAATCAAGCGGGAGAAAAACAAAATGATAAGCTGAGATGCTCAATTATACTTTTTTTTGGACAATTGTTAGACTGAAATAAGTTGACATATTGGCTTTGCCTTTCATTTTTCATTTAACTTTTGTACTTAAAAAAGCATCCAGTACTATTAAGCGTTAGATTCCATTTCATTTCATTTTCCTTAAATCTTCTTGGCATACAAGAGGAGGTTAATGAATCATGCTTTTTGAAATGGAAGGTATCCTTTTATTATTGTTAAATTATATCCAAAATAACTGCCTTCGTCTTCCTGATATCTCCTGCTTGTTCTTCAGATTTATTTTTTCATCAATTACATACAAGCCATTACTGAGATTTTAATTGAATGTACTTTGAAAAGCTTTTTTAATTAATATTTGTGTTAAATCATTAACTATGAGTCTTTTGAGAGTAAATGCCACCACAGTTCTTGCTTTTGAATGCTATCCATGGAACATATTAGAGATGGAAGACAATGTTTGGAGAGATTGTGAAGGTTCTAGGAAATGTCCTGAGTGAAGGGACATCTTCCAAAACAATACTGCATGCACTTACACCATTGTGCACATATATATTTTTGGTAGCAGAGTGACAAAAGGTACAAAACCCTTGATAGGTTGAAGATGTCGAATATTTTTTGGGGTGGCCTTCCTTGCCTTTCAATTAGAGCTGTCTTTCCCTTGAACAAGTATTCCCGCATATATTAAAAACGGTATATGTAAGCTTAATTTTTTAATAAGCAGTCAGATCTCAGAAGGAGCTACACCTACAAAATCATGAAAAGACCACCCCATATACTGTGAGTGGCTGAGCGCTATATTTCAGATAGAATTAATAAGTTTCTTGACAAACCGATCACCAAATTTACTTCTAGATCGTCAGATCTCTTTCTATATTCATAATTAACAGAAGCCATCTAGGTATGTATAGGAACCACGTCGTGTTCTGAAGAGCCGCAGGCTATCGTTTTATTTTCAATTTTTAAGTGGCATCACATTGGCATCAATAGTGGAAATGAACCATCAGAATTTTGATGTTGGCTCACTTGAACAGGAAGGATCAATATACCTTTCTAATTTATTGTCGCTTAACTTCAGCTCTTTTTTTTTTTTTTTTTGCTTTTCCTTTTTATATTATTAGCTGGATTACCCTTTGGTTTGGTTCCTACTACTCAAGCAAGCTGCCTTCAAAAGCTCATCTAGGGTGGTTATCCATACAAAGAAAGCAATGATCGATTGGCCATAAATCTCAAATAAGCATTTATGTTCTTAATTTTAGATGTTTTGGCTACATGTTGACCACTTTCAACATATTAAAATGCCTCCTTTCTGGACTTGACTTAGTTTTATCTTTTTGTAGGTAGAGAATTACTTTAGTGATGAAAATCTTCCTACTGACAACATTTTGATGAAATATGTTACCAAGGAGAAGGAAGGATTTGGTGAGTGCTTAATTTTTGGTTTATTTCCATTCAGATTTAGCGTTTTGAAGATGTCAATATCATTTCTTCAAATTGTTGATTCCAAGTGATAATGTTTGGGTAAACTGCTTATGTTGTATAAACTATGTTCCCATTTCTTCTTCTTCTTTTTTTTTTTTTTTCAGAGCAGGTCTTAATCCCTGTTCTTTTTGTCCTTTTCCCTCAGCTTGGCATACGTGTCCTTGTTCCACAGTATCTTTGTAAACTATATCTTCTTCTAAAAAATAATTAAAGTAGTTATATTGTAGTTGTATCAAAATAAATATTAGATCAGAGGATTCAGACTAGCATGTACAGTCACAGTGGGAAACAAAATTATGCCAGGTTGAAGCCATGGTATAGTAAGAGTTGCCCCCAATAAAAAAATGGTTTGGTTTTATGTAAATCTCAAAACTCTAATTCACTTGATTGAAGTTTAAGAAATTAATGGGAAAATTTTAGGTTCAAAACAATGGTATTTGATTTCAAAGTCGCAATTTGCCCCTAAAACTTTATTTTGCTAATAAATTGTATTGTTATTTCTTCTATCGAGAGTGTTTGGGGAAGAAAACTGAGGTTGTGTCACTACTCAATGTAAGTAACACTAAATTGTATCCTTCTAGTTGTCAATTAATAATACTCAATACTCCCAACTATTTGGGGTCGGTTTCTAAGGCTATAATTTCAGTCAAACGACATGTTACCATATCTAATTAATTAATACTCATGTAGTTTTCAAATGTGTATGGTGAACTTGCAAAAGATGGATGTTCTTGAAGAGGCGGAGCTTATCAATCATGTTGCATGTGTAAAAGGGAGGTTGAAGTGGTTAGTCACCTGTTGCTATTTTTTTGGTGACTAGAGATCTATTGTTTCTCTTGTTAGCACTTTCTAGAGTTCCTGTTGAGGGACCATTAGGGGAAGTGCTAGCTATTGGAGAGG
The DNA here is from genome assembly GCA_026545225.1 of Cornus controversa. Classification (NCBI taxonomy): domain Eukaryota; kingdom Viridiplantae; phylum Streptophyta; class Magnoliopsida; order Cornales; family Cornaceae; genus Cornus; species Cornus controversa. Next base: position 53,879,097 of record CM048849.1, on the reverse strand, counting down.
TTTAAGAGTGGGTCAAGACTCCAAAGCCAAGACTGGTGTGGCATTTTTTTTTCTCCTCCTGAGTGGTAAATGACTGATGCTTATTAAGTGAGGGTAAGGGATGGTCATTCGAAGGGGTAAAGTTGTTTGCACTCTCTTTGAAATACATGCTATTGATTTTTTCTTGGATTACCAAGTGGAGTTGATCTTCAGTTGATTCTTTTGTAGTTTTCTCAGAGTGGCAAGGCTATAGTCTTGGTATAGAATATTGATACTCTACGTATACAACCTTGTCTACAAGGGTGCATCCTCTTTAGTGGTCTTTAATCAAACTTTTACTTGCAAAAATTCTTTTCTTTAGGTTATTTAAATTTGATGCCTCTTTTCCTTGAAAAACACTTACCTAACGCATTGCTGTTGATTGATCAACACATTTGTTATTATATTTACAGATACACATTAAATATGTGCGAAAGGATACGATAACTCATTAACTAAAAATTTTGGATCAGAATCAATCATGTGTCTACAAGAACTTTCATGGGTTACTTCATTATTTCTGAAAGCCAGATGTTGGACTTGTTAACGAGTTTTTAGTCTGTATCAGCATGAACTTGGGGCTCCTTGAATAGGGAAATATGGGTTGTTCAAGGGTCTAAGCGAGAAGTGCGCAATCATGATTCAATATAGTGGTTTGTCACCTTATGTTAAAAATTCCTGCGAGTAAGGCTTCAAATACTTCCTATTCTTTATTTTTTCTGTAGATAAATAAATTTCAAAGATTGAAGGTTGCAACAAATTTACAGACCAATATATGCAAAAATCTATCCATACATATCCTTAATCTTGTATTTTGCAAAAAGTAAAAAATGCAGACATCCCTGTGATCCAAAAGCTAAGGGAGCTTAGAAGAAAGCTCTTCAATGTATTAATGGGCATATCATGTATTTTCTCTATTCAAATTTACTACCTTAGGCATAAAAACTTTCTTTTGCCAAAAGGCCTGCTCACACTGGCCCATCTCCACCTAGCCAAAGAATCTAATGTTGAGCTAGTTATAACTCGATGGATGCCAAATAAAGAGAGAAGAGCCCATGACTCTCTCACTATGAAGCATGTATGCTTCTATAAGGAGGTGTGTTCGTCTTCTCTCTGTGTTAGATACTTCCCAATTGCATTCATGATTTGAAAATGAAATATTTTTTGTTGAACAAAGTTCTGATACTTCTCACATACTTGCGATTCATGCTTGCTCACTACTATATACTTCTCACTTACCTTCTGATACAATTATACAATATTTACATTTATATATCATTGTCATGCCATCTCCGTATTCGTATGATATTTATTTTTGTAAGAATTTGTCATTGTCGTGTTTGTATTGTCGTATCCATAACTCCATGATTCTTGTTTGCTCACTACTAGGCAATGGAGCATAAAAAGGTTTGTAAACTTTCTTCTTCTTAATAAGTTATCAATAGCCAAAATCTTGCTTACCACCACAGTCCATTGGAAGAAGTCTACGTTAGAGAGTGCTCTTATCTGCCATATAGCCTTCCATGGAAATCTAAATTGGCACTTCTTCACATCCACTTTTTAATTCTAAATAGATTCAGTGGTTCAATGGAAAAGATGAATGTTTAATCTACTTTTTGTAGCTTCCAAAATCAATTCCAATCAAAGGGTTCTATGATTCCATGTGTCAATGGATATAAGTTCGAAGTTCCAAAATCCTCATTTTAGCTATACAAGACTTGAGGTAGAGTTTTATGAATATGGGATGAATGTGGGGCAGTAATTAAGAAGAAGGGCAAATTGAGAAGTTTATATAGGATGCATCGTGGACATTTTATAATTAAATTTTGGTTTAAATCAAGTCTTTGTTTATGTTTTTTTCGTTGCTCCTCGCCTCGTTTTCCCACCGCTACCTCCTTTCTTTTCACTAATAAGCTTGACTTTAGTAGTGTACATAGCTCTCCAAATCAACCCCTTATTATTTTATTAGTAAGATGGGGAAAAACCCTTTCTATTATATTAGTCAAGTGCGCTCGACGCTTGACTTGCCCTTTTATCCGCTACCAGGTGGGGGACCTTTAGTTTTTATCTCCTAGGGATCGATCGAAGGCAAATAGAAAAATATCGAGAAGGTTGGGGTTTCACTGAAAAATCGAATGCTCCTGTAATCCTAGTTGCTAACAAATTACCCCTAAGTTTGAAAATGAAGGGACCCTTCCACGAAAGATTCATGCGCACCTTCTTTTCCAATCTTTAGTTCTGGAGTCAATATAAATTTGATAAATTCTAAAATAGTCTTTGGTAGTCAAAATTTTAAGGTTTTAATTAATATGTGTGTGCATATAATGTAAGTTTCTGTTTTTTACTTTTTAGTAGGAATTATCTAATAACCAATAAATATCCATGTTAAAGTTTTCAGAATTTGGGAGAAACTTTTGAAGCTTCTTGTATTGCAGTCTTATACAAGGTGTGATTGCTAATGAATTCTAGGTAGGATTCCTACAGAAGAGAGAGAAAAGGGTGAAAACAATATTGTGAAGTTTCTGGATTCAATGGATAGCTATCTAATCCTTTTGGATTCCTTATCTTTCACACTTCGACAGGTATAATAGTAAAGATCTAACCCTACTTTTTATCTTTTCCAATTTCTTTTCTATCTCTCTTCTCTAATATGTGATTAGTGCTACTTTTGAATTTTATGGAATCCCGGTCTTGGTCAACTGGTATCAAAGCCAGAGGTCATGTGTTTGAATCTTAGGAGTGTCATCGCGTGGGGAAGGGATTGTTGGGAGAATACAACAATGTCGCTCCTTGCACAGGTGGGCCCTGGATGTCGAATGCCATAAAAGGTGTGACCTACCTCATTGGACACCACTTGGTTTTCAGATGAGATGGCACAACCCGATGTTGGTCAATTGGTATCAAAGCCAGAGGTCATGGGTTGCTTGTTGAGCGGTTGGTTCTTTCAATTGTCTTGATTTTAGATCAGACTTTCACATCCTCATGAACTGTTAATCTTTTTTGCATGATTAATAAATTTACATTTCTTACTGTTATATATCTATTCTAATTAGCTTAATAGTAAGCTTGGACCTAGTCATTTTCTTTTTGGTTTTGTTAAACATGAGCTTACACCCAATTGTTGTCTTGCTATTAGATAGCACTTTCTTGTTTTTATTAATTGATAACTCAGTTTGTATGATTGCATTTTTGTGGTAATTCTACATTTGGCTTGTTCTTAATTATATAGTTGTTTAGTCCTTCAAAATTTAATAATAACTATGATAAAATTGAGGAAGCATTTTGTTTCAGTGAAATAGGAATTTGAGGGATTCTTTGTGTGTGTTTGGTCGGTATTGTCATGTCAAGTGGATCATCATGTGATCAATATGTGGCTAGCTTGCCATTCCTTGATTTTTCTTTTATTTTCCTTTTTACGACTTTGTTTAAGATTATTATTTGTTTTATAAGTAATATATTATAGAAGAGTACTCAAAAGGGGAGCGCATCCCGTATACAATTGCACAAAACCCAATAACAACTAAGATCTCAAGCTATCCAAAAAACATGATGATCATTCTCAGATTTACAATGCCAACCATGACTCCAAAATAATAATGTACTATTGATATAGAATTTAAGCGCCCATTAAGGGGTCTCCGCTAAACTTGTCAATGGATTAGATTTTGATCCAAATTCGATCTGATAACTCAGATATGGATTGGAACATTCAATTCGATAAACCGTTAGCGATCCGTATTCAATTATTCGTTAGTTAAACAAATAGGATTTGGATAATGGTTGATTCGGTCTGATAATAATCCGTTTCGATATAATATAATATTCTATAAATATATTATCTAATGCTATAATATATAATAATTACAAATAATTAAAATATTTTTTATCATTAATTTTTTTCTTCTTCTTCCCCTCTATTTTGTCTATCTTTATTGTTTTTCTCTTGGGTGACTTGCATAAAACCCCTTGACTTGTAGCAATTGGCAATAAACTCCCTTTATGATTTTTTTTTTTTTGGCACAACACCCACTCAACTAACTGAGAAGGTTACAGAAGTAAATGGCCGTTAACGGAAAGGGTGAATTACTAAAATGCCCATGTAGTCATGACGTCGTTTTGGTGTATATACTAAAAGCAGCCTATGTGACTGTCGTCTGTTTGGGTAATATGTTTTATTTGTTCCAAACGACCTTTGAGAAGATCAGAGCAAAAACACTAACCCAATGAAATGGACCTTGAGTAGCCTTGAGCTGAAGGAAGAGGTCGTAGAGCTGACCCAGATTAGAATTGCCGTGAGAGTAGAGTTGTGTGAGGCGAGCATATGGTTTCTCAAATAGAAAGCAGCGGTCTTGCTGCCTCTCCTGGTGTCGAGCAAATAGAACATCAAGAGAATTGTCGACTGTGCTTGATAGCGACACTGATAGCCTCGTCGAGACAATGAAGTGGAGAAACATGGCTTCCGTTGCAATAGCCATGACCATTGTTGCTGTCATTGTCAAGCAATCCTAAGTTGGTGTTCTTTTTTTTCTCATTCTTCATAAAAGTGAACCCTAAAATCTTAAACTTTGAGTTTGCGATTGTTCAATCTTAGTACATGAATTGGAGGTGAAACCATTCTTGAATCGATGATTATTGCTCAAAGAGCTAAGACCTCTGTTACTTGGGTCATGTGACTCAGGAAGTCATTGATTTTGGATAAGTGTGTACTCATGCAGCATGTGTAGATCTATGTATATGTGTGTGTATGTGTATCGACAGATAGAGACAATGTATTTTTGTGTCTATTTTAGAGAGAGAAACTGCGATTACAAGTAGATTTTAAAATGGGAAATGAGCTTAGCTTTGAAGAGTTTTGAGAGAGAGAGAGAGTTGCAGAAGTTGGCAAGAGGTTAGTTTTTTCTTTAGTGGTTTGGTCTCTAGTTGTCTAGCTTAATCTGTGAAAGGTTCTCTTACTCGTGTTTAGAGAGAGAGAGTGCAAGTGGTGTGCTGGTGTAGTGTGGGGGTGGCAAGTTAGAGAGAGAAAGAGAAGAGGGAGAGAGTACAGTGGAGTGTAAGGGGCATTTCGTCACAAAAAGGTGCCTCAGCAAAGTCACATGCCAAACAAGGTCCATTTGAAAACGACAATTTATAAAAGGGGTTTATTACCAATCTTTACATGTCAAGGTTTTTTTTATGCCATTCCCTTTTTTCTTTAATAAAAAGTCAAATACCTAATTTTCTACTCTCTTTTTTGTTTACTCCCTCTGTCCCAAAATTCATGGGCATCTTTGGGAGTCCAACTTTTTATGGTGGAGACCACTTTTTATAGTAGTAATGAATGAATTTACACATTAGTCCTTGTTTAAAAGTTAGTGTTATTATTATATAGTGAGGCCAACTTTTAGGATAATGGAGTTTGAAAGGGTAGTTTAGGAATCATATTAAAGATACTACATCCATTTTAGAAAATGGACATATATTTTGGGACATCCCAAATGGAATAGTGGACTTAAATTATGGGACGGAGGGAGTATATTTTATTTTTCTTCTTTGGGTTCTCTTTTTTCTTTCCTAATCATTGTTTGCTAATCTCATTTGACATTTTTTTTTAACAAAAAATTACATCTTTAACAGATCGAATATACGATTAATAACAAATTGGATATGGATTCAATTATAAATCATTTGTCGGGTTTTCGAATCGAATCGAATCGATTCAGATATAAGTCTTATCGGATTCTAATTGAATTAGGCCTGGTCCGGTCCAAATCCGATCCATTTACACACACCTAGTCTCCACCTTGTCAAAAGATCTCCTATTCCCTTCCTGTCTAAGGCCCCCACCATAAGCAAAGAGGCAACCCTCCAAAGAATCTCTAGCTTGCCTCCCCACTATGCATCCTCTCCAAGCACCAAGCATGCTCCTCGTGGAAGACGGCATGACCCAACACATACCAAACAAAGCATGAAGCAAGTCCCAGCTCTCCCTAGCCAATGGATAATGAAGGGGGAGATGATTCAATATCTCCTCTCCCCTCCAGTTTTTAAAGGCGCGCCTAGGCTCCAAAAAATCCCCGAGGTCGTCAAAGTTCAACTAGAGCACCTCCACGTAATATAGGGCAAGCCCTTCTGTCACGCTCCCATAACGCCCTTATGTTTGCGCTTTTTAGTTGGCTCAGAGCTTAAAAAAACGCGCCTTTTATTTTTTAGTATTTCATATCAATTTCTTATTTATTTAATGACTATTAAATTAAAATGTTCAATATCATATCATGATCATATTTAATGGACCATATTGTTCAACTATATAAAATATTTAACAAAATTCATAATTTCATGGTTCACTACTTTAATTGCATTTAGTGTTTGACTCTGACTATTTATGATGAATATGAGGTTTGCATGATTAAAGTTTTTAATTGTTTTAGATTTGTAATCACTTTTTTTTTTTTTCCTGTTGATGTATATGCATATAAAAGGATTTATGAGGATTAGCTTACCTGATCCTCTTAGTTGATATATCAAAAATCTTATTATTATTTGTGTCGCATATCTTGAATTGTTCCAATTATACATTAATTTTATTGAATACATTTGTTGAAAAAATTCCTTATTTTGATATTGAAATGTTTGTATTGCATAGTTTAATTATTCTTTATATACTTATTATTAATATTCTTCATAACACAAGCGCTTTACTTCGATTAGGCTCGCGCCTTATATTGTCTTTAGGGGTGCACAAAGAACCGGTGGAACCGTAGTTGAACCGAACCGTTTACTATGGTTCCGGTTCCGGTTCCGGTTCCAAGTTAAGGAATCGAAACCGTTAGAAAATATATATACATATATATAATATAGCTTCTAAGTTCTAGTGTTCTATATATATATATATATATAAACTATAAAATATATAATATATAAATAAATACTAATAGCTTTTAAATTCTAGTGTTCTATTTATGTATAAAGTATAAAATATATAATGTATGCATAAATACTAATAGGTTCTAAGTTTTAATATTCTATATAATATAATATATATAAATAAATAAATACTAATAACTTACAATCTATTGTTATAACTAGGGGTGCACAAGTATGAGTGTATTTCTTATCAATGTTAAAAAATAAAAATAAAATTGAGAAAGAACCGTTTGAACCGGAACCTTAAAGAACTGGGTAATCAAACCGAACTCAACGGTTCTAGTTCTATCGGGAACCATAAGGAACCAAACTGTGTGCACCCCTAATTGTCTTGCACTTAGGCTTTAGGAGACTTTTGGCGCCTTAGTGCATCTTGAACCTTTAACAACTATGTCTCTTGCACATGCAACACCAATTAACAATAATCTGCCTGCTTCGCCTCAAATTATCAATCATCAGAATTCTACCTAAGGCTGTTATCCACTTAAAAAAGCCACCTTCAACGGAGCTTTTGTTCATCAAATGGCCTTGCAAGGAAAGAAGGGCCTTGCACATCCATTAAGCACCTATAGAAGGTTCGAACCTCAAATCTCCCATGAGAACCTACCGACCAAATCCACGCATCTTCCCCCTCTCCGCCTAACTGCTGACTATACAACAAGGCCAAAAACTGAACAAAATTCTCCATCTCCCAATCCGGAAGATGTCTCACAAACTGAACAACCCAAACCAAACTTCCATTATCAAGTTGATAGCTATTTGCCACTGTGGATGATCTATTTGACGCAATCCGAAAGAGGCTCGGAAAGCATCCGAAAGCGGTCTCCCACCACACCACTCATCTCCTCAAAACTGGATATGCCTCCCATTGTTGATGTAGAACGTAAAGCGCTCTAATACCACTTGACGAGGCTAGATGAAGGGAAGGAGAAGGCAGATGAAGGAGATAAGAAACAAACTATTAGATGAGACTAGATAGACGGAGGAAATGGGAAGACCAAAAATAGGGGAGAGGAAGAACAGGAAGTGGGATTTCTGAAGAGATATCAAAGGCTGAATAATCCTATTACATCATAGCCTTTATATAGGCAGACTCCAAGAAACCCTAAAATAAAAAAATAACTCTAAAAATTAAACATCACCGAAATAATCAAAATAAAAATATTTAACACCAAATATAACATATCCCTAATTATATTGTAAATTGGGATGCAAAGGTCAAATGAAAGACTTAAAACATCCGGGCCCTGTTTGGAGGAGCTTCCTGATTCTAAAATTCCTTCCATTTAAAAGGCCTTTGAAGAATGACTTCAATAAAAGGAATTTAAAAGAAAATAGTTGTTTGGTGGATGTATTTTTTGAAATTCCTTCCACAATTAACACAATTTTAACTTGAAAATTTTATCCTTAATAATTACTCTCTATAAAAGGGGTAAGTTTCACGAAATAAAAGGGGATAAAATTGTCTATAAAATTTGTTACTTAAAATAATTCTATCTTCCTCTAGCTTCCTTTGAACGGACTTTTTAGGACTTCAACTTTCATTAGAAGTCCTTTTTTATTATTTCTCCAAACACTAACATTTTTTTAGGATGGGCTTCTTGGGCTTGGAAGCCCGTTTCAATCCCCCAGGAAGCTTCCCCAAAAAGGCACTCGGTTCATGGGAAATTTTTAACTGTTCTAAAATTTATTCATAATAAAAGTATATTATTTTTAAACTGCTATAATTGAAGCTTGGAAGCTTCTTTTGTGGAAAATGGAATGGTGAAACTGGATTCACTGGGCAATAACATATTGAGTTTATCTGCAAAAAGGATTGACAATTGTTAAGTAGATCATCTTGATTATATGACATTACTTTTAACTTAGACTTTGAAGAGCACTAAGGTTGTGTTTGTAAGTGTGGAATCAGAGTGTTGGAGTTGGAATTGAACCAATTTTCTTTCAATTATAATTTTGACTCTCTTGATATAGTTGTTATGCTTCCATTTGAACTATTGAACAGAAAATTAGGAAATCACTCTAATGCATCTCATTGTTCTCTCTTATTTATTAGTTGTTAACTTTATCCGTGGGACATCTGGAAATGAGTAATGTTAAAACTCGTAGTCGTTCTAAACTACTCCATTGCAGGGATGGCTGGAATTGGCCAGTGCTCGACATTCCATGGGTGCTTCACGTATCAACAGTGCCTTATTTGACCTCAAATACCACTCTGCCGCCACATCATTGCAAGTAACACCATGTGATGGTATATTACTGGTTATCCTTGTTGACAAAATCAGTTTAATGATATAGGGCTTTTGCATATTGTGCAATGACTTGAGGGGCTGCATGCCTATCAGAGGGGCACTGGACATGGATTCTAAACAGCTCCTCAACCCATATTTCATGCAGCAAAGATGCACTTTAGTGGTTGAATTTTCAAAATTATCTAGAGGGTTCATTACATGTGTGGTCCCTAATCAAGGGTGCTGGGAAGGGTAGACGAGACAATTAACATTTGGCATTATTTACACAAAGTGACTGCTGTCAAGATTTGAACTCGCGTTCCTTCATCCAACAGTCCGAGCATTTACCAGTGAATTAAGTACTGGCTCCTGATTTTCAAATTATCTTTTAATCTTAAATCAGGTGAAGAAAATAGTTCAAAAGAAAGATAATTTCATATGACATATGTTGATGATTTTGTAAGTTTCTGTTTTACCCCTTCTCTCTCGCGCACGTGCGCTTGCTCTCTCATGCACGCTCGCACACACAAATGCACATGCATTGATACATATATAATTCCTTATACAGATATTAGTCAGTTTCCTCATCTGTTGTAGTTGATTCCTCGACGAAGCACCCTCATTTTACCTTGTGCAAATGGCTGTCCCCTGACAACAAAAAATGCTGCTCTGAAGAAGAGAAGTTTGATGAGGATGAGCTGTTACAGAGGAAGTCTACTAGCCCTCAGCTTAGACATCGGGGAATATCCCAGTATCCTGGTACATGTCTGTCCATTTTTTTATGGATTATATGCTGCTTTGGAATTAGTGTATTGGTCTGGTAGGCTATTAAAAATAGAGTGACAGGGACCTACTTCTAGCTGTAGTGATACAGATGTATAAAGGAAATTATGGAACCATATTTGTAGGTTTCTTCCAAGGCTATTTTTATACTTGAGAGGGATGTTTTCTTTTTCATTCCAATAATTATGGAAATTGCATCAAGTTAGTTTCATACAGGATATTTCCAGCATGATATAGGTTTGTAGAATATCTTTAATGTTTTACTGATTAGTCTTTTGTTTACTAGCTCTGGTTAATTTATAAATTTATAGCATCTTACTCTCCTGTTACTTATTTTCTCTTCTATTGGGGCAAAGGAATTTGGGAAAAGAAACAAGAAAGTAAAGGATCTCCGCTTACAGTTGACAACCAAGTAAGTATCCTGCAAATGACCTCGTAAAAGTTCCATATTTTTCACTTGTCTCACAAGTCTTAATTTTCTATAATAAGGAGTTTCTGTTTAGCAGTTATTGCCTTATTGGAAACCAGCGTTCCCGCCATTGTACCAGTACTTCTATTGCATTTGACTTCTTTAAGTTCAACAGTTTAAACACCTTGTGGCCGTATCAGTGCTTGTAACATATTTATTTGAACCAAGATTTAACCCAAATTAGGAAATGTTGAATGGATTCCAGCGTAAAAATTAAAGAGAGGACCTTTGCAAACTCTTCTGTTGAACTAGCTGTGGTATTTGAACAAAGAAATGTGTATAAAGAATGATTTCGTTTGTCTTGTTTCTTCTTTCCTAGGCTCAAAAGGAACGATCCAAATTATTGTCAATGTTTGGAGCTTTAGTTTCTCCAAAGCTTCGAGCTGCCCAACTTTCCTTTGAGACAGGTAAATTAGTAAAGATGCTTCATGAAATGAGACTTTATGCTGCTACAGTTTAACTTTAGATAAATGCTCCATGAGAGACTTTGTTTTGCTACAGTTTAACTTTAGATAAATGCTCCATGGAACTAGACAATCAAGGCTCTCTCTTATGCACAGAACTATATTTGCTTATTCTCTTCTGTATGTTACTTTCTTATATATACGGGATTTAGTATGAAATTGTAACAGCCAATATAGAAATGCTCCCCCGCTTCTCTTTCCTCCTTCCCAACTATCCCTCTCCCAACCTCCATCCCTGACAGACACCTGTGGATTCTGGTTTTGAGTCTTGGTTTCATTTTTATGCAGCTCTGGAGACACTTGTAGAAATAGCAAACATGCGATCATCCATGCTATCTACTTATCATCAAGTGCAGAAAGAGATGGAAAGCACCATGGGATGAAGAAAGTTTGGTTGCTCCAGGTTGTGTCTTCTACTATTTTCTGTAGAAATTCCGATAATGTGTGTGTTAAAAGAGTACTTGTGTCAGTTTTTGGCTAACTGAACCCAAGATCTCTGTCTATTACCCTTTAGATCTTTTTTATCGGACCTCTGCAGCTCCAATGTCCATCCCTCAAAAAGTAAAAAGAGAAAGAAAAAAAAAACAAAAACAAAACGAAGGAATCATGTACCAGAAAGGGATGATGTGCATATCAAGATCCTCCAGCCTTTGTCAGATTCTATAATTTTTCTATTCTTAATGGGTGATCAATTTTAGTTCAATGAAAAGCAAAACTAATGAATCATTTGCATTTACATGTTTACACTATATAGAGTTGACCAATCTTAACATACGTCTCTCTCTCTCTCTCTCTCTCTCTCTCTCTCACCGACAGAGAGGAGCTTGCTCCTTATTTCTTTATCTTTTCGAACAAGCTTGCCCCAATTTTTAACATCTCATATATTTACTTTCTTTATCTGTCACAGTTCTGTATTTCATTATCATTTTTTTATCTTTTCATGGTATTATAGTCCACTCTATAATTTTAAATCATTTATTTATACTATTTTGTGTCTATATGTAAATGACAAGATAAAAATTCTGATTAACTAATATCTTTATATTTTGTTTCTAATCATCAAATCTTTTCGAAGCAAAAATCCATTTAAAAAGATTACAAAAAAAAAAATTACAACACAAGTGTAAAAGAAATAAAAATTCTCTTATACAAAAGTAATATTAAATTTCAATTATTTTTTTTAAAACATGAAAGGACAAGTTGTCACTTAAAAACATTTTCATATCTAACAATTATTCAAGAAAATACTTTCGCATTTGATATTTTTAGGAATAATTACAAAATTTTCTTTGTATATTACACTCATCCCTCTTGATTAAAAAGGTACATTGAGTTTCTTGTCTAAGCATTTTTTTCATGAACAACGCTAAGGAGAGTATTTTAACTTTTTGTCCCAAAATATAATATATTATTTTACTTTAAATTGATAGTAAAGTGAAAAGATAAAGGTAAATTGTATACTTTATAATTTAATTTTATTGGCTTAAACAAATTTCGTTCTTTAACTTTGTTGATCGTTAACGTATGGAAGGAATCAATTATATTATAAAATACTAAAATGAAGAGAATAATATAAATTTTGAATTATCATAGCAATGCTAATTATAACTCACAAATATATATATATATATATTTTTTTTATAAGTAAGAATTTACTGAAGAGTGCCCAAAAGGAGACATCACCGAGAACAAGTTGCACCAAAAAACTTACCCCATCAAAGGATCTCCTATTTCTCTTTTCCATAATACCCAATAGATATCTAAACACCCGCAAGGAGACTCCACCACATCAAAGGATCTCTTATTTCTCTTTCTCCATAATGCCCACCATAGGCAAAGGGGCAATCCTCTATGTATCTCTAACTTGGACTCACACTTGGCATTGACCCCAAGCATCAATCAAGCTCCTCGTGGACTCTCACATAACCCATTAAATTCCAAAAATGGAACACAACAAATTTAATTATCCCGGGGCAATGGAGAAAGAGATGATCCACAGACTCCCCATCCTTTTAGACATACAACACCAATTGAGAATAATTTGACGTCGCCTCCTCAGATGTCAAGAGTCATAATCCTTTCTAGAACTACAATCCAACAAAAAAAGGCCACATTTAGAGGGGCTTTATGTAGTAACCCTTGTAGACGAATGTGAGTGGGCGGGTGCGAAGACAGACAATGGGCTGAGCTACCACACTGACAGGGTACGAGGTGTTCAATCCCACATCGCCTGGGAGTGAAAAAGGGGATGTGCTTATATGTAATATGTTCTCTTCAAATGGTATGAGGCCTTTTGGGGTAAAACCCAAGAGCAAAACCGTGCGGGCTCAGGCACAAAGCGGACAATATCATACCATGTGTTGGAGCGGGGTATTACAGTTGGTATCAGTGCCTGAACCCAGCCGGAAGTGTGCCGACGAGGGCGTCGGGCCTCGTAGGGGAGTGGGTTGTAGTAACCCTTGTAGACGGGTGTGAGTGGGCGGGTGCGAAGACAGACACTGGACTGAGCTACCACACTGACAGGGTACGAGGTGCTCAATCCCACATCGCCTGGGTGTGAAAAAGGGGATGTGCTTATATTAGGGCTGCAACTCGGGCGGGTTCAACCCGACCCAGCCCGAGCCCAGCCCGAAAATTTTCGGGCTTGGGTTGTAAATATTTAACCTCGGGACGGGCCCGGGTTGAAATTTTAGAACCCGAATTTAATTCGGTCCAGGCCCGGGCTGGTATGAATTCCAACCCGAACTCAACCCGAGCCAAGCCCGTAATACGAACCCGATCAACCCGAAGCTAATATATATAAAAATTTCGCTACTATGGAGAGTCGAACCTTCACTCAAATGATTTTGCCTTAGCAATCCAACCATAATGCCAGCATCTTCTTTATGCTATATTAGATCAATAATTATATTTAATGGATTTCTTTAAGAAGCTAAGCACTAACCAAATTACAAAATACTAGTATAATGCTATAACCTTTTTATTTTTACTTATAATACTTTAGCATTAATATTTATTAATTCATTTTAAAATGTCAAAAATATAAAGCTTAATATTGTAAATTTTTTTTAAAATGTTAAAAGCATTTAAACATATATGAGAAGAGTTCTTTTACCACTTTTTCACACTACTTGTTCTGACGTGTATTATATATAATTTTTTTATCTTCTAATATATTATATATAGTATAAATTTTCATATATTTCATTCTTAAATCTATTATTATTCATTGATTTAGTAAAAAAATAACTACTCACTTTTTTAATAAAGACATGGACATGCAATTTATAAATGAATCATTACTTATGCTAAATGGTCTCCAATAATAAATTTTCCTAAATTAATTAAAATTCACTAAAAACTTATTTCTATCAAAAAATCATTAAAAACTTATTACTTTTGCTAAATGTGATTGGTGAGCTAATTATATATTATATATTCTTCTATTTTATCACAATTTGATTAATTATTCAACTGTCTAAAAAATCAATTAGATTAATTGATGAGTTTAAATCATTTAATCTAAACATCTAGTTTTATGATATTGAATTGTTTATATAATGTCTCGAGATATATAGTATAACAAATTACTTTTATAAGTAATATAAGTTAGACTTTTTATAGTGCGGATCTTGTTTTTGACAATTCGATCAACTTTCTAACTTTTCAAGATTTTTTTCTTCTTGTCATCAATATGTATATATATATATGTATATATCTTGTATCTCCCTTCTAATGTCCTATCTCTATTTCTTATTCACTCTATGTGAATACACAACATCCAATTGCCATTAGGATTGGAACTGACTTTACCTATAAAAGTAATAAGTAATAACTTATCGTACAATAGTTACAGTATCCCAAGATATATAGTATATTATTCTAATTAGTTAGTCATATGTCTAAAAACTCAATTAGATTAATTGATGGGTTTAAACCATTTAATCTGAATATTTAATTTTATGAAATTAATTTTTTCTTTAGTGTCGTGAGATATTTAGTGTAGCACATTAGTTAAAGTTATATAAGTTATACCATTCCTTTATTTTTTGTCAATAATACTTCAACATTAATATATATTAGAATGTTAATATTGTAATAATGTCGAGAGATATTAATGAGGATCTAAAAAATATGTTAATTCAATGAGATCTATACTTAATGTTTGTTCTCGATACTTTATTATTTGAGTCAGATTATTGTTTTTATTTGATTTTAAGATAGTGAAAATTGGGTCATTGGTTTATTTAATAATATAATTTATAATGTTTTTTTGTTATATTTAAAGGGAGGAAATATTATTGTAATTTAATTAATATATTAAAATTTTAATATATTAAACTTAGTCCAAACTTTCAGTTTGATATATTAAATATTATTATTACATCTTATATTAACGTAGGACAGTGATGGAAAGATGGTTGGAGTGTAGGACTAAGTTCAAGAGGGAGGAGGCTCGATTCCTTGTGGCAGCAACATAAATTTAATTCTTGATAAGAAGACCCAGACTACAATATCAAACCCGAATTCAACCCGATTTGGAGCCCGAAATTCCCAACCCGATTTGAACCCGAGGTTCTGAAAATAAAAAACGGGTTGAGCTCGGGTTCACATAGTCGGGTTCATGGTCGGGTTCGGGCCGGGCTAGGGTTGACTAATTTATACTTAGGGTTGAACCCGAATTGAGTCCCCAACCCGCCCGAGTTGCAGCCCTAGCTTATATATAGTATGTTCTCTTCAAATGGTATGAGGCCTTTTGGGGTAAAACCTAAGAGCAAAACCGTGCGGGCTCATGCCCAAAGCAGACAATATCATACCATGTGTTGGAGCGGGGTATTACACTTTAGAGCACCAGATTTCTTTCCATGAAAATGACATCCCTTGAGCATCCATTTGTTGGGATTATATGCCCTTCATGCTAATTTTTGTTGTTGTAATTGACATTTTATTTTAAATTGAATTTGAATTTTGATATAAAATGCTCTTCATACTTTTATGTGTATTATGTGTTTTCATACGGAGATTATATAAATTATGGATATATTGCATGATCATAATGTGTTAAGAAAGAATTGAACCGGATCAACACTGAGTTAGAGACGATTACGAGAACCGTCGTAGCAATTGTTCTTCATCAGTGTTATGGTGAATGACCCTCAAATAAGAGAGTGGTATGAGCTTTTGTATTAATTGTAGTTACTTTGATTTAGTCGGTGGGCTCCAAAGAGTCATTTTTCGGGTATTTTCGATGGTTATTGACTAATGACATTAGAACACACACTCAACATTGCAACTGTGCTATAATATTTATTTTGACTTGATTAGTTTGATTGCAAAAATTTGGGGGCTTTCGTGTTTGATAAAATGATTTTTATGAATTTATTTATTTAAATATACTAGTAAACAGCACGTGTGATGCATGTGGATAAAAAAAAATTTAAAGTTTCTTATATAAATAATTAATTGACTTTAATTAGTAACTAATTCTAAAATCTAAGGAGACAAACATAATATGTTCAATTTTGTTTTTATTAGTTTGTTTAGGCATATATTTAATAATTGACATTTATACACATAATTATACTCATGGTTTGATTTCTCATACACAAAGTTAGTCCCAATTACTTTATTTGAAGAAACGTCAAAAACATCTGAAAGGTTGAGTTCGAGACTTTTTAACTCAAAGGGTATCCCACTCGACATCATCTGATTATCAAGACATACGGAAGTGATTCATTTCCTGCATCAACAACTACCTAATGTACATAAAAAATAAATGATCAAACATTTAAAGAAAATTCATTATTAATATGCAACCATGTAGCAATGGTAATGACTAATACAATTTTGACTAGCCTATTTATTTAAAACATAATATTCTCAACTAAACGTGATGAATATGACACAAATTGAATGAAGAAAATTTAATTAATATTTCATATTAACAAAATTAGTTCAAAAGAAAAAGAAAAAAAGAAAACACACTTAAATTTAGACCAATCACCCAAGACCAAAACTTTGTGAATCACTAAGCTTAAAAAAAATGTTACGTGAAACCAACATTGAACTGTTCATAATTAGGTTTGCTTAAAAAAAATGGCTACCTAAATTAATCTGATGATTAAAACTAAGCAGTAAAATGAATAATAAATGTTAATATAAATAAAAAATTAGTAACAGCACAGTAGTAATACTCAACATACACGATTTACTAAAAAAAATATACACAATTAGATGTACATTAAGTCAATAAATACGGATTTGAAACTTAATCTAACAATTTTTTCGTGTATATTGATATTTTAAAAGTGTAAAATAACTCGCAAGTGTACGAATCTATTGAAGTATAGATCGGCAAGAACGAGGTCGAACCCAAGGAAATGTTTTGAGAAGAAAAACTAATACAAATTCAAATTAATTTAAAACTAATATAGTTTAAACAAAAGTTGGTTGATTTGAGAGATTAAACTAACATGCAAATAAAATAATACAATTGAAATCAAATAGAGAAAATAACTAAGGTGTCGGATTCTATCACCATTAAATCCATGAAACTTCTAATATTCATTTATTAATTCTCAAATTTAGAGTAGCAATCAAGA
Organism: Cornus controversa; assembly: GCA_026545225.1. Taxonomy (NCBI): domain Eukaryota; kingdom Viridiplantae; phylum Streptophyta; class Magnoliopsida; order Cornales; family Cornaceae; genus Cornus; species Cornus controversa. Next base: position 53,861,627 of record CM048849.1, on the reverse strand, counting down.
AATCAATATACTGCTTACCCAAGATTTAACAATAAAGCCCTATGAAAAATATATTAAAAAGGTAGATTTTCTTTTGCTTCACTAGTGTAAAATTCTAAGCATCTTATGAATCCAATTTAATGAAAAACATAAGATCAAAGATTGTCACTTTTAAGAAATATAAACTCAAGCTTATATTAATTATAATACTTTCTAACTACCACATATACATGATATAGATGATGAAAAAACTATAAAATAATTAATCACAAGAAGCGAAATCATAAGCATTTAAATCATACACATGGGAATCAATTAATGAATAAAATATCTTCACTTCATTAATGGAGGTTTCCTCCTCAACCTTAGTTAAGGAGTTTAGTTACACATGGTAGAAGAAGAAGATAACAAAAAAATAAAAGACATAATGAAATAAAATAAATAAAACTCGGATTGTCTCTATCTTCTCTGCCCTGGGCTCTACTTCTTTTTCCCTCCCAAAACAGCTTCCAATTCGTCACTTTATACCCTAAGAGAATACATAAAGTCCTAATCCAATTAGGAGATAATTAGGGTTTTCCCGCACCCTAAACAGGTGAATTTTTCTGCTGATAGTCGGCCCAAGTTTTAACCCAGTAGAAGTCCGATTCACGGAATTTACGTGAAATACAAAAGTGTTCAGAATCGAATTTCGTTCAATCCATTGATAAATCATCAAATTGATGCTCGAAAATAAGACTTTCAGGTCGTTTTCCAAAACAGGATTAAAACTGGATTACGCACAAAATTGGGCTTCAAGCCCATAATCTCCTTAAGCAGTTGTAATTCTCTTGGACCACTTTCTTGGGCTAATTTGAGTTAAGATATAGAATTGAATAGATCCATTTGATGTAGGCTTCATATAACCCTCTTGAATGTCTTCTTTAAAAGTCCAAAAAATCATGATTTTAATTGAAATAATCATTAAGGTCCTGAAAAGGCAGAACACACAAAAATAAAGTAAAATCACAAATAAACTATCACTAAGAGAATAAAATATGTAAATTAAGAAGCTAGAATACATAACATTCAACGCTGATCATATATTTTCTAAAGAATATTGCAACTAAAAAAATGAAATTTGAAACTTGTTGAAAAATTGAACTATAAGATAGATTGACTGAACTTCTACTTTAAGTCTACGAAGTAACTTTATATTATATATAATACATCTAATGGGAATCAATTGCATTGATAACAAATTTAATTTCCAACTTCTTATGGATCAGAGGCATTATATTGTATCAAAAGGTAATGCTGCAAGAAAAGTTCATAGCATCAACTTTAAGAATGCATTAAATTTTTAAAAGAAATATAATTGGAGTTTATTTCTCTTTGTGCATTGAATTTTCATGAGTAGCGTCCAGCCTTTCAAATCAGATTCTTTTATCTAATTCATGTTCATCATTAGACCATTCAAAAAACCAACGATCAAGCTAAGTTCAATAGGAAAAGAAATTATATAGTAAAATCATCATGAGTGTCAATCTCCCTGAATTAAAATTACAACCAATAAGACAAAGAAATTTGGATATATTTAAAACTATCCCAATTAGTTAAATAACTTGATATAACTTACTGTCATCCTTTCACCTAATTTTAGAGAGAGCTTCCATGTTTTTCGTTTCAAATTCAATAATGTCCTCTATATTGGTAATCTGATATAATTATAGAATTACAAATATAAAAATATAAGCCTTCACCATTGATATGTATCTTCAAGAAGATATTCAACAAAATAAAAGTATCAATCTCCCTTTATGGATTCTAGAATATTCAAAAACTGATACTAAGATTTTTAATTCAAACAACGCTTCAGATAAACAAGTCAACTAAAAGTAGCTAGTACAAAATTGAAAAAAATTAATGTACAATAGATAATAAAACTGCACAATTTACAAAAATAGGAGATGCATAGATACTGTAAAAAATAATTAACATAACTAATTCAAGTTGATCAACTATACAGAAGGCACTTCATGTTAAATAATGAATAACAGTCATGTTAAACAATGAAAAATAATCACAAATTATAATAAATATATCATTAACAAACAAAATGAGCAAATGCACAAAAACCCTAATTTCAAATTAAAAACATAATATTCTAAACAAAATATAATATTCAAAATATAAGTCATTATGCAAAGCTTCAAATTTACAAAATTAAACAAATTTACTATATGCCTGTATAAAGTTGAAACTTGATCGCCGTACATATCTCACATGTCATTAGTTACACAGAAAGCAAAGAGTAAATATATTGTTCAAATTTTAATAAAATGACTTTGAATAATTCTGAACAAAGATAAAATAAACAATTTGTGAAAGTAGCAGTATGTTTTATTTGATTAATGAGACCATAATTTGTAATGCAAATAAACAAAAAACCTTTACTTGTTGAGCTTTAGATATTAGAGGTCTTAGATGGGTTAGATTTTCATATCCTAAAAGCCAACAACATAAACGTGAGATTTGAAACTTTAGTTTTTTTTTTTCTCTTTTCTTGACAACTAAAACAAAAATTAGCTAAAAAAATTATATACATATCCATTTACTCATCAATTTCAATACCCAAATTCCAAATAATATATACACTCAACTCAATCACACATATCCAATTTGGTAATATTATCTCAAAAGGACTTGAACTCTGCATATTCTTCTATACTTAGAGTTAAAATTAACATTCATCTTCTCTAAATTGACTAATAATTAGCCTCTGTTAGGATAGAAACAAATCCTACTTCAAATTTTCTTGAATTATTTTTTATAACATTAATCTCTTTTAGTATTGGATTATATAATTTAAAGAGACCACTAGAGCATCAGTTTCCTATTATCTCTAATTATTCAATGATTAAGGATGCTATAGACTTTTAAGAAAAAATATCAGCATGATCGAGTAGCTAATTATTAATTAAGTAGATTGTGAAAAGCTTAGGACAGTCACTGAATTTGGCTTTAAGTCAAATTAATTAAAGTCAATTTTGTGCATTTTTTTTAAAAAAAATTGAAGATAACTATGACTTCAATATGAAGTTTATATGGTTGCAATGAGTGCATTAACAACGTTAAAGAAAAAATAAAAAAAATGATTTTTTATAAAAAAAAAAAAAAAAATTGTTTGGATTAGAGAGAAAATTGATTCAATTAGGCAAATTTAAATAGTGAAACTTTTAAAAATTGCTTGTATTTCAAATGAGGGTCCACTTAATTGGAACTCTAAGGGTCAAGTTTAAGTCGTGTTTGATCTTATTATGTTCTAATTAGTTTAATTTCCTTATGGCTTAAGTTTATTTATTTAAGTTTTAGTGAAAGTAGCTTGATGTTTTTTTTATTAATAAGACCATAATTTGTAATCCAAATAAACAAAAATCTTTACTTGCCGAGCTTAGATATTAGAGGCCTTAGATGAGTTAGATTTTCATATCCTAAAAGCTAAGGACGAAAAAATGAGATTTGAAACTTATGTATTGTCTTTTATTTTTTTCCACTTTTCTTGACAACTAAAAGAAAAATTAGCTCTACATATATATATATATACATATATATATATATATATATATATATATATATATTCATCAATTTTAATACCTAAATTTGAGATCATATATATATAACCAGACAACCCTAATTCAAAATTCCTATTTCCAATCATATAGATATATAACCAAACAACCCTAATTGAAAAATCCTATTTCCAGTTTTGAAACCCTCTCTGAAAAACCCTAATTCCAAATTGAAAAACCTAAAAACTCCTAAATTACATGCATAACAATTATGTTTTAATTAGTTTAATTTACTTATAGTTTAAGTTTATTTATTTAAGTTTTAGTGAAAGTAGCAGTATGCTTTGTTTGATTAATGAACCATAATTTGAAATTCAAATAAACAAAAATCTTTACTTGCTGAGCTTCAGATATTAGAAGTCTTAGATGTGTTAGATTTTCATATCCTAAAAGCCAACAACATAAAACATGGGATTTAAAATTTATTTAGTTTTCTTTTATTTTTTCTCACTTTTCTTGACAACTAAATAAAAAATTAGCTAAAGAAGATCCTATATATATATATATATATATATAACCAAACAACCTTAATTGAAAACTCTAATTTCAAATTGAAAGTAAACCTTCAACCCAATTATTTATTGAATGAGAAAAAATGATTACATAGTTACTTATATATTTATACAATCAATTTGAATTTTTGATAAAAATAAATTAAATTTTGATTATTCAGTTTTATAATAATTCTTATAATACTAAAATATTAAATTTTGTTTACTCTCTACCAACATGGTTTATGCAAGTTGATCTAACATCTTGCATATCTTCTTTGGACTCCTATCAAACAGGAATCAGGTAATTGACCTAATCTGAGGAATTATTGGGATTGCATTTCTCTAAAAAAAAATTTCCTTTCAAATTGTTTTTTTCTCTTTGTTTATAAATCTAATAACATGAACAAACATGCAATAAAAAAACTACTTGGGAGAAAAATTAAAGAAAACAAATAATTAAAAAAAAAAAGAGAAAAAGAAAAGACTTGCAATAATTAAATAGCAAGAAAAGACAAAAATCAATGGATTAATAGCAGAGAGTGTCTAATCACATGAATAAACATACAATAAAAAATCCTTCTTGGAGGAAAAATTAAAGAAAACAAATAATAAAAAATAGTGAAAATGAAATGAAACTCACATGAGAGTTGATGTGAGCCGAGAGGAAATCGAATTAGAATGCCGGTTGATGAGAGCCGAGAGATATAATCGCCAATTGATGAGAGCAGTGTTTGTGCTTATGGTTTTAGGGGTTTTAGGGTTTTGTTTAGGTTATAAGTCTATTTTTTTATTTAAAAATAAATAAATAATGCAATGACATTAAAAAAAGGATTTTTTTTAAAGTTATAACTCTAATTTAAAAAAAAAAATAGTATACTGAAACTAAAAAAATCCCTTTGTACTTTAATAGTAGTGTATGTATATATATATATATATATTATTTTTATTAAGAAAGTTTTATGTGATCAAACAGAAAATAATCAAGAAGTCAAAATAATGGATCAACTGAGTAATCAGATGATGATATTTATTTATTTATCTAATGACTCATTGTGCGTAGATGGTCATGTCGTAACTTGACGAGAAAATATACAATACCCCAGGGGTATTGATGATGTGACATCCCCGATAGGTGTAAGCCCTCCATCTTTTTGAAAATTATCAATTTCACTACAATTAAGGAGAAATGGAAGGCTTATACTTTTCGAGGATACCACATCATCAGTATCCCCTGGGTATTGTATACTTTCTCCAAATTGACTTAATGGTTTTGACCATTTTCAGATTGAAGTTCAACCATTCTTATATAGTAGAGTTAAGATTGGTTAATGGGCTAATTGAATTGGGTCATGAGTTTGACTTGGTCAATTATTATCTCATTGGAGCCCGGAAGAAAATGGCCCAATGGATCCTCACTCTTAGCCCATGGGTTGAATGTATAAGCATGAGAGTGGAAATAACAATTAGAATGTAGGAGGTTCTTTGGGCACCCCAAAGGATTTGTAAAAAGTGATTCTTTCACAAGGGTTTTAACCTAATGGCCTCTCAATGAAGAGAAGACATTTTCTCTACATTTATAAGGTATTGCTTTCTCTCAAGGGATATAAGAGTGATTCTAAAAGGCAAAGGTGACTAAAGGAGTAAGGTGGAAGGAGAGCTTAAGTATTGAAGCTCTAGGGATTAAGTTTGTTCAACCAAGGTAGAAGAGATCATACTTGATCTCTTGAGGTAATTGTCTTCTAATCTATATATATAATATATCACATATATCTATTTTAAAAATTACCATGGTGTCTACATAAATCAAGGTTTATTGATTTTCATGTTTCCAATTGATTTTCAAATCCAATTTCCAACAACATCAATTGACAATAAACCGACCAATACTCGAACCTCCCATGGCTCGTACCTGGCAAAAACCACTCATCTATTTCCTTCCCAGAAATAGTCTAATCATAAAGCATAACCAAGAACTCAACAATATCATTCACCTCCCAATCATTAAAGAGCCTCTCAAATTGTATGTCCCAGGTCAACCTCTCGTTATCAATATGATAGCAATGAGAGACCAACACATGCCTATCCATCTCAATCCCAACCAATATTGGAAAGGCTCTTGCCAACGACCTATCCTCGCACCATGGATCCTCCGAAAAAACTAATAAGACACTCATCCCTCATTTTAAAGCAAATACACTTAGAAAACTCGTCCCAATCTTTCTGGATTCTCTTCCACAAGCCTATATCCACAGGGAATCTCACCAACAAATTGCCTTTGGACTCCCTATATTTTTAACAAATGACTATCCTCCATATTTTGTGCCACTTCACTCCAAACCTTCACAACCACTTGCCCATCAAAGCTTTGTTGAACAAGTCTAATATCATCACACCCAGCCCTCCCACTTGAACATGCTTGCAAATCAGCTCTTGCGCCACAAGATAGTACTTGAATTCCTCACCCATACCACCCCATAAGAAGTTCCCCTATGGTTTTCCAATCCTCCTCACCACAAAAGCCAAAATCGAGAAAATATACATAAAATAAGTAGAGAGACTTGAAATGATACTGTAGATGCAGAAATCTACTCGCTGGAAATTACAAATAGATCAAAGCTAACACTCAAAGATTTAGGGAAAGTTCACCGCCCTTTTTTGCAGTGTCGTCTCTTTTTATATTCATCTTTGGCTGCAAATGCTCCATGATTCTTCCCCCAAATGGGGGAAATGCACGGTTTTCTTCTCTATTGTTGTGATCTTATTACATAAATCGCGCTATTCTAAAGTTAGTTTTTCAATTTCAGGACTCCAGTTGTTGACTTTGTGCTTTGTAGGATGTGTGAATTTGCTAGAGTGAGGCGGTCGCCAAGTCACTGCCCTATCGGATGTCATACATGTCATTTCCTCATTGACAAGACGTTTTCCCTCCACAGATACTCTTTAGAAGAGTTAACTTGCCCCCATCAAAAGATGCTACTTTTTCAATTCAGCTAGTATCCTCTAGTAAGAGTTGAGTGCGAATGCAACTCTATTTTTTTTATTACATTAATAATGGAACATGATATTGCACTTCATAATAGTAATTTCATCATTGATAATCCGAGGACGGAGAAGTAGACTTATAAATGGATCAAAGTTGGACTAGATCATGCTTAATCTAATGTAAAATCTGTGAGTATTTCTTAATTCTATCCACGATAACTCAACATATCATCCAAGCATGAATTTTTTTTTAAATTTTTTAAATTAGATATCCAATCCAATAACTAGACACTTTTAAGAGTATAATTTCATATTAAAACTTAATGTCAAAAGAGATGAGCAAACAGTGACTTTTTTTTAAAAAAAGTGAGAGTCAAATAAGATGTGGTCAAAAAGAGAAGAAAATTAACGACCTAGTTCAATTTTCTAAAAATAATTTCTAAGAAGTCATAGAACGGTGTCCAAAAAATTACATAATAAATAATATATTTTATTATATCAAATCAGATTATTATTTGATTAAACTGGTTATAATTTATATTGGATTTGTATAGTTAAACAGATTATGGAATTGAAATTATAAGATTAGATCCAGATGGGATTAGGATCAACATCTGATTGACAGACTTACAGGGAGAAGACTCGCTCGGAAAAATAAATTAAAATAGGAAAAGTAAAAGAAAAAGAAAGACCGAAAGAAGGAAACAGTTTTACTGAATGTGAAAAGACTGGAATGGACACATGGCATCCCTTTACGTATATAACGCTTCCAGAATCAGCGTTGAAAGGGCAGGAGAAGAAAAGAGCGTCCGAGGTTATTCACATTTCTCGTTTCCGTCTCACGCTCCGCTTTCCTCCTCCCTCTGTGCCAATGGAATCCGAGGGAGTCGCTGCCGCCACCACCGTCGCCCCATCTTCTCCACCGGAGGATCCTGGCTTCTCAACAGTCGACTTGCCTGACTCTCACTTACAAGAAGTTCCGCAGACATCTGATGACCATCCTTCTTCTCAGACCCTCGCTCTCACCGATGATCTTCGTGACAAGATCATCAACCAGGCAAATCTTTTCTCTCTCTCTCTCTATATATATATAAGTAGTTTGTAGTCTTTTGGTCACCAAGGTTTGCTCGGTTTTGCTTTTTAATGCTACACTGTTTCATGCTTTAATTATTTTATTTTATTTTTTGAATTCTTTGTCTCTTTTCGGTTCATTGGATGTGAATATGGTTTTGAAACATACATTTCTGGTACTGCTGGTTTGTTTCCAACTAGGGCTATAAATGATGCAGATTGTGTTTTTGGAATTGGAGTATAGGGTGCAAGGGTTTCATTTATTGTACTGGATTCAGAATTATTATGTTTAATCCAAGTTGGGTCTTAAGCTTTATGAGTAGTGTTTTATTTGTTCAATTTTTGAATATGATGTGATTTTGCGTCATATATGCCTAAACCTTTGGATAGCACACTATTTGGTCTTCAATCAAGCGGGAGGAAAACAAAATGATAAGCTGAGATACTCAATTATACTAATTTTTGGACAATTGTTTGATTGAAATAAGTTGACATTATTGGCTTTGCCTTCCTTTTTTCATTTAACTTTTGTACTTAAAAAAGCATCCACTAGTATTAAGCGTTAGATTCTATTTCATTTCCTTTTCCTTAAATCTTCTTGGCATACAAGAGGAGGGTAATGGATCATGCTTTCTAAAATGGAAGGTATCCTTTTATTATTGCTAAATTATATCCAAAATAACTGCCTTCCGTGTCCCGATATCTTCTGCTTGTTCTTCAAATTTTTTTCTTCTTCCATCAGTTGCATACGATCTATTACTGAGATTTTAATTGAATGTACTTTGAAAAGCTTTTTTAATTAATATTTTTGTTAAATCATATGAGTATTTTGAGAGTAAATGCCACCATGGATCTGGGTTTTGAATGCTATCTATGGAACAGATTAGAGATGGAAGACAATGTTAGGAGAGACTGTGAAGCTTCTAGGAAATGTCCTTAGTGAAGGGACATCTTCTTCCAAAACAATACTGCATGCACCTGCACCATTGTGCACATATATATTTTTGGTAGTAGAGTGACAAAATGTACAAATCCCTTGATAGGTTGAAGATGTCAAATATTTTTTTGGGTGGCCTTCCTTGCCTTTCAGTTAGAGCTGTCTTTCCCTTGAACAAGTATTCCCTCATATATTAAAAATGGTACATGTATGCTTGATTTTTTAATCGGCAGTCAGATCTTAGAAGGAGCCACACCAACAAAATCATGGAAAGACCACCCATATACTGTGAGTGGCTAAGTACTACGTTCAAATGGATTTAATAAGTTTCTTGACCGACTGATTACCAAATTTGAAGTTAATACTCCTACTTCTAGATCGTCTGATTTCTTTCTATATTCATAATTAATAGACGCCATCCGGGTATGTATAGGGACCCTATCGTGTTCTGAAGAGCCGCAGGCTATCGTTTAATTTTTAATTTTTAAGTGGTGTTACATTAGCACTATGTCAATGGTGGAAGTGAACCATCAGAATTTTGATGTTGGCTCACTTGAACAGGAAGCATCAATATACCTTTCTAATTTATTGTTGTTTAACTTCAGTTTTTTTTTTTATTCTTTTCCTTTTTATATTTTTAACTGGATTACCCTCTGGTTATTCTTACCAATCAAGCAAGCTTCCATCATCTAGGGTGGTTGTCCATATGAAGAAAGAAACGGCTGATTGACCATAAATCTTTAATAAGCATTTTGTGCTTAATTTTAGATCTTTTGGCTACATGTTGACCACTTTCAACATATTAAAATGCCTCCTTTCTGGGCTTGACTTATTTTTATCATTTTATCTTTTTGCAGGTAGAGTATTACTTTAGTGATGAAAATCTGCTTACTGACAACTTTTTGATGAAATATGTTACCAAGGACAAGGAAGGATTTGGTGAGTGCTTAGTTTTTGGTACTTCCATTCAGATTTAGCATTTTTGAAGATGCCAATATCATTTCTTGAAATTGTTGATTCCAAGTGATAATGTTTGGGTAAACTGCTTATGTCGTATGAACTATATTCTCTTTTCTTCTTTTTATTTTTTTTAAAATTTTAAAGCGTGTCTTAACCCCTGTTCTTTTTATTCTTTTCCCTCAGCTTGACATATATGTCCTTGTTACATAATATCTTTGTAACTATATCTGCTTTTAAAAAATTATTGAAGAAGTTATATTGTATTTGTATTAAAATAAAATTTTAGATCAGAGGATGCAGGCTGACATGTGCAGTCACAGTGGGAAACAAAACTATGCCAGGTGAGTGTTTGGGGAAGAAAACTTGGGATGTATCACTACTCAATGTGAGTAACACTAAATTGTATCCTTTGTGGTCAATTAATAATACTAATACTCCCAACTATTTGGGGTCGGTCTCTAAGGCCATAACTTTAGTCAAACCACATGTTACCATATCAAATTAATTAATACTCATGTAGTTTTCAAATGTGTATGGTGAACTTGCAAAAGATGGATGTTCTTGAAGAGGCTGAGCTTATAAAAATCATGTTGCATGTGTAAATGTAAAAGGGATGTTGAAGTGGTTATTCACTTGTTGCTTTCTTTTGGTGACTAGAGATCTATAGTTTCTCTTGTTAGCACTTTCTAGAGTTCTCTGGTTCCTGTTGGGGCTCATTAGGGGAAGTGCTAGCTATTGGCGAGTTTTAATAGTGGGTCAAGACGCGAAAGTCAAGACTAGTATGGTATTTTTTTTTCTTCTCCCAAGTGGTAATGACTGATGCTTATTGAGTGAGGTTAATGGATGGTCATATGAAGGGCTAAAGTTGTGTGCACTGTCTTTGAAATACATGCTATTGATTTTTTTTTTTTGGATTACTAGGTGGAGTTAATCTTTAGTTGATTCTTTTGTAGTTTTCTCAGAGTGGTGAGACTATAGTCTTGGTATAGAATACAGATACTTTATGTATACAAACTTGTCTACAAGGGTGCATCCTATTTAGTGTTCTTTAATCAAACTTTTACTTGCAAAAATTATTTTCTTTATGTTAATTAAATTTGATGCATCTTTTCATTGAAAATTAACTTACCTGCATTGCAGCTGATTGATCAACACATTTGTTAGTATATCTACAGGTACACATTAAGTGTGTACAGAAGGATGCAATAACTCAATAACTAAAGATTTTGGATCAGAATCAATAATGTATCTGTAAGAACTTTCATGGGTTGCTTCATTATTTCTGAATGCCAGATGTTGGACTTGTTAACGAATTCTTAGTCTTTACGACGAAGTATGTTTTTTGGCTTGAAGAGGATAACATAAGGTAATTCATAGGGTTTACCAATTACCAATAGTGACGCTTGTTGTTCATTTGTGGGAAGAAGTAAGACTTTGTGGAAGAAACCATATAGGCCCACCACTTCACTTTAACTTAGGCCCAGGCCAAGTCAGTGGGGGGACCCTGTCGGGCTCCTTCAGTCACTAGGCTGGCCTACCAAACATGTAGGAAGAAGAGTGTGACTTTAATTTCTAGTTTCTGGTTCTTCAGAAGTTACTGATTCTTAAAATAAGATGCACATTGTTTTCTGTTCTCCTCGCTTGTAACTGTTTATGGTCATGAAAATGGGACTGATAAAATAAATGAAAATGATTTCTGAAACCGTAATAATTCATAAAAAGGTGTGTGCGTGAGGTGGGTGGGTGGGTGTGTGTGTTGACGGGGGGCGGGGGTGTTCTTTTGGAATATCATTTCCTGAAACATTTTTGTGAGTGGAATGCTGGCATGAGTCATGACCACCAAGATGGCATCTTTGGTAGCCGTCGCATGATCATGATCTAAGAGAAGGACATTGAAGAGATCATGGAGCAGAGATACAAGAAGAGAGAAGATGATTGCATAGCTTAGTCTTGTTTGTGTTATATCTTTTTATTAATCTTGAGTGTTCTCTCTTTAAGTTCATGTTATCACATCTTTTCTTATTTAGTGTAATAAAGAACACGCCACACTTCCTTATTGATACATATACTGCACATGACCAACAATCTCAATCGATTTTCTTTCATGCTACTTTGACCATTTCACGAATATGTTCAATCTAATATTATTCTTGTTTTGCCACTCATCAGTCTCAACATTCATATTTTTTGATACTTTTTTTTTTAATATGGTGTTTCTTGGATGATTAATATATATATATATTTATAAATATGGTGTTTCTGAAATTAATATTCTGTCTAGTAATATATGGTCAGTCTAAATAGTTGTTTTAGAGAATTTTATGTTTCAACTTTGGTAGTACTACAGATTATACAGAGCATATTTTGGTTAATCCTATCCTGCCAATATAAATAAGTAGTATTTAGAATTTGATAGAGTTAAGTTCTGTCTTCAACATTATAAGGAGGGTGTTTATTACATTTTTTCATTCAAAATTTTGGAAGCACTAGAATTTTCTGTTATAGGCAAAATGTTTAAAACTTAAATATGATTGTTAGAACTCAAAATCCATCCAATGTGGTATCAGATCATAATTAGCATATTGTATTGTAAGTAGGTGAAACTCTTTTCAAGTGAATAATTGGAAACTTCTTAAACTTATTGTAGTTTGATCTGCAATTGATCAAATGATGCAATGAAATTTCATTTTTTAATAAATTTATCTTTAATAATGCATCAAATTTTGCATTAGATCTCAAGAAATGAATATTTAACAATCTACTGGTCATGCAACTAAGGGTTACATCCTTCGATTTCTAATTTTTATCAGATTTTTCTGCTCATAATTTTCTTTTTTTACTATTTATTTCATGCATTATTATGTAACTCATGATGCATGATATGGTATAATATGATACATGATGTGAAAATATGGAATAAACAATACAATCTTGACCGGTAACTATGGAATGTAAATAAATATGGAAAGCATGGAATAAACAATACAAGTCTGACTGACAACTACGGAATGGAAGTAAATTACCGGAAAAACCATGGAATGGAAGTAAGCTGGTGGAGATCTCTAGAAGTGTGTGTACTCAGCATTGGAGAACCTTGTAGGAGAGACGGGTACACGAGTGGAAGGAGAGTATGTTTCACATTTTGTAGTTTGTGAAATATAGAGGAGACAATGTTTTGTGAAAGGTTTAGAACAGTATTGTTGTCGGAAGAGGTTGAGGGTAGAATGCTAAAACTGTAGTTCTTTTCTGGTGTTATTTTGCAAGGAATTTGAGTCTGCTATTCCCTATTCACTTGAGAGTGGGGGTCCTTTGCTAATGTTGCATTTTGGAATTGAGTTGCATACCTTTTTTTTTTTTGCTTGGGGGGGGGGGGGGGGTCAAGGATTACAATTTCTGTTCTTTTAGTTTTAAGATTTTCTTTATAATTATTTTGTCGAGAAGTTGCAGTGCAAATAAGTGGCACGTTGCTTTTTGCAGTTCCTGTTGCTGTTATTTCTTCCTTTAGGAAAATGAAAAAGCTCAGCCAAGACAGGTCATTGATAGTGACTGCACTCAGAGAATCTTCTCTGCTTGTAAGCTATATATTTTCTCCAGGAACTTCATTTTCCATTTGTTTTTGAATTTCCTATTCTTCCCCCCTCTCCCAATATAAAAGGATTCTCTGCGCTAAAATTACAACATATACATCCTTTTAGGTGCTTAATGCAGGCTTAGTCTATTGCTTATATTGGCCCTTTCCTTGGCATCTGGAAATTTTCTTGTCTCTGCTTCCCATGGTTAAAATTATGAAGACGAATCTCTTTTATGGGTAACTGCAGGTTGTAAGTTCAGATGGGAAGAGGGTGAGGCGACTTAATCCTCTTCCATTCACGGAGGTCAGGGATGCAAAGGTATTTATGAAATTGAAAACTTAGTATTTCAATGTGTACTGTTTTTGAAAATCTTTAGCATCTAATTGGTAGACCCTAGTTATGCACTGTTTTGGTAGAAAATCTACCTGAGGATCATTCAACAGAGAATATTCAGAGAATATTCGGGGAAGCTGGAAAGTATGTTTTTTTTTCTCCATCCGCCTTTCATGCAGTTTTATCTTTAATTTTTGCTTTCTTATTTAGATGTGTAACAGCTGTAGAATGATCTTAAATATTTCAGTATAAAGAATATTTGCATCCACGACCCACATGCTGTGGGGGATCACAAAAAACGCACAATTGCAGAGAAGCTGCTACTTGGTAAGGTATGGAACCAAATTAGATGGTTTCTAATGTGAAAATTTGCACACTCACACATATATATATATTGCACAAATTTGACGGCATGATGTATGAAAATTAATCAATCTGATTACTGATTTGTCCAGTTTTGAATATCATCTGAAGAATGTTGGAGTCTTGTAATTGTAGTGTGTTAATTTTGTTGGACAATTAATGCATCCTTCTGCTTTCTGTTTGCAGTTACATGCTCTTGTGGAGTATGAGACTGTTGAGGCGGCTGAGAAAGCTGTGAGTGTGAAGTTCCCTTCTCATTTATTGTGCTTATGGTTTATTTATTGGAGTAATAAATTATAAGGATTTGGTACTTTTCGCTGATGATAAATTGGTTAGGCCATGTTGAATGATGAACAAGACTGGAGATATGGCATGCGGGTCAAGCTTCTCAAACGAATGGTAATTGGCCTTTTTACCTGCTTTAACAATCAGCAATGATGGATAATTAGTTTTTCCTCTACTACATTAGGGTAAGAATGGACAGAAGAAAAAAGGCTGGAGGGAATTGGAGTCTGAGAAGAAGACCAATGTCCAAACATCTGATTCAGCTGGAGATATGGAGAACCATTATTCTAGTGAACACCAAGATGACACACCGGATGAAGAGGTTAGCAGTTTTCCATGTTCTGTATATTTAGTGATACTAGTAAAATACAATCTATGCACGTTTTATGTAAGACAATTATAAAAGGATTTTAAGTTATCCAAAGACGAAAAAGAAAAAGTAAATTAAAATTATTATCGTACAAAATAGTATGTTTTTTAAACAATATAATCAACATATAAACATTAATAACACGTCTATATCGTGCATGTGTGTGTGTGCAAAATTCAGAGAAGAGAATTTTATAAAGTAAAGATGTGATTAATTATCTTAAAAAATGAAATATTCATATTTGATTAATTGTCATAAAAATGTATATAAAAAATAAGAATGTGCATGGATACAATTTGTAAAGTGAAAAATGTATCACAAGTATGTGATTTATTATTCATTTAAAAAGGTTGATATAGTTGTTACAAACTAATTGGTATATATTATATTCATTAAAAATGTATATAAAAACAAAAATGCCATTGACATTTATATAGTAGTATTGATTTACTTTGTTGGAGCTTTTATATAGAAGTCCGATACATGTTGGCCTGTGAGAACATGATGTTGATGTACCACACAAATAAATTTAGACACCACTGTTCGAAATGCAGTATGAACGGAGAATAGTGGATAATATTTTGATGTAGTATGATCTTGTTACTAGTGCTTTATCAAATATTGTTATCAACTGAAAAAAACTTGCCACTAATAGAAGTATTTAATTGGAAAGCTCATACTGTATGAGTGATGGTTTTTGGCTCAGTTTCAGGCTCCAATTGTTTGTTAAGTAAAGGTATGTAAAGGAAAAAACTCTTTGAAATACTACCACTGTCCTTTCAACAACTAATGGTTGTAACATTCCTAGTTTCCCTTTTGTTGGTTCTCCAGCAACCAAGTGGGGGAAAATGGAACTTCAGGAAGTTTTCTAGATTAACACAAATGAAAGCAATCTTCCCCTTCAGAAGATGCATCTATACAATAGACAAATAATTTAATGATTTATAATTTATGAGAAGTGTTTGAGAAGCAGAAATTTTATTTTTCAAGTTCGAATATATGTTAATGTTTATTGCTTCTGCTTTATGACAGGAGGAGGAGAATTTGTCGAAGGAGAAAAATGGGCACAGGGGACGAAACAGAGGACGTGGAAGGCGACAGAAATATCGTGGTTCTGGTGGGCAGGGTATACAAACAAATCCTAGCAAAAGTTTGCTTCTTTCCCCCCTTTGTGAGAAATCTTGTTTCATTATACTGACTAATATTCTTTTGGGGGTTGAAAAACAATTTTAGGTCATGGAACTGTTTCATCTAGTCACGGCTGTGAAATTCCGAAGCCACCTCCTGGCCCAAGAATGCCAGATGGAACCAGAGGATTTACAATGGGACGTGGACGGCCTCCCACTAGCAATCAGAGTTAGCGTTTTTTTTTCTTCTTCTTTTTCCCCACTATGCACATCTGTGGCAGTAACAAAAACTGTGAAGTGGATGTTAAGTTGGTTGACGCATCCTTGTTAATCCAAAAATCTGTGTTGAATTGCCTTGGATTCGCTCCGGGTTTTCAGAAAGTGAAATGGAATCTATTTACGGGGCTTGGTTGTGAGATTGTGATTATAAAATGTAGTAGATTGATATGCTTGACTATGTTCAAGTCCATTTGATGGTTTTGAGATACTTTGCATGAAAGCGCGAACATTGAACTTGGCCGAAACTTCACCAGTGCTGAAGTGCATAGTGCCCATTCTAAAACGTACATGCTTCAGAAAACTCTGATTATGAACAAGTTGGCAGCTACCTAGTTTGCCTAATTGTTTAGTGGGTTTTGGTACTTTTTCATCCAAATGGTTAAATCCCAAGTACTTGTACTTTTCTGGTTGAAGAAATGTTTACAAGAAGTCTCCGTTGTTTTGTTGATTTGAGGTTAAACGGATTGATTTTCAGTGAGAAGGTGAAGTCTCTCTCTCTCCCTTCAACCTCTTTTTTTATGCGATAACAAGATGGTGTGATTGACTTTTTTTTTGTCTGTTAGTTTCAGATTTGTAGTTGGTTGAAATGGTATTTGGCGAATGAAGTTAATGGTGAGTTCTTAGGATGGTATTGTGTTAATGCAACCCCCATTAATTGTGTTGATTTGTGTTGTGGGCTTGCATCATTGGCACAGTCGTCAACCTTGAAGAACATTTGTACACGAAATTTAGTCCATTCTTGCTCATAGTTCATTGTCATTCATGTTTACTTTGAATTTTTAAGATAAAAAAGGAAAATGACAAACTTACGCTTTAAAGTGAAGGGCTTTTGAAGAACAGACACGACGACGACGTGTATAACATCATAAACAAGTTTCAATATCATTTTCCATACGGAATGCGTGGACTGGACAAACTATGTTTTGATTGTTTATGATTTGAATGTTGATGTCAAATAGGTGGTAGGACTGAAAGCGACTTCATTTTGAAGCCATCGTCATGATTACAAAGTTTGAGAAGGAAATGTCTGTACCATTCAATCTTAGACTCTTTTTATTGCCTTGAACAAATGGTGTGCGTGTGACTATTGTATGCAAAATGACTTTACAACCACGCCAAGGCATTTAGTATTGTAAACATCCGCTAATATGATAATGTCATCGTAATTTCCTCATCTAGTAAAGCATATTATTGAAAAATGTAGACTTGAATAATGTCTCTTTGCTATCATTTTGAAAATGTAGAAAGAAGGGCGTGTCTTCACAAAAAAAATAAAATATATATATATATATATATATATATATATATATATATATATTATCTTTCCATGTAGCCTCTGGGAAAGATCTTTCTTTAAAGAATTTTTTTTCTATTTTTATATTTAGAATTGATTGATCGTCCTTGTACGCTAATTTAATATGAATAAAAAGTATTTGGATACTACTTTTATTTAGAATTGCTCTATTACTATGTTGGAAAGGTGATACTTTTATTAAAAAGTATTTGGATGATTCAAAAATCAAAGTTAATAGAATTCACGTGTTTCGTTTTGTTACATGGACCACATGATTACACTAGAGGAAAGCCATCAAAATAGTTCTCTCATCACAAGAGTTTTGTGCTTTCACTCTTGATCGTTGTATTGAAATTATAATGAGTGTTCTATTACGATGAAAAGACTCTCTTCATTCATTCGCTAATTTCAATATATGATCAAGAGCATGGATTGTTTTGAAGTATACTAAAGTATATAATGTTATTTCTCACGTAGCTTGCGTATCGTGAAGAGAATGTATTTGTATGTATTATATGTGTTATTCACGTCGTTTGCGTATCGTGGAGAGAATGTATTTATATGTGCTTTATGTGTTTTCTCTAAATAATATGAGATATTTTAAGAGTAAAAATTAAAAACAAAACTATGCATGTTCGCGTGGTCTAAAATGAATAATATCATGTCATGTGACAAAATGGAGTGTACAAATTCATGAGAAAGATGTTAGCTAAAACTTTGACTTTCAGAACACGTTGCGTTTCACATATACTTTTTTACAAATTTGATTTATTTTAAAGTAAAATTCAAGAACAAATGGTATGTTTCAAGATTAAATTAAAAGTTATACTCAAATTTATAGAATTTTAATACGAGTCCTAAACCATACTCGTGGTAAAATCATTATTGGAACTATGATCATGATTGGATATTTTGTTTCTTTTTGCTAAACTGGCATTCAACCCCACGCCACCCATGACCATCCCTTTAAATCTCCTCCTCCGTGACCCACCCGGGCCACCCCCTCCTCCTCCTCCTCTCCTCTCTCTCTCTCTCTCTCTCTATATATATATATATATATTTATTTATTTATTTATTTGAAATCGTGACGGTTAGATAGAGTCATTTTTAATCGTAAATAATAAAAGACATTTAAACCACAAGATTGATTTTTTAATCACTTTTGACCGTTAGATTATAATTTCGTTTTTATTATACCAAACTTCTATATTATATATATATATATATATATATATATATATATGGCAAAAGAGCCTAAAACCCTACGTGATTTTAAAAGGTGCAATAAACCCCTATGCTATATTTTGGAACATATCACATCCTCACATTTGCAAAAGTAAGCAAAGTATTCCATTTTACACATATTCTCATTTTCTATGACAATTTTATCATTTCCATTATTATAACAAATAAAGAACAATAGAAAGAAGAGAGGTTTTTTTATAAAGTTTTTTTTTACCTTAATAAAAAAAAGATGAATTTTTTTTTTGGAAAAAAAAAACTAAAAATGCACTATTACGTAATAAAATTTTTGATTTTTTTTTTGTTTTCTAGAAAAATTTTCATTAGAAAGAGAAGGGTTCTTTTATATTAAGTTTTTTTTTTTTGTTTTCTAGAAAAATTTTCATTAGAAAGAGAAGGGTTCTTTTATATTAAGTTTTAATTTACCTTAATAAAAAAAAAGAGGAGTATTTTTTGGGGAAAAGAATTCCGGAAATAATTTTCAGATAAATAAACTAAATATGCACAATTACTTAATAAAAAATTTTGATTTTTTTTTATTTTCCAGAACTTTTTTCATTAAAAAGAGAGAGAATTTATAAAAATAAAACAATTTTGAAACAAACAAACAAAAAAATCCGAAATTTTTTATTATTGTGCATATTTAGTTTTTTTTTTCCAAAAAATTATTTCAGTAAATTTTTTCCTAGAAAAAAAACTCCTATTTTTTTATTAAGGTTAAAAAAACTTGGGATAAATTACCCTAACCTCCCCTAAGGTTTGGATTTATTACCCTCAAATGAAAATTTTGAAAAAAAATTAAAATTTAACACTACACGGGCATGTTTCGTCAATGCACCGAAGGCATGGTTTCCAACACCCTCATCTCCGACCCTTCCCTTTACCCGCATGTTCCAGCAAGCCACCGATAGCTATTCGTACCATATTTTTCTAAGATTTGTCTTCTTCTTTCTTTAGAAAGTTCAGTTTGGTTCGTGTGCATAGAGTCAGAACAATCAAATTAAGGTTGAAGAACCGGAGATGATGGGAGCAAAATTAATCATTTTTGGGACACTATTGAAGTGTCATTCATGTTTAGAACTTAAGAAAGAAAGAAGACTCATTTCACAAATATATAAAACATGTGTATATCATGTTCATTGTATATGCACAGATTCTCGCTCATCTCTTTTCCCTCTATCTTTACAATTTTTGTTAATGGGTTTTAGGAATAGTTCTTTGTAATTGACATTAGTGCTCAATGGCAAGTGAGTTGTGGTTACAAAGAGATGAAGACGTTTACATATATATTTGCATTTTTTTTTTTTTGTGTATATACAGCTTCCAATCTTTGTTTCTTTTTCTGTAATTCACCTTCCAATCTCTATATCACATATTTGTTGTTTTTTTCTTATTTTTTTAAAACTTGAATCTGGGTATAGTTATAAGTTTGAATGTTTGATTCTATTACGAGGAATTGTGGGTAGAGCGAGAAATGCACAGAGGGAGAGAATTTTTTTTTCTTTTCCAAATTTGAATCTGGGTATAATTAGAAGGGTAAAAAATGTAATTTTGTATGTTTTGATGACATCAGCAGAAGGTAAGCAATTGTGTTTTTTAAAATTAAGGGTAGCTTGGTACTTTTACAAAAACTATTAACGGTGTTAACCGAACTAAATCTGACAAAGGCTGGCAAAGTAATTTTTAAAAAGTTTTATTTACGAGTAATTTTAACAAAAAAAAAAATCATCTCCTTCTAATGAAAATTTTTTTGAAAATAGTTTTTGGAAAACAAAAAAAATATTAAATTTTTTTTTATTATGTAATTGTCCATTTTTAGTTTTTTTTTTGAAATTGTTTTCTTGGAATAAAACTCTTCATTTTTTTTATTAAGGTAAAAAAAAAATTGAATATAAAAAAACTTTTTATCTCTATTTTTTTATTTTTTAAAATAATAAAAAAGATAACATAATAATGAAAAGAAAAATATGTGCAAAATAAAATATTTTGTTTATGTTTGCAAAGCAAGGCTGGTGTAATATAATCTAAAATATAGACAGGAGTTTATTACAGCTTTTTAAAATCACACGAAGTTTTGAACCTTTTGCTTCCGGCATATATATATATGAAATATGTATATATTCTAGTATTAGTACTGTTTTTAGCCTGAATGTTATTGTCTGTACCCAGGGCGTAGCCATTAAGGCCCCAGTGGGTACATTAGTACCCACTTAACTCTATAAATTTTTTTTTATATATATAGTAAATGCAATTTTTTGGAGTTTAGAAATATAATCACTTATTAAATTTTGAGTCATGTACCCATTTCTGACAAATTTGGATTTGGTCTTTGTTCATTCTCTTCAAACGCCCCCCACCACCCCACCACCAACACCTTGCTTATATTGACCCACAACCTACCTTCAAAGCTCTAAACCTCCATTAATTTCTTGCCATCCCACTTCTGTTATATCACTTCCTCTCTCTAACCCATCATTTCTCAACTAGGTAGAGAGAGAGAGAGAGAGAGAGAGAGAACAAGTGAACAACTAATATAACAACAATGGACTTGGAGTTCTCCTCTATCTGGGCCGTCCTCTCATCATCCACTCCATACTTTCTCTCACTACTAGGCCTACTACTCTTGCTGGAACAGGTCTCTTACCTCAAGAAAAAAGCCTCAATCCCAGGCCCATATTTGGTCCTCCCTTTCATCGGCAGCGCCATCTCTCTGGTTCGCAACCCAACCAAGTTCTGGGACAACCAATCAGCTATCGCCAAGTCATCCAATCTTGGTCTCTCCACCAACTACATCATCGGCCGCTTCATCCTCTTCGTCCGCTCCTCCGACCTTTCCCACCAAATCTTCTCCAACGTCCGTCCTGATGCCTTCCACCTTGTCGGCCACCCTTTCGGCAAGAAACTTTTCGGCGATCACAACCTCATCTACATGATGGGCCAAGATCATAAAAACCTCCGCCGTCGGATCGCTCCCAACTTCACTCCCAAAGCACTCTCCACCTACACCGCGATACAGCATAACATTATCCTCAGACACCTCAACATGTGGGCCCTCAGATTCAGCTCTTTTTCAGAATCTGTCGCTCTTCGATTGCTCTGTCGCCAAATGAACTTGGAAACCTCACAGACCGTTTTCGTGGGGCCTTACTTGAGTCAACAAGCTCGAGAGAGATTCAATCGCGATTACAATCTCTTCAATGTTGGATTGATGAAGTTACCGATTGATTTTCCTGGTTTCGCATTCAGAGAAGCCAGACTTGCCGTGAAGAGACTCGTCGAAACCCTAGCTCTTTGTGCCGAAGATAGCAAGAAGAAGATGAAGGCCGGACACGAGCCGACCTGTCTCATCGACTTCTGGATGCAAGATATAGTTAGAGAATCTGCCGGCTCCGATGAGTTGGAGCCACCGCATACGGCGAGCATGGAGATCGCGGGCCATCTTTTCGATTTCCTCTTCGCTTCTCAGGACGCCTCCACATCGTCGCTGCTGTGGGCGGTGACAATGCTGGACTCGCATCCGGAGGTGCTCGCGAAGGTCCGGGAGGAGGTGGCTGGGATATGGTCACCGGAATCTGACTCACTGATCACGGCGGAGCAGCTGGCGGAGATGAAGTATGCACAGGCGGTGGCGAGGGAAGTGATCAGATTCCGGGCGCCGGCGACGCTGGTACCTCACATTGCCGGTAAGGACTTCCAGTTGACGGAATCTTACACGATACCGAAGGGGACGATCGTCTTTCCTTCGGTTTTTGAGTCTTCGTTCCAGGGGTTTACGGAACCGGACCGGTTTGATCCCGACCGGTTCATGGAGGAGAGACAGGAGGACCGGATTTACAAGAAGAACTTTCTAGCATTTGGAACTGGGGCACACCAGTGTGTGGGCCAGAGGTATGCATTGAACCATTTGGTTCTCTTCATTGCCATCTTCACATCGTTGATGGATTTCAAGCGCCACCGAACGGATGGTTGTGATGACATCGCTTATACCCCCACAATCTGTCCAAAAGACGATTGCAGAGTGTTTCTCTCCAGGAGGTCCGTAGGCTATTCCTCCCCCTGCTGAAATTACAAAGTCACCCTTCTCAAATTCTTTCAAGTGGATTGATCATTAAAAACACGTGGTCATGTCACTCCAGTCCTGTGTCTTGTTAATTTTGTATTTCTTTTATGTGTGGATAGATGAATTGATCACACTACAATAATTCGTTTGTATGGCATTTGATCTGGTGGAACAAAAAATGAAAATGGGTTGGTGCAAGGAATCAATAAAATTTGATTTTTTTAATTTGACATGATAGTTCTTGCATTTTATTTATTTCTAGGTACACTATACTATACTGAGCACCCACAATTCTAAGGTGATTAGCCTGAGAATTGAAATCGCAATAGTGAGATTAATATTCAAACGCTTTCACTCTGAATCAAACAAAGGCTCATGTACATTGAATTTAGAACTCACTATTTATGTTAACATGATGTAATTCCCATGTGCCCTTGTCACATTGGTTTAAAATCGAAAGTCATTTTGATTTTAAAAATGCTAGCAGTGTTACCTTTGAAGGTAAAAATATAACTAGTGGTACTATTTTCGCATTTATGTGTGCAGTCATAAGTCATAACCTTCAACCTGCTGTGCACTCTCCCTTTGAATCTAAATCATCTGTTGCGAGTTAGTTCTCGTATTCATATTCATTTTTTACTTTCTTATGCTTTCAGCAGCACACTTTTACCTAAACAGTGTATTTCTAAAAGAAAATACTTGCTATTTTACTTTCATGGCCAACAAGCTGAAACTCTTTTAATATATTTTACTTTCATGACCAACAAGCATAGATCACAGTACAATTGGTAGGGATCACAATTTGTCCCGTTCCACCCCCACTTCACCTTGTCTTGCTTAAATTAATTTTGAAAAAGTGTAAATAGTTTTGAAGCGATTATGAAATTGAGAGAAAAAACCTACACGATTGTTGGATAAAAATGGGAATAGAAATTCCCGCACCGTACAGTTTATATTTACTATATTACTCTTATATATATTATACACCTACAAAATTAGTCTTGTATAAATTTTAGTTCTTCAAATTTTATTGGTGGTGCACATGTAAATTATCAAAGACCTTATCACATAAGAGTGTGAAGAATAAAAATAAAATACAATTACAAAAAAACTCTCCTAAAAAAGATTTTAAAAAAAAAAAAAATCCCGCCTTCGTCCCGTCCCTACCCCGTCTCGTTTAATAATTGGTTTGGGAGCGAAGATGGGAGAGTATTGCTAAACGGAAACGGGGATGAGGTTGGGATCCCTGCTCAAACCCGACACGTTGCCCTACTCCTTCCTAAGTATTGGTAATGATATTTTATTCGTCTGCCTAATTTAAAAAAATATAATGTCAAGTGATTGAATTCACCACTCTCACTTGTATAATTCCTATTGAGATTTGAGAATCATATCTAAATAGAAGGGATTTCCTAAGATAAAAAATAAAATAAATAAATGAAAGACAGAAAAAAAAAATATGCGACCATAACATAAAAGTAAGATGACGTCGAGTGGGAGAGAGAGCTTATGGGGGCATGTTTGCCACGTCTAAATTGACCACAGCAGATAGTTCTCCGCCAGTTGTGGCCACAAATAGATGCAGAAGATTAATAAATTCAGATTTTGTGATGCAAATAAAGGATTGGATTGGTTGGAAATCACTTAAACTTTGGTGGTCAACATGATAGTTATCAGATAAGCTAGGTGAGGGATACAGCTAATCTTGTGTTCCCAAGATTGGTGCAGCCAATAAGGGTTGTTTGGTATGCAGTCTAGTCTAAGTAAGACCCCCATGTGAGTCACGAGCTTCTTAATTTTATCACCAAGTTCTTAGAACAGATACAAGACAACTCTTTCTTGCCCTTCTTGTCTCTGATTCCCTGTTAAAACTTCCCAATAGAAAAGAAATGAAAAATTATAATTGAAGGATGATTCATTATTTATCAAGAACAAATCCGATGGACATAATCAATATCCATCTTGTGCACGTACACTTATATCCATATTTGAAAGCAATCCTTTAGGGTTTGAATCTAAAATTAGTGTCCATTCCCAGTGAAATATGGACTTTGAATCGGATCGGTCAACCTGGTTTAGTCACAGACCTTTTTGGCCTCTAATCTGGTACTAGTGACTGCAGAAATTGAAAAGATAATTAAAGAATATAAATAGATTACTCCTTATTCCGTTGGAATCCAATAAGAGTTATATGTGATCCGATCCGGTAACTTGACGAATTATATATAATTAAATTTATATCCGATCTGAAAAGAATGTAATTGTTTTTAAAAAAAATAGTAATTTCAAAAAAAAATTAGCAAATAATGATTAGAAAGAAAAAAAAAAAGAAAGGAGAAGCTTGAGAAGAAAAATAAAATATAAAAAAAAAAATAGTAGAAAAGTATGTATTTGACTTTTTATTAAAAAATAATAATAATAATAATAATAATAAAAAGAGACAAAATATATAGAGAGAATAATGAGAAGGAAATAATGATAAAAAATATATTTTAATAGTATGTAAATATTATATACTATAACATTGGATAATAAATTATATATTATATTATATCGGATCGGGTTATTATCGGATCAGATTGAATATAATACATATCCGATTTGTTTAGCTAACAGATTATCAGATTTGGATCGCTGACGAATTATCGGATTAAATGTCCAATCCATCTCCTATTTATTGGCTCGAATCATCAGATCGATTCAAATCAAAATATGATCTATTGACAGGTCGAACTAGAAATGAAAGTTTTGATTTTGTATAAATAGTCCTCATCATTAAAGTGAATTAATTGGACAGTTCTCAAGTTTATTATGGGCAGAAAAAAAATTTAATTAGTTTAATTTAATTTATGATAACTTTTGAGAGCCTAATTACAAATACATCAACTTTCAAATAGTATAGGGTCAAAAAATAACTTTTCAAAAAGTAATTACAAATACGATAATTTATACTATTTAGGTCCAAATTGCCCTTAAGACATTTTACATATCAATTTACTAAAACTTTTAGTACATAATGTAATAATTTTACTATATTTATATAATACTTTAACTGTATGATATTATAATTTTACTGCACAAAACATTAAACAGTGTAGTTTACTAAAACTTTTAGTACCCAATGTAATAATTTATTGCATTTATGTAATACTTTAACTGTTTGATATTATAATTTTACTATACAAAATATTACTGCAGATGGATAATTTGGTCAAATATATAAATACTTTTCTATAAGTTATTTTTTAAGTCGATACTATTTTAGAAGTTGATATATTTATAATTAGGCCACCAAAAATTATCAAAAATTAAATTAACTCTTAATTAATTGTCGGCAAAGACGGACTTCAACCGCACCCCCAGTTTCTCTCTCTCTCTCTCTCTAGATATATATATATATATATATATATATATATATATATATATATATATAATCCACTCCTTGATTGACCTTTCAATAAGTTGAAACTTGGAAAACGAATTCCATCGTGGACCTCGTGGTCATAAATTATCCATACGACGAAATGGTGATCACAGGAATAATAGTTAACTGTAAATAAATATATTTTCTTTACCAACAAAAATTGAAATATGATAAAAAAAAAAAAATTTAATCAAATTGAAATATAATAGTTGAGTTGCCAATAATGAGGATGATAAAGACACTGTTCCTACCTTCGCTTTCCTGTATCTCTAAAAATATATATATATATGATGCGGTTTCAAAGGTGAAGCAACTTCTACTAGTTGGAAGCATGTCATTTCTAATTTAATTATCCAACCTACCATAAATGTCAGATGAGCCTTATTTGTCCAATTAAATATCATATCACCTGACATATTCAATCCCATAAATATATGATAGCTTTTTAGTCAAATTATCCATATGATGAAATGGTGATCACACGATATTTGATTGTTAATAAATATATTTTCTCTACCAAAAACATTTGAAATATGATAGGGTCCCTTTTTTTTCAAATCTAATTGAAATATAAGAGTTAATCCCATCATAGCATTCCCCTACATGCTATTATGTTATAGAATATTGCAGTATTATCATTTTATTTTTGGAAGAATTACTGTTAAATCCTACTTTTCTTATTGAAAAACAAATTAGTTCTAAATTTTTTTCTTTATGATCAACAAGTCCTACTTTTTTCATTAAAAGATAAATAAGTCTTAAAATTATTTCTTTAGGACCAACAAGTTGTACTTTTTCCATTAAAAGAAAAATAAGTTCTAAGAAATTTCTTTTAAGACCAATAAGTATACTTTTGAATACATTTTTTTCATTTAAGTCCTAAATTACTAACTCTTCAATTTATACCCTTAATAAACTATATATACTATTTATAATATTAGATATAAAATTGACTCAAATTACCCTTACAAAAGTAGACATAAAATTTGAATAAAAAGGTAAAATACATGTTATTAATTTTTTATAGAATAATTAATTTTTTTGTACTAAAATCATCTATTCTACACTAGTTTTTTGTATTGGATTTAAATTAAATTAATTATTATTCAAAATTATAATTCAATATTATTAAGTAACTAATTAAAACTTAAAGGAATATATAAAAAATAAACTATATATGAATTCTTGAATACATTTATAATTATAAAATTTTACTTCTATTTATTTATGGTGTAAATGAAATATGTAGTGATTTAGGACTTAAAAAAAAAAATGGAAAGTAGGATTTATTGGTCCTAAAGAATTTTTTTTAGGACTTCTATGTCTTTCAATGAGAAAAGTAGGACTTATCAGTCCTAAAGAAAATTTTTGAGGACTTATTTGTCTTTTAATAGAAAAAGTAAGACTTATTAGTTTTTTTTAAAAAAAATTTAGAAACTTATCTGTCTTTTAATAAATAAAAAATAAGACTTAACTGTAATGTTCTTTAATTGATTTTTAGAAAGTCACGGTTAATTAATTAATGGATTCCTTGTACGATTTTCCAGTAGTATTAATTAGAGCATGTGGACTTAAAAAGGACCAATAAAGACAACTAATAATATGGTCTTAATCGTGGCCTAAAGGGTTCAGAGTTGTTTTAACCAACCAACACCCTTAGGTTCAAATACATCAAAGTAAGAATGATAGGATTTAAATTTAAATAGGGTAAAAAAGACCGGGTGAATTCAGACTTAATCGAAGTGAATAAGTCTTATGAATGCTGTAGACACGTAAATTTTATGATGGATTAATCACCGTCCGATTGGTCAATAAGTCAAACACTTTTGATCAATTTAAGTTACGATTGTGGGTCCTAGCAACAAATACGTGTTAAAATCTTGAAGGTTCAGGCCTTTAAAAAAATATGTGTGATAATTCAAATTTAAATTTAATTTACTTCCATATAAAAGAAGGTAAAATCTCTTTTTTATGAAGTTGGCACAATTAATGGGGAGTTACCAAATTAAACCCCCACTCTTTTGCCTATAAATACAAGGTCACCCTACACATTCGAGGGGGGGATATAGAAAGGAGGACAGACACAAAGAGTTCAAGAGAACACAAAAGCTCTGCCGAACCTCTGACTCAACGAAAACTTGAAGTTCTGAAGACAAAGAACATCAAGCACGCCATATAAGTGTCGTTCTACCTCAAAGACTTTAAATCCTCGAAGAATCTGAAGAAGAACAACAACAAGCACGCCACACAAGTGTCGTTCTTCATCTAAGACCTTCAACCATCGAGGAATCTGAAGACAAAAAATAAGAAGCACGCCACACAAGTGTCGTTCTACTTCTAAGACCTTAAATCCTCGAAGAATCTGAAGACGAAGAACAACAAGCACGCCACACAAGTGCCGTTCTATTTCAAAGACCTTTAACCTACGAAGAATCTGAAGACGAAGAACATCAAACACGCCACACAAATGTCGTTCTTCTTCGAAGACCTTCAATCCATCGTTCGAGATCAAACTCTATCGGCACTCGATCAGAAATTCAGTCAAGCCTTTCCTCAATCTTGAAGATTTGAAGAAAGCTCTTCACCACCGGTTCAAGAACAAGTTTTTGAAGCCCTTATACCAAACATTAAGGAGATTGAATCAGAGGAAGATTCTTTGTTATAAAAGAATCGACCACAGAGAATTGTACCCCTTTTTCTGAAGTTAATAAAATTAATTGTTTGTTACTAAATTTCGTTATTAGATTATCGGACACGAAATTTGTGTGTACAAATTTCTGGTACACCCGGTGGGACATCTCTGCCTCTCATCTCTATCTCCTCAATCAATTCATCAAATATTTTCCTCACTTGCATCGATGGCCCCCAAGAAGGTTCAACTCGGTCAAGGCTCAAAGAATGTTGTAAAGAATGTTGCCGCTGCAACAATCAACAACTCTCTCGTTAAGAAGGACACTAAGAATGTTATGGCTCCATCAAGTGGTAGCAGCACTTCTACTGGACCAACAACTCGTAGCAAAACAAAGGCACCTACTTCTCTAGCACAGAAACAAAGCATGGTAGATGTCAACTCGACCAATCCTGCAAGTGCAAAAGCTCGTCATTCATTTATCACTCTCGAGTCCTTGAAGATGATGAACTTAAACAACACGAATCTTGAAAAAGTTCCTCCAGTTTCTGAAGGCTCTTTTCTAAAAAACATGTCACTGTGCTCATCTCGCTCTATGTTGGATTCTAATTCGAATACGGGATCGCGCTCAGTTTCTTCCCCTGGATCCCCTAAAGAGTTGATTTCTCCAAGGCACTTAGATTCCCAGACGCAATCACAATCAACTAACATGCAAGTTATGATGACCGATACAACAACCGCAGAGGAACAATTTACGACCATGGCTCGCGCTATTGAAAAGCTTACCAAAACCGTTGAAGAAAAAGACTTAGAGATTGTTTCCATCATGAATAGGTTGGAAGCTCAGAAATCTAAGGAGTCAAGTCAAGAACTCTCACACCCTATCGGTCTCACACCATAAGGGATCACAACAAACAAGGCTCACCATGAAAGAACATCCGAGCAAAAGGCAAATCATACTAGTTTGGCTCCTCAATCGCTTCGTTATCTGTTCAACAATTTCAAGACATGATCACCAACACGATCAGGTTACAGTATGACGATATTTTTCAAAGCTCGCTCATATATTCGAAGCCTTACACAAGACGAATTGACAACATAAGGATGCCAGCTGGGTATCAACCTCCCAAGCTTCAACAATTCGATGGAAAGGGCAACCCTAAGCAACACGTCGCTCATTTTGTGGAGACATGCAATAACGCTGGCACCAAAGGGGACCTCTTAGTCAAGCAATTTGTCCGTTCTCTCAAAGGGAATGCATTTGATTGGTACACAGGCCTCAAAGCTGGGAGTATTGACTGTTGGGAGCAAATAGAGCAAGGGTTTCTCAACCGCTTCTACAGTACTCGTAGAATAGTAAGCATGCTAGAACTCACTAACACTAAACAAATGAATGATGAGCTTGTGGTCGACTATATCAACCGCTGGCGAGCACTAAGTCTTGATTGCAAAGATAGTCTTTTTGAAGTCTCAGCAGTCGAAATGTGTATGCAAGACATGCACTGAGAGTTGCTCTACATTCTACAAGGAATCAGGTCTCGTACATTTGAAGAATTGGTTACTCGTGCTCATGATATGGAGCTCAGCATAACAAGTAGTGGTGCAAAGGTTTTTACCTTTCCCAATATGTCTAACAACTGTCCTAAAGATGAAGGGGTTGAGTCCAAAGAGGAAGACAAAATACTTATTAACTCGGACGATGAAATATATACGTCTTATGTCACAAGCATCGTCTCTAAAGCAATGTATCAAGAAACACATCATATTTCGATGACTTCATCTGAAGGTTCGCAGTTACATAGTGCATTGAGTCAAGAAAACCTTGGTAGAAAATTGAACAAACAGGGGGCAAACCCTCCATACAAAGTTCATTCTCAACTATTTCATATGAAATACTCTTGGCAAGGGAGCAAGGTTCTCGCATGTCCTTTAAAAAAGACCTACACATTTTCTCAAACCTCAAAATAAGAAAGAGGTCTCAGAAAAGGAACAAGAAAAATCAAAACATAACAAAAGTGACAAATTACAAAGATTTGCATCAAAGAAGCATTATGAAGGTAATTCTTCAAGTTCTCCTCAAATAACTTCCAATGGAAATGATCAAAAAATTGTGCTTACTTGGAGGCCAAAGAAGAATGCTCAAGAAGGAGATGGTTTTAAAAAGATCTCACAGAAATCAGTAGCTGGAAATATACAAATGACAACTCAAATAATTCCTTCCCAACATGTCATTGACAAGCACCAAGGTAAGAGTCTGAAATTACAAAATGAGGAACAAGAACAAAATCATCTACAATCCCAGATGGAACGAGAGACTCGAGAAATCAAAATACTAGAGGAAGAGAAAGTGTGGGGACCGAAGCCCGAAGAAGCTGTTTGGATCGAATCTCGCAACGGAATGAAAGCATACTGGGTGAGGTTCAATCCGCCTACATGGACTATGACAAATGAAACACCTCTATCTTTTGGGTGGGGAGATGAGTTCGAATGAGATGTTTCTTCTCAAGTACAAAAAGAGTACAATGAAGAAACAAAGCCAGAAAGAAATCTTCAAATTGACGCCGAGTTGGTTCACACTTTTCAATGCAAGTTTGGACTGTCTTCTAAATTTTGTAAAGTTGAAGAATAATCAAAGATGGAGTGCTCCTGATTGCATGAGCCTAAATTGCGCTGCACTCCTGACCCGCACGAGTATAAACTGTGTATGGCCAAAAAAAAAAAATTTGAGTTTGTTAATCTGAACTACGTAAATGACTTGATCTCTGTTGAGGGTACGTAGGTTGCTTGAAATTTTGTTATGAGTTCAGTCATGCAAAAAAAAAATTAATTACTCCCTTACACGAGTATAAACTGTCTGCATAAAAAAAATATATATTTTTCTTGTGATACTCCCTGACACGAGTATAAACTGTCTGTATCAATCAAAAAAAAAAGAGAGATTTTTCTTGTGATACTCCCTGACACGAGTATAAACTGTCTGTATCAATAAAAAAAAAAGATATTTATCTTATGATACTCACTGTCACGAGTATAAACTGTCTGGAAAAAAAAATCACGCCTTCCAGACTGGTGCACAAGAGCGCAATTGTACACACAGCTGGAGTCTTCCAAATCACGCCTTTCAAACTGGTGCACAAGAGCACAATTGTACACACAGTCGGAGTCTTCCAAATCATGCCTTCCAGACTGGTGCACAAGAGCGTAATTGTACACATAGTCGGAGTCTTTCAAATCACGCATTCCAAACCGGGGCACAAGAGCGCAATTGTACACACAGTCGGAGTCTTCCAAATCACGTTTTCCAGACCGGTGTACAAGAGCGCAATTGTACACACAGCCGGAGTCTTCCAAATCACGCCTTCCAGACTGGTGCACAAGAGCGCAATTGTACACACAGCTGAAGTCTTCCAAATCACACCTTCCAGACTGGTGCACAAGAGCGCAATTGTACACAGAGCCGGAGTCTTCCAAATCACACCTTCCAAACCGGTGCACAAGAGTGCAATTGTACACACAACCGGAGTCTTCTAAATCACGTCTTCCAGACCGGTGCACAAGAACGCAATTGTACACACAACTGGAGTCTTCCAAATCACACCTTCCAGACCGGTGCACAAGAGCGCAATTGTACACACAGTCGGAGTCTTCCAGATCACGCCTTCCAGACCGGTGCACAAGAGCGCAATTGTACACACAGTCGGAGTCTTCCAGATCACGCCTTCCAGACCGGTGCACAAGAGCGCAATTGTACACACAGTTAGAGTCTTCCAGATCACATCTTCCAGACCGGTGCACAAGAGCACAATTGTACACAGTCGGAATATTTCAAATCACGCCTTCCAGACCGGTGTATAAGAGCGCAATTGTACACACAGCCGGAGTCTTCCAAATCACGCATTCTAGACCGGTGCACAAGAGCGCAATTGTACACACAGTCGGAGTCTTCCAAATTGCGCTTTCCAAATCGGTGCACAAGAGCGTAATTGTACACACAACCGGAGTCTTCTAAATCACGCCTTCCAAACCGGTGCACAAGAGCGCAATTGTACACACAACCGGAGTCTTCCAAATTACGCCTTCCAGACCGGTGCACAAGAGCGCAATTGTACACACAGTCGGAGTCTTCCAGATCACGCCTTCCAGACCGGTGCACAAGAGCGTAATTGTACACACAGTCGGAGTCTTCCAGATCACGTCTTCCAGACGGTGCACAAGAGCACAATTGTACACACAGTCGGAATATTCCAAATCACGCATTCCAGACCGGTGTATAAGAGCGCAATTGTACACACAGCCGGAGTCTTCCAAATCACGCCTTCCAGACCGGTACACAAGAGCACAATTGTACACACAGTCGGAGTCTTCCAAATCATGCCTTCCAGACCGGTGCACAAGAGCGCAATTGTGCACACAATTGAAGTTTTCCAAATCACGTTTTCCAAACCGGTGCACAAGAGCGCAATTGTGCACACAATCAGAGACTTCAAAGATAGTCACACAAATACACTTCTGCGAATCGCGGTCATATCTTATTCGAGATTGCTACACAAGTGTACATTTTAGTCTGCAAATTTATGTTACAGAGGCATACCACAAGAGAAATTTTTACTTATTTATTTTTATTTTAAAAAAAAGAGAGGTATTGTGCATACCTCTGTGGCTGAGAGTTTCTTTCCTTAAGTCAGTTGGTTTCTAAACTTCTGCACACAAAAAAATCCAGCACATGAAAAAAAAAAAAAACTTTTCGAAGTTGAATGTTATATTATATTCCGAGAGTTTATAAATACATGAAGTGGTGTAGGAGAGATGGAGTGGTGTTGGAAGAATTTTTATGAGGTTTCAAGTTCAAAACCTTTAAAAAACAAAAAAAAATACATTTTTTTTATTTTAGGCAACTACACCTTCATGTGAAAAAAAAAATTAGGAAGAAGAAGAAATGGCGGCTGGGAGAAGAAGAGAAAGAAAGAAGAAAAGAAAAAAAAAAGAAAAAGGGAGCGTGAGAAGAAGAAGAAGAAAAAAAAAAAGAGAAAGAAGAAAAAAGAAAAGAAGAGAGAAAAACGAAGCAGAGGCGACAGGGAGAGAAGGAAAGAAAGAAAAGAAAAGAGAAAGAAGGAAAAAAAAAAGAAAAAAAAAAAAGAGAAAAAAAAAACTTACTTATTGTTCGGTGTGAGTTCCTGCCTTCTCTCAATTATTTTCTAAAGTGAAAGGTCTAAAGTGTAGGCTGCATATATATAATGGTGGATTAATCCTACTTGACATAGGATTCTCAAATTTCCAATTATGTTTGAAAAATGAAAAAAAAAATCCTACTTCTAATAGGATTCTCAAATTTTCAATTCTGTTTGGAAAAGGAAAAAAAAAATCCTATTCCTAATGGAATTCTCAAGTCTCCCATTCTGTTTGGACAAGGAAAAAAAATCCTGTTTCTAATAGGATTCTCAAATTTCCAATTCTGTTTGGAAAAAGAAAAAAAAATCCTATTCCTAATGGGATTTCTCAAATTTCCAATTCTGTTTGGACAAAAAAAAAATCCTATTTCTAATAGGATTCTCAAATTTTCAATTCTGTTTGGACAAAAAAAAAAAAAAATTTACTTCAAGTCCCGCTTAAAAAAAAAAAAAAATGTGACAAGCTCAATATAGCGCGAGATTTAAATTTAAATAGGGTAAAAAAGACCGGGTGAATTCAGACTTAATCGGAGTGAATAAGTCTTATGAATAAATAACTTTTCAAATTTTATTTATATTATGTCTGATTTTCAGCACCCGATGCAAATACAACGGGTGAATCTCATCCGTATGTGTTCAATATGTATTATAAGACTTACTATGCGTGTACAACACGAATGACCCAAATTCACCTGATGTATTTTCACCGAATATAACGTAAATCTTCTCCTCTTCTAGAGGAAGACCCAACTTCACAACTTTCACATTTAATGAGAAATTTCTGCCATTAGAAGCCCATAAATGCTTTGTCCCACACCACAATTAAGAAAAGTTTCACAATTAGTTAATTATTAAAGAACATTCATGTGCATGGCGAAAGTTTCAACCAAACGAAGAACAAAACTATTTTTCATTTGTTAAATAATGCATGTGAAATTTAAATATGAGTCTTACTTTTAACATCAAATAGATAAGAAACCGTCCCAGATCTATTCCTCATTCAATTGAAACTTTCATTATGTTAATCATTTTTCATTATTAAATATACCTAACTTGGCTGTCCATAACCCTCAACATGTCAAATCTCTTAACCTTCAGACTAATTTAGTACAATAGAAGGAGTGTATACTTCATTAATGAGGACACGAATCCTAGAATAAACTGTCACACCCCCAAGTTGAGGTCAGGGTATTCCTGCCCTTTCACTCAACCTGTGGTTGACTTAATTCTACAATTCACCAATAGATTACTAATATCCTAGCACAACCTGTTTTTATATTATTCTTATACAAAAGAGATTATCACCATAATCATTAATGCATATAAAATAACCAACTGATATTCAGAAAACTAAATACAACCAAAATCAGAGATATCATCAAAACAATCCTTAATTACAACAAATATTGTCTCAAAATTGAAATAAAATAATATAGTAACTAGGTTCCACCAAAACAATTCTCGCGTGGAATCCTCCTCCTTTATGCTATAGGTGCTGACTTCACACACCTAAAATGTATGGGGGAAAATAAGGGGTGAACTTTAAAGTCCAGTAAGTAATGTTCTAACTAACCAACAATAACCACTATACTTCAGCAGTTAGGACAGTAAGTTAATTAATATAACTAATCGTTCGGTGCATTAACTTATGAAAACGAGAGAGAGTATTATTAACATCCTTTAGCACTTAACCAAAAACTAACAGGTTATACAAGTTCCATCTTCTACGCCAACGCAACCATTTAATCGAACCCACGTTCATTTAACAATCTATATTCATGACATACATCTCATAACAGACCACTATAAACAATATATCCTGCAGTGTAGAGAAACAACAATACCACTCATGCTCTAATAGAGAGATAAGTAGAATAAAATTGTTCAGATCATAAAATAAATGAGGTGGAGGAACGCACACACACTCCAAACTGAAAGAACACACAGACCACACAACATGCGCAGAATGGAGGGACACACACTCCCCATAGGAGGGACCCGCACTCTATTGTGATAAAAATTTATGTGGAGGGACACACATTCTATGCCAGAGGGACCCGTAACTCCACGATGGAGGGACATATACACACTCCATGAAAATATGAATCATGTGGAGGGACACACACTTTGTACTAGAAGGACCCGCAACTCCACGCTGGAGGGACCTATACACACTCCAATAATTTCTATCATAACCATCAGCCACACACTCACACCCACACCCACACCCACACACACTCCTATGCATGCGTGTCCTATACTATTTTAAATTTTATTTTTTTATCTATGAACCTAATCTAGAGAGAGTATTGTACTTAAAAATGTGTCATTCTATCTATCTTAACTATCGATAAAATTTCAGAACCTAACTGTTTATAGATAATTCGTACTCTCGATTTTCGTGTATAAAAACCTACTTTTCTAACTAGATGAACCGACTAATGTGATTAAATCTAGTCCAAACCTATACTCCAATCATATTCTGTCCTCAAAAGACTAATTTGATTTTTCAAAATTTTTTTGGCATTTATCGATATTTTTTAAGCATTTTTTTTCTAATTTTTCACATTTTTAATCATTTTAAAATATATAAAAAAAAAATTTGTATTTCGGGTGGGTCCAAGACTGGGCCAGAGGTTGGGCTCCGCAAGTAGGACCGGAACAACCTTTTTTCTTGTCCCGGATGGTCGCCGGAACACAGCCCACACACTAGCAGCGTGCGTGGGCTTTGTGGCACTATTTATCATCTTCTCCATTCACTTGCCAGAACTACTCCTCGCGCCGTCAACTTCTTCTGGTGCTATTATTAGCATTTTCAGCTCCCAATCAACCTAAAAATTTCATCAAAACACTTTTCCCACTGATTGATAATTTGAATTAAAAAGCCCCAAAGTTCAGTTCTCGATTTTCGTACCCACCATTCAATTCCATACCTGCCGTTCCCTTTACTTCATTCTTATATCTCCTGACTCATAAAACAAACAAGCAATCATTCTATTCACTCATGGGTCAATACAACAAACGTATTACACACACACACACACACACATATATATATATATATATATTATATGTATATAGATTTAAACCCACACAAGCCACTACCAACCCATAATCCATTACTTCTTCAATTTACTCATTTTTATTTTTATTTCCACCACACTGTCGCACCAAGCATTCAGCAAGCATTAAAACCCTCTAAATTGAACAATTAATTTATCACCCATAATTTCCATTTTTGATCCACTAGATCTCAATTAAAGGCATCCATTGCCGTACATACACTAACATACACAGATACAGTATATATATATATATATACTCTTCAATCCAAACCCACATATTAGCATATATCATTCTTCCTCGTTGTAGCAAAACCCATCTAGCATAGATTCATACAAGGTCGTACAAACTATACGAAAATTATTATATATATATATTTTTTAAAATTAATTTAAATTATAAATATTGCAAGCATACCAACCATTATGGGAAAGATAGAATAGAACTTACAACTGAGAGATGACTAATCTCCTTTGATGTCTCACGTTATTCTTCTTTTTCCTTTCTCCTTTGCTTGTTCTTCCTTCTTAATCTGAGACTGTCAACGAAAAAATTCTAATTACTCACTTATTATTTTTATATAATATTTCTCTCACACCTACTGTTTGGTAACCCACATTAGAATAACTTATTCTGTCATAGAATAAGTTATCTCTGGATTAAAAATCACACAAATTTATTTTAAGAAGGGTTTTTACCATGCTACCCCTATATAAGAATTTTATTTTCTTAATTAGAAATTTGAGTCATTACAAAAACAATTTTCAAAGATCATTTTCTAGCCACCAACCTTAGAGGAGATCACCAGAGTCGTTTCCACACTCTCTCTCCATAAATAATAATAATAATAATGTTAACGAATACCCTGTTGGTATCCGCATATATGCTTAGTATTTAAGATCAAACAAAAATTATAATAATATGCAAAATCGAGCAAGTTATACTTATATATAATCAATATAATAAAATAAAGGGTAAAGTGTAAAAAAATCTCTCACTATATAAAAAATGTGCAAAGACTCTCTTATTGTTGGCAAAACTTTCTATATTCTTCAATTTGTGCCATAAAGACAAATATTCAATTTGAAAAGAAATTGAACAATGAAATGACTATAGTACCCTTACTCTAAATATATATATAAAAGCAAAACGTGAAATGACAAAAAAAATACTTTTGGATTTTTAAAAAAGTGTGACATCATAAGAGCAATTAGCTCCAAATTTTGAAATTATAGAGATTTATATGCACATACCAACTAGTAGGAATGTTTTTTTGTACATTTTTTATATAACGAGAGGATTTTTTTGCATTATAAACTAAAATAAAACTATTTACAAAGAACTTGTAGATTGATGTTAGAATTTGATTTTATGTCCTTAAGAAAAATTATGTCCCGCTAGGTGCTGAATGGTTTTAGTGCTAGTGGCACTACAACGATTTTTCTTCAATTGATAGCAACACTTTAAATCAATTGAATCGGCGAACCAAATTATACTCTCTCTGACCCGACTCAAACTAAAAATGAATATTAGACTAAGACACTAATTAATTTGGACCCAACTCAAACTAAAAATAAATATTAGACTAAGACACTAATTCATTTGGACCTGGGCTCAAGAATGTAGAGAAGAAAGAAGAAAAGAGAATTCTATTATAAAATATAGAGGAGAAACAAAATAAAAAATACAAGTATGCTTGATTCAGTATTAAGTGTAAAAAAATTTGCTTGGGTGAGAGACCAAGCAGGCCCTATATATAAGGAGGAGCGGAGGAGAAATTTTTGGTTTCACAAAAAAATTTTGTTGTTATTTTTCTTTCTGTTTTCTTTTTCTTTATTCCCTTTTCGTTAGCAACTACAACAACCAAACAGAATATAAAAGAAATTATAAAGAAAACCACCAAAAACTGAGTTGAAAGGCCTTGCATGGATGGATCGTTATATTCACATTTCAAGAGAGCCTTGCATGGATGGATCGTTATATTCACATTTCACAGTAAAGCTTGAATTATATTCCTGGGAAATTCAAAGGAGACTGGACTGGTATTTTCTCATTCATTACAAGTATGAAGAAAACATTTTGAGCTTGGAAAAAAAGGCAAAACTAGATTCTCAAGCAAATTATTAGAAATGGGCCTGACATAACCTGATTTTTTCCGGGTTGGAACTAGGCCCAAATCCCTTAGTATTGGACCCCATGAGGGCGGTCTAGAACAAGCCCTTTTTCAACAACTGGTTAACATTGCCTCTCAAAGCTGGATTGAGGTGAACAGTTTTACAAAGCTATTTTTTATTTTTATTTTTATTTTTTATCCACAAAATTAGAAACTAAAAAGAAAAAGAAAACAAACCCACAAAATTCTACAGATAAACAAGTGACTGATCACATTATGTCAAACAGATACCTCTTCATCATGCTTTTTCCGAAACCTTTATATGAATGCCATCTCCAAACCCTAAAATAGGAAGAGATCAAGAAGAGTGAACATGTTGAGATTGTAGAAGTACTGATTGATCACTTGATGAGTAAAAGTCATTGATTTGTAATTTTGTATTCGTCCCATGTCAGTAGTGTAGAATCCCAAGTTTCTGTGTTTCTAAGAATTGTTTCGTGCTCAGCCTGTAAAACCATAAGAGTTTTCATAAACAAGGAAGAAAAATACACTCAAATACAAAAAATAAAAGTTCAAAATGAAGTGAATTGTAGGTGTTCATAAGTAGTCTCATGAGTCATCAACTGAAGGGTGTTCTGAAAGTACGTAGCTTGAAAGCTAGGGTAAGTGCTGATGATATTGACTAGCTCAAAGCTGTCAAATAAAGCCCCAAAGCTTAATTAACCCAACTATAAAATCCTCTGTCAAAAACGAACTTTTCGGTATTCATCAAGTCTTTGATGGCTTGATCAAGAAAGTCCCCTTGGCGTATCTCATTGGAATTAAGTGAGTTTCTCCTTTAGCATATCCTTTATCATATTCAGTATCTTATTTAATTTTGTCCAAAATCAAAATCAAACTCAATCATTTAAAACAAATTTATATGTGCATATATATATGTATTTGGTTGAGAAGGGTTAACTTGGGACCGAGGGGGGATTTTTTTTAGATTGTTCTACCTTCATACACTTGTGGAAAGTAGTACCAGGGATGTTCAGAGGAAAGGACATTAGACCTTGTAAGAAACGGGTGAAATTCTCACTTATCTGCTCCGATGATTTTTCATAATCATAACTAAACATTGTTTTGCAGTAAAATTGAAAACCATCTGTATTGCCAAAACAAGATTTTGTTATAAACGTACGTACGTAACACACGAGTTACAAGCATATATATATATATATATATATATATATATATATATATATATGTTTATGATTAGGTCTAAAGAGTAAGCCATGAGCTTGAAATTTACGGTTGCAGTGGCGTGTTTCACTTCAATGGATGCTTGGGTTGTCATATATTTCTCAAAGCTTTTACCACTCGAATCTCAACAAATGAACATGCATGCTTAGGCACCATATTCAGGATACTTAATTTCTTCCAAACAATCAGCTAAGGGAGCTTGAAAATGAAGAAAACCAAGACATCATATATATCTCACCCAGTAAAACAGAAACAGGCAATAAGAATGTGAGCTGAGATATTATAACAAAGAAATTAATTGGTGGTAGGTGGTGTAGTGAAGATGAAAGTTCACTAATCAATTCATTGAATGAAGATTGGCAACACCAATTAATTTCATCACGACAATATCTTAAATTTGAAATACCACCTTCATCGTCATCCTTACTTTTCTCTCATTCATATGAATGGAGCCACGTGAATTCTCTTTTTCCATTCTTTTCTATTATAAACCATGTCTCTTACAATATTTAATTTTTTAAAATCATTTTTAATTACCTTATTTCATGAAAGTTTTGATCGGCCTCATTATTCCTTACCTTTTAAACAAATAACAATTCCTCTCTTAATTAACCGGTGCATCTTCAACTCTACGTTGTACCTAGTTTCTCTAATTTTATCACTAAATACCACCTTCATAAAAATCTTATATATATATATGAGTAAATCTTAGTTTGATATTATTTAGTGAAAAAATGCTAGTACAGTCTGAAAATGGAAGATGGGAAAACAAATTATTTCTTCAGTATGTAAAGAATCAGTGTTTTGTTTGTTATCGGCATGACATCTAACAAGGAAAAGTTAGATTAGAGGTTCAATTTTATTTTTTGCCAATCAAAAACTAAAAAGTGAAAAAAAAAAAAAAAAAAAAACAAAGAAAGGAAACGAAAATCTCAAGGTGTCTTGAGTATGGATCTTCAATGAACGAAAATGTTAATTCTCCAATTTTCTACAAAGTTCAAAAGAAATAGTAGTAAATTCTTGGTTAGTTAGGAAATTAAAGTGATTTGCTTTTTCTCAAGAGAGTTGCGCGCTGATATTAGTGAACAAGGAGATCATAGATAATTCAGAAGCAAATGACCACCAATTTTTTTAAAAATAAGTATGATATATATATATATATATAGATCACCTTTGAATTCTGTTTTTGATGAATGGATGAAGGTCTAAGGAGCGACTGGGAATGATCAACTGAAGGGTCTCTCCAATGAGAGAGAAGCCCAACCTGGAGGCAGAATTCCATTGCACTTGGGATTCATCCATTTGTAAAACCAGTGAGTTATGAATATAATCAACAATCCTACAATACCCAATCCAACTGACCACATCTCCTACTACGTACCATTTTGTGTATCAAGTTGGAAAGCCCTCTCTCTCTCTCTCTCTCTCAAAAATTTGGCTTTGAATAAGCAGCTTCAAAAGATAATATTTTGGCCTTTAAAAATGCTACAGTAATCAGTGATTAAATTTAAGAACTCAACATAATATATCAATAAACAAATATATATTTCGAGAAATCACTTACACTATTTAATGCGACTACAGAAGGCAGACTAGTATGTCGCACGCAGAGTTTGAAACTTTGATGCAGATTCAATGGTAAAATATAATAGTTTGACCATTAACTATAATCACTGTAACTATCATCGTTGTCATCATTTTTATTTTTATATTTCTCTTAAAATCAATTCTAACAACTCTATTATATGTTAATTTTGAACCCCTTCTCTTTTGAGAGTAGGAGACTTTAGCATTCGTAACCCAACTCCCATGTATATGAATCCTATGCGTGAGTCGCGTGACGGAGGAGACTATAGTGGCTTACAAGTACGAAAGAAAAAAAATTTAGGATAAAATGCTCTCAAACCTTTTCAGATTTATTTTTATTATTCAGAAAAAATATTTGTATAAAAAAAAAAGAAGTTAACCTTGCCAAGCTTTGTTGACCTTGCTCTCACACTCTTTTGTTTTTTTTTTTTCCGTTAGTTAACCATGGTCTAACTAATTTGAAAAATAAAATGTCAAAACTAGTTGTTTGAAATTACAGTTTTAGCCTCAAATATATGAACTTTTATACCCTAAAAACCCTTCTCTCTCTCTCTCTCTCTCAGCACGTCTCTCTATTGGGTTTACACTCTCTCCTGTATTGATATACATATAGATACAGAATCGCCAACATGAGCTCCAACATCACGAGAATTCTACAATGTTTTGAGGATTCCTTAAATATAGGAATTCCACCAATGATGAAACTATGGTTCACTAGAATAGAACAATATAAGATCCGCTTCAATCAAATGATTTTTATGATACGTTGCACCCGCCAGCTACCATTCGTACCGTTCTTACGGTCGCTCTTTCTCGATCATGGCCTATTCGAGAACTTGACGTTAAGAATGCCTTTCTCAATCCGTCCTCCACGAAACCGTTTACATGTAACAAACTAACAACCTCTTGCCGCCTGGCTTTTAAGACCCGAAGCGAGCCAATCATGTGTGTAAGCTACATCACAAGCTATCTATGGCCTCAAACAAGCTGGTTTGAACGCTCCTTCCTTCTCCCATGTGGGCTTTATTTGTAGTCTAGCTTATCCATGTATCTTTCTTCTATTTGCTACTGTTTCTTTATGTTGACGATATCATACTCACAAGCGAAAATCCTCAATAACTTAGTGCTTTGGCTGGCAAGGGTGAAAGTGGAACATTTTCCAAAGGGATAGGAATGTACTAAATCAACGGGCAGGACTAGTATTAGTTTAGCGAACGAGCAATCTAAAATTCCCTCCAGCGAACCATTGATGAGCCAGCTGAGCTTGTTTTCGAGTTTGGGAGATGGCGGTGGTGGGAGAGGTTATAGGAGAATTGAATCGGTTGTCCGTCGAAAAGATTCTATCAAGCTCTCCATTGGTCTTCCTCCTATCGAAGTGGGGGAAGTCCTCTTATGGGAACTCTCATATTCTGATTGTATCCCTCTAACCAGTAATCCTTCTATTAGATCAGGAGAAGATTAATGCCCAAAGACAAATGATTGTTTAGGCGTCTATAATTATGAGGTAGGGGAGGCTCTTATAACTCTCCTTTTAATAGAATCTGAGGATCGATCGGCACAGAAGTCACTCCTTTTTCGGTTATTTGTTCCACTCCTCACATATTATTTGAATATCTCCTATCTCTTCCATCCATCTCCCTCTATTGAGGGGGAAATAGCTTGAATCCTTTCTCTCTAGCATAGTAAAGAAGAGGAACAACTATGCTGCCCTAGGTAAGGAGTCGAGATAAAGCCCTATCTCTGTCCATGGAATAATGGAAACGAATGAGGGATCATGGAATGAACTCGACCTTTCTTTATATCGGCATCTCCCTATTCCATTCCCTTATCTGCTTTGGGGAGGGGACCTATATATGCATAAGATAAGAATCGATCATAAGTCACTCCTTTTGGTTGGGGGACCTTAACTACTCTTTAGGAGGAATGGCGGGAGAGAAGCGCAGCTCCTCAAGTGGGAGTTAGAGGGGGTTATTGTTCGAAAGGGACCTATACCTTTATTGAAGGGAAAGAGGGATCAGGAATAGATAAAAGCTAGGTTTTTATTCCACATCTCCTATCCTAATCTATGACCACCCTGCCCTTACAGCTTCCATTTTAGCTTATCCTTCTTCTGTGGGATGGGAACTTTGGTAGGAATTAAGGAGGGTTCTGAGCGGGTAGGTTTGATGCGGGCTCTATTGCCTTGGCATTGGTTTTTATTCCTTGCAAAGGCGCCATCTTTCTTAAGTGAAAACGTGACTTTCATAGGCCTTCTAGGTCTTTTTTTTTATTGGTGCTCTGCCTAAAAATATGAGAATTGAGCTTTTGAGACCAGTGCGATAAATGGGCTTTTGAGACTCCGTTTTGTTAACAATAGGTACTCTTTATGCCTTCACAAGTAAGGATCATCTGTGCTATGAGTCTCTCTTCTTCAATAGTTGCTAAGGAAAGAAAGTATGATCGACGATCTTATGCTAATGCTAATGCTAATGTCTTTTTCATTTCTAATATCATCTATGCTTCAGGAAAAAGTGTAACCTACCCGAAAAA
The DNA here is from genome assembly GCA_026545225.1 of Cornus controversa. Lineage (NCBI taxonomy): Eukaryota > Viridiplantae > Streptophyta > Magnoliopsida > Cornales > Cornaceae > Cornus > Cornus controversa. The sequence goes on along the minus strand of CM048849.1, from coordinate 53,816,910 downwards.
TGGCTGTTCTCCTCAATTTCAAGGATAATTTAGTGGTAGATTTCATCACAAGCAATTAAGTGCCTTTTTACAATCTTTGATTTAGCAAAGAGTAAGCAAGCTACCTTCCATGCTCTCCTTAATTTTACAAAGAATTGAGTGGTTGATTTTTGCTCCCCAATTTAGCATTTGAATGGCACTCATAGAAAATCATAAAAGGTGAAATTTTATTAGTGATTGGATTCTCCCAATACACGAAATCATCGTGGTAAATAATAATTTCTCTAACATCACCAACTGAATCTAGAGAAGAAAATAAAATAAAGTCATTTTCTTCTTCTGATTCTCTAACATACCCATCTTTAAAATTGTTACTAAACAAGTCCAAAAAATTCACCTAAAAATTATCGCACAAAACACCATTAATTGCACTCAAACACCACAAATCATCGAAGAACACTTACTGGAATAATTGCACTCAAACACCACAAATCATTGAAGAACACCTATTGGAAGGATTACTAGTGAAAGAATGAGTGTAAGCATGAATTAAATCTAGGTGATAGATGAGTAAAAATCAGTTTATATATATGCTCTATATGCACTTATACGAACTGTAAATCACCCAAGTGAACTGTGAACTTGACTCTGTTAATTTATTGGTCAATTGATGGTTTGAATAGCCTTGAGATTTCCAAATTAGTCTATTTCAGGTTTCATAGCTTCTGTATATATATATATATATATATGAAGATATATGAAATTAGGGGTGGATGATGTGGATTGTGGTTTCATTGTAGTTATTGATGAATCCAATGATGGTTTACCTATTTAACATGCTTAATTGTAATAATTTGATAATTTGGGTGGTTTGAGTTGAATATGAAATTTGTATGTAAAACCCTAAAAATTTTGAATTTGAGAATTCTTGAATTAGATCATGGCTGGAGAAAATTTTTGATTCAATAGGTAGATTGAAGCATGGAGAGTGGGCTGCGGTTGAATTTGGAGTGGATTTGTGGTCGTCAGTGGCCAGAATAGCAACTGAAAGACGCTGTCGTGAACTGGTATGAATAGGGTGGTCTGGAGCATGTAAAATAGATGGGGAAGATGCTGAATATTAGGTGAGTTTTACCCCCGCACGCGCCTTAGATCACAATCGCTGAGAAACCCCATCTCCGTTGATCTCAGACCCCTGGGAAGGGAACATAAATTAAAGAGAGAGAAACTTATACAAAGACCTTATGGCTTATACTCTCTGGTACGTAGGAATGGGGGTGGAATGGAATCATCATTCCACTTCTAATTCACTTTCTCTCGTTTGTTGTGCTACATTAAAAATGGAATGGTCATTCAAGTCATTCCCTTGGAATGCTCATTCCAACAAAACTATTCCTCTTCTTGAGCTATGGAATGGTCATTCCATTCCCACTGATTATTAAAATCATCATCTCTCTTCATTTATTTCTCTCTCTCTTTCTTTTGCAACTCAATCCAAAATATATATATAATAGGTAATTAACGTTAATTTCTCTCTCTCTCTCTCTCTCTCTCTCTCTCTCTCTATATATATATATATATATATATATATATATATATAATATGAATATTATATACTTGACGCACGCCTATATATATATACGTGTCACATGCCCATATATATAACTTGGTAAATTTTAAGTTGTGAAAGAAAATGAACGTTATTGTTTTATCACTTTCAGTTTTTAATAAAATATTAATTTTATTTTGTATAAAAGATTATATTAATTTTAACTAGAAGAAAAAGACGAATTATATCTTGGTTTAGAAAGTTTTAATTGAATGGGTAATTAATTTTTTTTCACATGGTAATTAAATTAAAGTTGGTTAAATGTCTCATTTTAAAAACTGATTATGTTTTCTTTGAAAAAGTATAGCATGTTGGAAGGTACTCTCATTTCATTCCTACGTCATTCTTTATCTGCAACCAAATATTGAAATGAGAATGGTCATTATATTCTATTTTCATTCTCATTTCATTTTCAGTTTCATTCTATTTTATTATTGCGTATTAAACTAGTCCTCCATAGATCATGTAGGGAGAGAAGTATTACAATCACCATGATTTTTTTGAAAGAGAGAGAGGATTTGTTGGCAATAGCATGCTGTCAGATTTATCATATCAAGGGCATTTAGGAGATTTGGTTTAGAAAATCCATATGTAAACAAATGATGTCTACAATCAGGTTAAATATAAGAGGGTTACAATGGTAAACGCACCTCATCTGTTATAAACAAAGGCCCAAAGTCTTGAGAAGGGTGTTAGGACCATTTAATTAAAAAAAAAGGCAAAACTAGATCCTCAAGTAACTGATTAGAGATGGGCCTGGCATGGCCTGATTTTCCCTGGTTGATTCCAGGCCTGAATCTAGTCCAAATCCCATAGTATTGGATCCCATGAGGGCGGTCTAGAACATACCCAACTTCAAGCCTTTGAAAGGCAGCTGAATGATGGCCCAAATAATAAAGGGAGAAAAACGTTGTTAAAATATCGATTTTTTTGTTGTTGTTGTTACACTTTAAATTACCAAAGTGTCCTCAGTCAAAAGTTTATTATATTGTGTTTGGGAACAAGGAATCAGTGCTTTGGATTTGAAATTGAAAAAATTTAGTTTAAAAACTAATTTCAAATTCAAAGTACCGATTAGGTGCTAGCATTACACCTGCTTTCTCTTATCTTCTCATTAGTTGTGACAAGATCAAAGAATAATCAAGGTTTCAACTTTTCAAGTTTCACAAAATATTTGGGTCTCACATTTCAATTTGTTTCCAAAATATGAGAGAGAAATGATCACATTTCATCTCATGTATAGTGTTATTTATTTATTCTTTGTAGTTCATAACTATTTCATATAAAAATGCTTGTCACATACTGTAATTTTGGTTACTTTTCATTGACTATCTCATTTGAGTCAATTTATGGTCCGTTTGGTAACCGTTTATGTTTAGTGTTTATAAAAACAAATTTTTACGATAAACATGTTTGATTATTTTTGTTTTGTTTATAAATTGTCAAAACGCTTTTAAAACAACACTGTTCATAAGCTTTCAAATCTTAAATACCAAAATGATGTTTATTGTTTATGTTTATTAAAAAAAAACTTTTTTTTCTTTTTTATCTAAAATGGTGATTATATTATTTTAATTAAAAATTAAAACTAAAAGTGAGAAAATGAAAAGAAAAAAAAATTATAAAAGGCTATTGTTTGATACAATGATAAAAATATTAGAATTATCAAGTGTAGACAAAATTAAAAAAATAATTATTTAGGGACACCCATACTAAAAAAAACCTTATTTGATGAAAAAAAATAAATAAGTCTCAACCATCTCCTTATCAAAGAAACAAAAATGGTATTTTGTACTCATATTATTCATTCATTTTCAGTGTTGAAAGAAAAATAGAAATTAAAAAAATAAAAAAGAAAGTAGTAGCATAAGAAGTTCAAGAGAAAGGGTATGCCCTCCAAATCCCTCTTCTTAGTCCATACAAATTGGACCGAACTGAACCGTTCATTACGGTTTCAGCTCTAAATTTTAGGAACCGCTCATTACGATTCCGGTTCCAAGTCTTGGAACAGGAATTGAAACCATTGAATATATATATATATATATATATATAATAATATTTTGTTATGTAAAAAATTTTAAACAATGAAGTTATTATAATTATTATAAGGTTAAATACAACTCCTATAATAACCGAATTGAACCAAACTTATTTATTCCGATTTCAAAATTAAAGAACGGTTGAGAACGGTTCTGATTCCGATTTTTTCAATAACTGAAAAGAATCGAATCGTGTGCATCCCCCTACTTGTTAGGACTTTATGGGTTGTGGGTCATTCTAGATTTACATTATCATTTGTAGTGTTTAGATATAAATATGTAACCCAATATTATTTATTTCTTTTTTATGCATATTTTTTGCTCTATTATTACTGTATAGATTTGTTGTAGCATAAACTTGACTTTTTATGCAATTTATTGTATTGATTTTTTTTATAAAAAAAAACAGTTTAGGGTTAACAAACATATTTTTCTGTTTATGATTCTTAAAATAACTCAAACGTTTTTTCGTTATCAAACAACACTCATGTTTATGATAAACAAAATTATAACATAAACACTGTTTATATAAACACTTAAACAATAAATACTAAACATAAACGGTTATCAAACTGGTCCTTAGTTTAAAAACTAATTTCAAATTCGAAGTACCGATTAGGTGCTAGCATTACACCTGCTTTCTCTTATCTTCTCATTAGGTGTGACGAGATCAAAGGATAATCAAGGTTTCAACTTTTCAAGTTTCACAAAATATTTGGGTCTCACATTTCAATTTGTTTCCAAAATATGAGAGAGAAATGATCACATTTCATCTCATGTATAGTGTTATTTATTTATTCTTTGTAGTTCATAACTATTTCGTATAAAAATGCTTGTCACATACTGTAATTTTGGTTACTTTTCATTGACTATCTCCTTTGAGTCAATTTGACGATGGATTAAAGTATTTGGGGGTGATAGCACTACACTTGAAACTATTAGGGGCTCAATTAGAAAAAACATAATCTATAGGGGTCCAGTCAGAATTCGAAGCAAAGTTAATGGACGGAAGCGCAATTTTCCTTATTATCTAGGGTTTCCCATCTCTCAGCCTCAGGGCTCATATATAAACCTAATAAAACCCTAGACTCCCTTCTTCTATTCCACACACCCACACACAATCACGGGGAGAGAGAGGGAGCTCTTTGGAAATGGTGACTTTCAGGGTAAGTTTTAGCATATCTTCTTCTCCTTCTAGGGCTTTCCTCGATTCAATCAAAACCTCCCTTAGATCTAAAAGAATTTTCATCAACTATGTACATAAATATACAATTTGTGTATGAAGGCTTACCTTCTCCGCTTTGTGGTTATGCTTGTTATATGTGATTTGAACTGTGCAAGTGTTTCTCTATTGCTGGATTGTCTGCAGTTTCATCAGTACCAGGTTGTTGGAAGAGCTCTCCCTTCGGAGACCGATGAGCATCCGAAGATCTACCGCATGAAGCTTTGGGCTACCAACGAGGTTCGGGCCAAGTCCAAGTTCTGGTATGCATTTTCATGTGCGTTGTGTGTGTGTTTGTGTACATTGAGATGTTTGATGAGTGTGATTCTAGTAATTTAGATCATGAATGCTTAATTTATGAGTTCGATTGGATTTTTGTTGATTTTGCCCTTAAGGTATTTCTTGAGGAAGCTTAAGAAGGTTAAGAAGAGCAATGGCCAAATGCTCGCAATCAATGAGGTATAACATTCTCATATTTTGACGTATGATTTATTCAGTGGTAAAATGATTTATAATAAGCTAGATTACATATTTCTGGGAAAAAGATTTGTTTTTTTGTTAAATTGTCTATATTTTGAGTTTGTTGTTTAACAAAATAAACATCAGTTTTTGGTTGGTATTATTTACTGCTAATACTTGGATTGCATTGTTATAATCTGCGCTTGTGCCTTACTTTGAGTGGATTGTTCACTTTATGGTGTATACACTGCCACTGATTCAAAACAATTCTGTGATTTGTTTTGTCATTTGGTTCATTACTGTGGTTTTGATTTTTTCTTTGTGCTTTCGATATGGATTGGATCATATAAAAGTACAGTTCTATATGCTTTATCATGAATGGTTTCGTCCTACAGTTTTCTGTGAACAAGTAATGGTGTTTCTGCTATCTATCCTCTTCTTACTTAATGAAGTTTTTACTGCTTGAAAGACCTTGTTATAAATCTTCTTGATTATATGAACAGTCACAATCCCAGTAAAATTGGTTAAATTATAAGTTATATGGATGAATTGCATTTTCTGTATTATTTTTCTTCACAAAGAATTCCATGAGTGTGCTTCCTTTCCATTCACATTCTTCCATAACATATTACAGCACCCCCCACCCACCCAAACAAAACAAAATGAATGTCCCTTTTCGGGACTTGTCAACTTTTTAAGGGGACGTGCAATTAATGCATGTCTCCCTTTGAAATCCAAAACTAACCATCTAAAGATCAAAGACATGTGTTGTTCATTTAGTAAAGTTTTTGAAACCTAAGAACAATATAGGAAAGATGCAATCTTTTTCATTTGACTTTATAGAAGGATAGTTACCTTGGTACATCCCAATATGAAAAAGGTTACTTATTCTGAGACTAAGGGTGTATCTACTTTTTTTCCCTCCTAGAATGGTTGTGGGGGTTCAATTGTTGTTATTATGTATGGAAGGGTCATACGATGCGAAGTTAAAGTCCCTAGTGACGTGCATTATTTGGAAGTTAAATAAATGATGTAGGATCCGCACTTGTTTCATCATTCATTTATTGGTTGGCTCTAGGGATGGCAATGGGGCGGGTACGGCATGGGTTTGCTTAAACCCGTTCCTGCCCTGCTGCCTTCAACACCATTCCCAAACCCGTGGCGGGTTTGGAACGTGACAGAATTTCAAAACCCATCTCCACCCTGTCCCCGCCCGTCTGCCTTAAACACTATCACTTTTTTTTTAAATGTATTTTATTAAGTAATTTGTACTCTTATTTCTTCATTAACTGAAACAAGAAAATCTTATTTTTATTTTTATCCTCTTATTGGGGTTGCTTGCTTTCTTTCAATGATAGAGTGGACAAATTTAAAAAGCTATAATGATCTAGAGGTCTAACTATCAACAGAAATTCGAAGAGTAGCAAACTTGGGTAGGATAATCAGGGAAAAGCTCATTACAACTTAGATTGCTCTCATTATCAATACCCAAAACTTGATTTAGAGACAATTTTCAATATTGCACATGCAAATGATACAACACATTATATATGTATGTGCAAATTATAATTAATGTTAAAACAATTACACATTCTTATAGAAATCTCATAATCATTGCATATTTTAATAAATATAATTAATATTAAAACCCTTACATATTCTTAAAAAAATTCTGAAGAAACAAAAGAAAATTTTCAATAAAAAAAATCATTTAGTAATAGGAAGCAGTAAGCACTCTGATTTCTTTTACCTATTTGATTTTTAGTAGTAATAAAATATATAGGCAGGCCAGGGCAGGTACGGGGCGGGTTATTGTAGAGTCCCAAACCTGCCCCGTACCTGCGACGGGTTTTGGTTTCCTTTCCCAAACCTGCCCCTACGGAAACATACCTGTCCTATACGGGGTGGGGCGGACAAAATTGCCATCCCTAGTTGGCTCCTATAGAACATGAAATCAGGGTTCAGGATTTTGATGCAACTCTGTTAACCTTTTAAAACTTCCAATTGTGTTAGTATGCAGCAATTACTAATAACAGCAATGGCAGAAATTTATGGGAAAAAAGGAATACCTGCACATTGCTTTCCTCCTTTAGATTCTCCTTTGCCTTCTTGCATAATACCCAACCTACACCAAGATATTACTGAAGAACCCTTTTCTTTACCATCCCACAAAGAGGAGAACTGTTAAAAAGTAAACTCTAGCCCTAATAATGACCAAAATTCTTTCACAAGAGAAGCAAAAAGGAAAATGTGTACCAAAGGAAGCACAAGTTAACATAAAAAGTTCAAACAACAGCACCTTAACTTGGGACATAAGCAATTGAGGTGGGAATTTAAGTATATTTCTATCTCTTGCTTATTTATGGATTGGTGATTTGGTGATTTGGTAATTGACTTTATATGTGATAAGCCAAGCCACTAGTGTTATTTTTTTTGTTCTCATCACTGTAGATTGTTGTTTTCCATAAATATTAGTTTACAGTTTTAATGACAACAGTGCTGTTCTTGTTATTTACTTTTATTGCTAAACTAATACTGGTGATAATTCACTTTTATTAGTTGTAAACTATTGTTTCATCAATAATAGTTTGCTGTTTTAATGGCACATCAGTCTTTATCTCAAATGCTATGCTAATCATTTGCTTTTATTGATTAACTAATAAAAGTGAATTATCCAAGTATGTTTTGAATCTTTTCTTATGATTCCGTTTATTTTCCAATTTGAATATTGCTCATTGTTTGACATCATTGATCTTAATGCTAAAAAAACTTGTTGTAAAGGAAAATTATATATTTTTAAAATAATTATTGTTAGCTTCTGTTAGTTCACAACTGAGGATAACAAAAGCCACTAGCATTCTAGGAACACATCAGTTTGTCTAATAACAAACATGAATGTCTATCATTAGTGAGCTCACTGGCCCTTGAGTACTGCCTTCATCAATGCTGGATGCACATTTGTTTGCTAACTAAAGCTCATGGGTATTAGAAGTAGAGGTATCATTTCACATATTGTAGTAATTTATCATTTCAAGTGAATTGTACTTCTGCAGTTAAGAGATTACCCTCTAGTGTCAGAATATGGTATTTGTTCAGATTTATATAACTTCTTATTACCTACATTTGCATGTTTTGTGACATTAGTCGATACAGTTGAAATGTTGGATGAAAAGTTATTCCTCATTATGCTTTAAAAGCAAAAAAAAATCCTACTGTATTTCTGCTGTATTTTTCATTTTATTATTTGTAATTTTATGATTGAATCCACCATTGCTGCATGACTTTCCATGGTTTTGAAGAATCGTCTTTTTGTGATCATGACTTTATATTACTAAATCTATTTTGTAGATTTTTGAGAAGAGCCCAACCAAGATCAAGAATTATGGTATCTGGTTGCGCTATCAAAGTCGAACTGGTTATCACAACATGTACAAGGAGTACCGTGACACCACTTTGAATGGTGGTGTTGAACAGATGTACACGGAGATGGCTTCCCGCCACAGGGTCCGTTGTCATTGCATTCAGATCATCAAGACAGCCACTATCCCTGCAAAGCTTTGCAAGAGGGAGAGCACCAAACAATTCCACAACTCCAAAATCAAGTTCCCCTTGGTGTTCAGGAAGGTTAGGCCACCAACTAGGAAGCTCAAAACCACATACAAGGCGTCTAGGCCAAACTTGTTTATGTAACTCTCTTGATTATATATCAAAGGAGCTATAAGGGAGAGGGGTAAGACAGGACCAATATCTGAATTTGTTATTTTACTAGTCTTTTTTGTTTTTCTTTTTGGGATATTGTTTTTGAGAATTTTGCAATATTGGACTGAAGATTTCTTTCCTGGATCTTCTGAAATATTTTTTTGCTTACTTGAATGTGTCAGTACTTGTTTCTGGATTTGATTGTCATTTTTATTACAGCTTCCCTTCTCTTTAAGTTAATCTGTTTTTGGTGCCTCCAGATTCAGAGTCTTGATTGTTTAACTTTTTATTTGATTGAGATATGGTTTTTGAATGTTGAAAGATTCTTGGCCTATTACAGTTAAATCAAAAGGTACTGGTTCAATGGTATGAATTGCTTTCCTTGAGTTAATCTTAGAGCTAACTTCTGAATTGGAATTATGTAATTAGAAAACCTGATTTTGCTTTCATGGTGTAATGACGAACCTCTGTAATGAAATCTAGGACACTGCTTGAGGCCTCTTCATACTACTTGAGCAACAACATAGTTCTCCTGTATGGAAAGGATTTCTATATTAGTAGGTTTTGGTAGAAAGAGCTTTGGTAAAAACAAGTTGCAGATTTTGAAAATTTGTATGCCAAGCGATTAACCTGGTAAAATATTTCTCTTAATCACGACTGTTGAGAATGAACTAAACAAAAGGATAATGGTTGTCTTGCCTTTGATCAACCCATTTTCAATTTTCTCAAGAGAGTTTTTAATTTTTATCTTAATTTTTTCTTTTTTCTTTCTCTTAAAACAATTCTAGCACAATTTATTGTTTTGAATTGGGATGGCAACGGAGCGGGTATGTTAAAACCCTATTCCGGAAATACTAAATCCATCTCTCGTTAAGAACCCTAATGGATTTGTGATAAGCATACCACCACCACCCTATTTATTTTTAAGCATTTGCATATTTTTGTTAATTATCATAAATTTTAACTATTTACATGTTTTTAGTAATTGACATATATTATTATACATACTTGTTTTATTTCCTTTTATATTTTTATATGATATATAATTGTATTTATATATTACTCTTATTTTATTGTATTTTCTTTTTATATATATATATATATATATATATATTTATTATTATTATATATATTTATATTTATTTATTGTATTTTATAAAAGTTTTTTTATTCTTATTGACTTATAATTTTGTATTTTTTATATTATATTTTTATATTATATATAATTGTATTTATATATAGCTCTTATTCTATTGTATTTTCTTCTTATAAATATATATCTTTATATATATATTATATATTTATTTATTATTATTATATATATCTTTATATTTATATATATATATATATATATATTGTATTTTATAAAAGATTTTTTTTCTTATTGACTTATAATTTTGTATTTATTGTATTTTATTTTTTTATATTTATATTTCTATTTTTTGAGTAACCAAATTTTTATTTATTGTATTTTTTAATTTTTTTATTCTTGTTTTTATAAAATTTTAATTTATTGTATTATATTATATTATATTTTTGAGCAAACAAAATTTTTATTTATTGTATTTTATAAACAAATCAAAAATAAAAATTTGAACTAAAAAATGAAATCTGAAACTGAAAGTTTCGTTATGAAATTATCAAATTATGCTTAATAATTCTCAAAATTTTAACATCACTTTTATTTTTTTAGAAATGGTAACTACATTAGCATAGGTGATTTCTATGTGACTTTTAAGAAAATAAAAATAAAAACTAAAATCAGAAGGTTATCAAATAGACCAAATAAATAAATAAAAAACTTTGAAAATGTTGTTCTCACGTGAGAAAAGTACATGGTGTAGTCGAGTGTAGGTAAACACGTAGTTGCTCCTTTTTGCAACCAAATCCCATCAACATATGAATTTGACCACTTACAAAGCGTTGTTTGTTTTGTTGATCTCTTTATAAATTGCACATTGAAACTAGTAGGGATTGTAATGATTACCATGTAAATATGCTTTTGTTTGTAATGATTCATATGGGTTCTCCTTTGTGATATATATATATATATATATATATTAAAAACATGTTGTAGCAGCTGTAACTCCATTTTATTCAATCTTCACATAGACTCTCTCCATCACCCTTAATCAAAGAATCTCCTTTACCACATTGGAGATCATTAGAGGACAACAAACATATAATCATAACAATGTCTAAAGAAATCAAAGTTAGTTATTATCAAAACATCTTCTTTTGAGTAAAAGACATTTTTGTCTTTCTTCTCAGTATTTTTTTTTTTTGCAAAAAAAAGGAACTAAATGCATGCACCACTGAGTTTTCTTTGTTCTGATTTCTTTTTATTTATTTTTTAACCAAATGGGAATGACTCTTTTGAGTAAAAGACATTTTTACCTAAAAGCTCCATTAATAATTTGGTGAAGAAGTAAATAATGTTAAAAAAACGAAAGTAAGAAAAAGCAAAGTCAATGAAAGAAAAATAAATTTCTTGTTTGTATTTGGTTACAATGAAAAATTCCAAAAAAAAGTTATTACAGCAACACTATTTTATAAATTGAAGAACCGAAAGTTCACAAGAAAATATTCCTTTCCCGAAAGTTCTCCTTTTCTTCCTAACCAAAACTTTCAATTTCTACAATCTCATGACCTTCAGCCTGAGAATTTATTTTTATAAACTCAGTACATGCATGGCACAAAGATACACCAATTACATCTCCCTCTCTCTCTCTCTCTCTCTCTCTCTCTATATATATATATATATATATATATTATCTCGATGTGAATGACATTATCATGAAAATGGAGAAATCAAGCATGTGCTCAAGTGTTGGCGGGCCTATTTAAGGCAGCTTTAAACTACAGAAACAAAAGTAGCATGATGAGGTTGTCCGGGTCCAAATCCACCCTTCACAAAGCTGGCCTCAAACCCTCCTCTTTTCTCTTTTTTGACGGTAAGAAGATTATACCATTGAACCAGAGACTCTTTGATTAAAATATTTATACCATTAAACATTTGAACTAAAGGCTTTTTGGTTAAAATATAATATCGTTGCTGTATCAAATATTATGGATTTTTTTGTGTGTTTGTTTGTCATAAGAATAGTATTTATTTTCTAGGCATGCATAAAATAAGGCCTCACTTCCATAGGAATGTGCATCCTCTGCACCAACCTTTTCATCTCTCCATTCATTAACTTTTTGTTTGGGGACTCTTGCAAAGAAAAGAAAGGATATATATATTTTTTTAATTTAGGAGGGGTGAAAAAGGAAGTGAAGACAATAATCTCTCCTCTAGATTTTTATTATTAATATTATTTTAATCATTATAAAACTTTTTTTTTTTTTGCCCTTTTACCTCCTTATAGACTCCCAATTAAGAGTATAAAAAACGAAGGCAAAACAAACAATAAGTAGTTAGATTCATTTTCACTTCACTCCATTTTCTTTCATTTGTGATAGGAAAAGAAAGGTGGGAATAAGGGATGATTAACATCTCTTCATTGCTTCTCTTAGAATCCCAAATTCCCTCCCTCTTTCCTTTCCTTTCCTTGCCTTTCCTTTCTTTCCATTTCTTTATATCCTACCTCTAATATTAATTTTCCCATGCATGAAATCTAAAGGCGTAGATAGATATTATGAGCCCCACATTGTTGAAACTAGCACTTTTTTTCCTTTTTTCTTAATTAATCAAATCTGCTCATATCCACCACCATCAAGCACTATGAAAGACCAATGCTTGATAACCCATAACTAACAAAGTGCTTTTGCTTCCTTTTATGCTCTCAAATCATATCACAATTGCTTATTTACACAAAAACAAGTAGATGGATCTTTAGAACAGCTATCATTATATATATATATATATATATTCACTTTTTGTATAACCTTATATATATATATGCTGAAAGCTCCCATTCCCAATCAAACTCTTATAAACCTTCAACTGGATCTATTTCTATCTTGAGAAAGATTCATCAAAAGCTGAAAACTACCATTGAAACTTGAGAGAGAGAGAGAGAACTGTAGAAATTAATTCTCTCTCTACTTGAGTTTCTTTACAGTCAAATCAGTTTGAAGTAGGTTTGTTTTCTGCTATCAATTTCTTTGTTTTTAAAGTAATTTTTTCGGTTTGAGTTTCTGAGAATGAAAATATTAAAGAAGCTGTGGATCATCAATATTCCTGCAAGCTTTGCTCTTCTTGTTCTACCATTTGCCACTGCTAATAAGAGCACCAAAAACAACATTCACAAGGTAAGTCATTTATGTGCCTTTTTCCTTTCTTTTTCTTTTTTTTTTTGGGTAAAAACCCATGAACTATACAAAGTAACAGATAGATATATATACACACACACACACACACATTAGATTGGGAAGTTTTCTGATGCATTAGTAGAATTAACTAGTTTTTGATGAATTATTATACAGGTGAGCTCTCAGATGAGAAATGATATAGAACTTCATGGGCTTCTATTGTGGGCTTCAATGGGCTTTTTAATGCCCGTTGGCATACTTACAATTAGAATGTCAAACAGACACGAATCTGGGAGAAGGCCTGAAGTTCTTTTCTATTTCCATGCTATTTTGCAGGTAATAATATTAATAATTAAGCTCTTCTTTTTTCTTCTGCATTTTCACTTAATTTTCTACTATCAATGAGAATAAACTACTATAACACTGTCGGTAACAAACTTTTAGGTCACCAATTTTTTTAAAAAATATGATCCTGCTTTAAGGTCGTCAGGTTTCATCATTAAAAAGTTTTTGTTTTTATTTATTGTTTGCAACATCATCATAGCCCACTTTGAATGATGGTGAGCAAAATTATAATAAAAATTACTTTATACCACACTTGTGACCCTTTTTTTTTTTTTTTTTTTGTTTAGCCCACAGTAACCCTTATTTATTATGATTACTTGGGTGGTAAGAAAAGGGAATAATTATGCAGTTTTAACACTGCATCTTAATATTACTATATGATTAATATTTGGAAACTTTTATTAACTCTTGTTAATTTTGTTGTAGAAAATTCACAAGAATAATTCATCATCCCTAATCCCTATATAATATTATTTTTTAAGCAAGGTAGATATATATGGCTGAAAGATATCCCATACCAACATGGGTATCATTATGTGATGATTAGCAACTTCCGTTGGACCATCAAGTGTAAGAATTTGAATTTAAGTCTAAGTTAGGGTTTAAGTCTAAGTCATATAATTCTTTTAAATGAATGTCGCGCACTGTTATTTTTTCTTTATGACATAAAATTTATTGCTTTCGTGCTCCCACTCTCACACTCGCACCCACTTTGTATGACTTAGATTTGAGTTTGGCTATAATACCAAAAACTATATATATATTTTTTTTGGGTCCATTTTATTTTTTTGTACAGATGATTTCGGTACTTCTTGCCACTGTTGGAGCAGTACTCTCCATAAAAAACTTCGAGAATTCATTCAGCAACAGCCACCAGAGAATAGGGCTAGCACTGTATGGAGCCATTTGGATGCAAGCTGTGATTGGATTTTGCAGGCCTAGAAGGTTATTTGCAATCTTCAATTATTTTCACATTTGAATATAAGGGTGGTCTATAATTAATGTATTTAATTTGTCAAATTAGCCTTGGAATTTTGACATATTGCAGTGGAAGTAAAAGAAGAACATGGTACTTTGTGCATTGGGTACTTGGAACAACAATTTCTCTAGTGGGAATTCTCAACATCTACACAGGCTTGAAAGCTTACCACAAGAGAACATCAAGAAGTATTAGATGTTGGACCATTCTTTTCACAGCAGAGGTCACTTTGATGGCTTTCTTCTACCTTTTTCAAGACAAATGGGAGTACATGAAAAAGCAAGGAGTGATTTTGGGGACTGAGACGACAGTCACACCTTCTGATCAAATCATCATATCTCCTCCTCAAAGGGACAAGGACAACCAAAAGGAGCTCTTGACTGAGCCATGTAGGAAGAGCAATGCACTTGGGACTTATTTCACCAGAAGCAATGCCCTCAGGAAATTATTTCAACTAACATAAAAATAAAATATATTAAAATAAAAATAAAAATGTTTTCACATTTTGTATGATTTTTCATTTGGTGTGTAGCCTTTACTAAAATTCTAATTTTTTGATGCTTGTACTTTGTATCAACCAAGGTGCATTTCTCAAGAATGTATGTATGTAATGAAGTACATGCATCAAAAAATGGAGTGGAATAGTGCATGCTTTCTTTTATGGTATTTTGTTTGTTTTCTTTTGAAAGATTTGATATTTTAGTAAAAGATGTAAAAATGTGTACAATGTAGTATATATGAAAATTGGGGCCTTATTATTTTGTGTTCTATTGAAAGATTTGATTTTAAAGTCAGATGTAACCACCAAAGTGTAGCAGATATGAAAATGGGGCCTTCCTGTAAAGCAGAGCAGTTAATTAGGAGATGAACTAGTGCTTTGGATAAGAAATTTCAAAAGCTTGTAATCATGTTTGATAATACTGAATAAAAGATTGCTATGAGAGATAATAAGTAGAGTGATTTGACAACAAACATTATGTTCCATAATATTATTAATTGTGATATTGTGAGAAAGACTGTTTCAGAGAGACAGAGAGCAAACTTTGGAGCTTGGACACCAAGAGCTGTTCCATGAACTCTTGAATGCTCAATTGCTTAACAGCCCAGCCAATCTGGTCACTCATCATCTGATCAATGTTACATACTGTATTAGTTAGTTGGAGATTGGTTGAGAGAGAGAGAGAGAGAGATGGAGTCCATCTGCATTACCCAATAACAAAGGACATGCTCCAAATAATAACACAAATACTATAGGGGCCCCACTGCATAATTCAGAACTGAACAAAATTTCATGCCTGATGAACCTCATAGATCTAAAAAGGTAAAAAAGTTAAAGAAAGTCTTAAAGCTAGGGTTCAACTCAAAATTATTACATTAACAGCTATGAATTCTCGAAGTACAGATGCAAGTTGCAGAAAGAAGATGAAGCAACCTCTAAGAGCTATATTTAAATTAAACCTTGAATAAGCAAAGATTGATGTGGCCACAAGCAGTGCAGAAAAAAAACTGATTCAAGGCTTGAATGCAGAGAAGGCCACAACGGAGTTATGTCCACCAAATCCAAATGAATTTGAAATTGCTGCAATGTCATGAAAAAGTCAAATGTCAGTAAATCTGATGGCTTGGCTACCACGAATAGGGTTGTTGATCTCCTTTTTTTGTGATGGAAGATATTTAACAAGTCCATGGGAGAGGGTCTTACCAACATTCACTTCATGTTGTTGTTTTTTATTTGCAACAGTGTCAAACTCAACTGAGGACTCCGGGTTCTGCATTTAGCAAACAGAAGAAATCAAGAATCACAACTATGCAAACTGAATGAACCAAAAGAGTTTGAAGTTGGTTGACATTGAGCACGAGTCAGTTTTGCAGACTTGCCAAGAAGACCAAAAGAGAGAACATAAAATTTAAAAGCTTTACAACTCTGCAGAAAATGAAAGAAGCAATATGAACATACTATTTCCATATTGATTGATAGATATTCAGGCTGGTAATCGTAGTCATATGGCACTAAATGTATCTTCTTCGTCTTGTAACCAATTTTCTTGATAGAAGTAATTAAGTTATTAAATAAATAAGAAATTGAATCTTTATTATATGAGTTCACAAACAGTAACTGTAAAATTCCAAGCTTCCTACATGGTAATTATATTAGAATAATAACCTTTAAACTGTCATTTAGGACATGTTCAAATGACTAATGCACATCACTAGATAACAACTACTCATTGCCAATCAGAAAAATGTTGAAATAAACTGACTGTCACAATGTTATATAGATAAATAGTGGCTAATGGACATACAAATTGATTTATTGTGGGATGCAGCCACCCAGTAGTAATGGCTTTTACTGTAGCAATGGCTTCCAAACCTCCAGCAGCGCCAAGGCAGTGACCTATCATTGACTGAAACAAACCGAAAAGTAAGAAGAAAAGGCATCAATCAGAAAACTACAAGAAAGCAACAGCACTGCATAATTGAATATTCTGCTCGAATCAGAAAGTACTACAATTACAAGACAATCTACTCATGCAAAAACATATATGTGAGAGAGAGAGAGAGAGAGTCTTCACCTTCGTTGCATTCATTTTGATCCCTGAAGTGTTCTTGAATACCTTCTTTACAGCATTCACTTCAGCCAGATCACCAACTACAGTTGAGGTCGCATGTGCATTGATGTAGTTTACCTGAAAAATAAGGATAAGTTTGATTAATCAATTCACCATTTCAGAAATTTCAACATATTTCTGTTCTTAAATATAACCAGACATGGAGACAGACATCAATCACAATTACATAAAGCAAGGTTGGGTTGATAAACAATTGATGACCACTTTCAGTGCAATATTTTTGTCCTCTATCCCAATCTCCAACTGCAGATGGGATGTTCTGACATACTTTACCTTTCACCACACCTGGCGAGAAAATGCATCGAGACACCACCTTAAAAACCAAGATATATCATTCATAGGGCAGGAGTTGACATAGAGAAATGATCAAGGATTGAGTTAATGCAACCAACAGCATGCAAAATGGCCATAGCCATTTCAAATATGAATACGATAAAATCTTAAATTTGCACCAGCATTTGATTTGTAGTTCTTTCATGGCAAATGCATAACAGGCCAAATCAACTCATTCTCCAAGTTTTACAAAATCAATTAATTCAATCGAAAGGTGCTAGTTGCACTACGATGGCATATTGGTGAAACATGCAATAACAACAACCACCGCCCAAAAAAACAAAAAGGTTTTGAGCTCTGTAACCATTTTAACAGGTTAAAGTTGACTTAGTTTACCGGCATAACATTTATGTTGACTCTAACAAATAGTTCAAGTAACAACCACCATACTTCAGCAGGCAGCAACATGTTCTTCTTGTAATATTCTACAAAACTAAGATTTACTTTTTTCATTTTCTCCACATGAGCTTGAGAAAATGCAAACCATTAGCTGATGCATATTTGAGTTATTGTTATGACGTTTGAACATAAAACAAATAAGTTTTATCTCACAAGATTTGAGGCCATTTAGAAGGAAAGAACAAAACAAAACAAACAAACAAACAAAAGCCATCACATGGTATAAGAACTTGATTCAAGGAAAAGAAAGCAAGTACCTCCTCTGGTGACACACCAGCATCTTCGAGGCTTCTCTCAATGCATGAAGAAACACCAAGTCCATCAGATCTTGGATCAGTCATATGATAAGCATCACAATTTACAGCACCTCCTAAATACTCAGCAATTATTGGTGCACCTCGTTTCATTGCATGTTCCAAGCTCTCCATTACCTACCAAGAATGTAGAAAATATTGCAAACATGTATTAAGATTCCTTTCATAAAGTATAGACCATGTTACTCAACTGGAAATTATATGGGGATTCTGTGTGAGTATGCATGTGTGCCTGATAGGGGATAGATTGTGCTCATGCATTCAGAACAAGGGGATGAGATGCAAAAGTGATCCAACGACAAATAAATATCAAGAAACAAGTGAATCTCACAAGGAAAATTTTTTGTTAGTGCCTGAGAGATTATTTTATTAAAATTGGTCTACAATTCACCAAACAAACACAAAACAACCCTACCAGCAAAAAGAGGGGAAAAAAAATTAAAAAATAAAGAGTCTACAGATTCAATAAGCAATTTCCTTTAAATTAACCAAACAAATCATCATTTCCCTTTAGATTTACACAGTCAATACATGGCGCTTTGTCAGATATCATGCTTTGAGGCACAACAGGGGTCACTGGCAATTCACTATGCATAATCTACAATGTATTTCACTCCTTTGCTGGTGCACCCTGAAGCGCCCAAGAGCAAGGCAGTAAAGCTTAAGTTGTTGGGTTCCAACAACACTTGGACTTTCATTTTAGCAGTGCCCAGACCATTATCTAAAAGATAAAAGAAAGAAAGAAAAGCAGAAAATCAATGTGTATATGACTAGGAGCAGACTTACTAATACTCCAGCTCCTTCGCCCATAACAAAGCCATCTCGATCTTTGTCCCATGGCCTAGAAGCGGTTTTTGGATCATCATTTCTTTGAGACAGAGCTCTACATGCAACGAAACCCCCCAGCCCAATAGGAATAATGGCAGCTTCAGTTCCACCAGCAATCATCAAATCGGCCTCACCTCGACGTATGTGATTGGCAGCAGCATAGAAGCAATAATTGGAGGTAGCACAAGCAGTTGAAATTGAATAGTTTGGTCCCATAAAACCAAGTTCAATTGCAAGCAAGGCAGAGCCCATGTTTGTAATGGCATAAGGTATGAAAAACGGGGTAATTTTCCTGTAACCTCTCTCTATGAGAGCCTGAACACCATCAGAGAACACTGTAAGACCACCCATCCCTGTTCCAACAAGCACACCAGCTCGTTCCTTATCAACCTGTTAAGGATACAGAAGCAAGGCAAGTTATGAGCCCGATATGGCATTTGCAAGGCAAGTTAAGAGTCAGCATATCAGAAAATAGTTCATTGTTCCTTCATTTCTTTATTTTTTTCCTTTGATGAGTTACAGTCCCACACTTTTTGCAAATTTGTTTTCTTCTTCCCCCATTTAGGCTTGGCTTCAGTACTCACTTAATCAGTCAATGACGCACTTAGTTCAAGGACCTTAAACCATTAACCAAAACGAAAAAGATTGTACCAAATGATTCCAAGTGATTTAGCAATGAACAGAAGTAAGTATATCACAATCTTGGTAAACAAAGAGTTCACTGCAGTGGCTGCTCCAACGAGTACTTTCTGCTGATGTTTCATTATATTATCACACCCAGGTTCACAATTTTCTGCACTTCAGCTTTATTGTCCCATGTTCATTTTGTTGCATGTTATTATTATCAAGAGAAGAATCTTATTTATATAAGTATATCTAATTTAAAATGGCGAAAACCAAGAGAGTTGCTCACCAAAAAGAATACCAAGATATAAAGATTTGTGGACGGTTATAAGAGCTCTTCAACACTGGCAGATATATAATGTGGAATATAACCGAGAAAAGGAACAGCATAAACTGATCAAGTAACAAGATATTTCATGTTGCATGGACTCGGTTATGTGTGTCTGGTGCAAGCAAGTGTTGTTGTATTTATCAAATTTTCTAACCCAAAGACACGGGGAAAGAACTAATAAGGCTAATGTTCATATCATTTAATTTCATTTTTTGGAGTAAAATAATACTTTTGTACCATACACTGTTCAATAGTGGCATTTCACTTGTTTTGAAGAAATAATGTAACAGAAGGAACATGATAAGAGAATTTTATCTACAACTATATTATAAAATTGGACCATTGAATATGCTTGTGAGGAGACATGTCAAACAATATCCCATACCCATGTCCACTTGTCATGTGTTTGACACGGGTAATTCAGGTAATTAAGGCATTTTCGAAGATACACATGCAATGCTTAAGCACCATGTAAAAAATGCATGGCATTTAAGCAACATTTAGATTACAAAGTGTAGTGATTCAATATACTTAGTAACATGAATAGAGGTGTCGGAGAAAATGTTGGACTGTAATTTAATGGAAAATATGGCCAATAAGGAGAACAGGATTCATAAAAGCGACTCAAACTTGATGTCATGTCTTTCATGAGTTGAGTTAACACTATGGGGCCAGCACTTAAATCATATAAAATAAATAGGCATGGGTTTCAGAGAAAATGTTGGAACTTGGAGGCAAAAATATGGCAATTGCAATCACAATACAGGATGGTAAGCATATAAGAACCAAATCAAGTTATCAAAAGTATAACAAAGGCTGAAAGTGGCAAGTGCATTGCTCAAGGCAACAGACAGCCTTACTCAAGCCCACAAATGACAAACACCTAAAACCAGAAAGGCATAAAGTGAGCATTGCCTAATCCAGAGGAACACACTAGCAACGACGTAGTAAAAAGCCACATTGTGAACAGCACCTGTTTTAAGTAAATGAAATCTGTGGCTTAATTCAGAGATATGCATGATTATTAGCCTCACAATCAATCAATACCTTGATACTAGACCAAATTATCTTTTGTCTTTTCAACAAATAAAACTTTACCAAACTTGGCTAAAAGAAAGAGGCACAACCCAAGTACACACGGAATACGCAAATGTTCAAATCTATTTATCTAGATGTAAATTGGAAGAGCTTGCCCAATATCTCCACATCAAACAAAGGGGAGACATATCCCAAACCCACCTCACATTAGAGAGTTTAGAAAATCAGCCAATCTGTTTCCACTTACAAATCTGGAAGTGCTGAAGCAAGAATAACATAAATAGTGCCAGATTTTCACACTTTATGTATGAGAAACATCAATAAACCTGTGTGGAGGGGGCACTTTGCATGGTGTCCCGGGGATTAGTTGGGGCAAAGCCCCAGACACCCCGGTTACAAAAAAAATCAATAAAATTATTATTTTTTTAACTTTGGTGGACTAGTTCAACATGAAAATTTTCATTGGTTTTCTGGAGTCATGATTGCATTGCAAAATCAATCATTTATACCATCTCAATTCTACATTGCACCAACATATACTTTTCTATGTATTTTATCACTTGGTGACATTAGAAACTTTTCTAAATCTCTGCATCAAGTAGGTTCTACAGTTTTTTTTACCCAGGTATATTCTACATTCACAGACAAAGAAAAGGGAAATTTTTTTACGATAAGTTATCAATTTTAGCATTGTTATTTACATATGGTGCATCACAGATTTTTCTCTCTTTTTTTTTAATAAAAAAATGATCCAAAAGGTCTAACCACCGGAACAGAGCTGATCTCTTTTCAAGTTTGAAACAGCTGTCCAAAGCTGCAAGGTGAATTCCCACTGGAGAGCAGTCACTGCCAAAGATCAAGGCTAAGAATTCTCTCTCTCCCCCAGGCTTTAGATCCCTCTCAAAGTATAATGACAAGTTCATGCTTCAAATATGTAAACATTTATAATTTTATCTAAAGAAACAAAATCTCGTTAATTGCAAAAGGAAAAATGAAGGG
Source organism: Cornus controversa (assembly GCA_026545225.1). Taxonomy (NCBI): domain Eukaryota; kingdom Viridiplantae; phylum Streptophyta; class Magnoliopsida; order Cornales; family Cornaceae; genus Cornus; species Cornus controversa. Next base: position 53,794,829 of record CM048849.1, on the reverse strand, counting down.
CAAGGTAGTTGGTCCTAGCATCAAGGCCATGATAGTGTTAGAAAAAAATTTTTTTTTTTTTTTTCTTTCTTGAAATTTCTCAATGATAAAGCGTGAGCATCTGAAATTTATGTTATGTTTCCTTCAGGACTACCAGATTTATGAGCGGAAACAGATTGGCTTATGTTTTTGATAATAGACATAAAGTTTCACACACACAAATTTCCGACCATAATTCAAAGATGACAAGAATTTCACCTTGTGACAAACTATAAGATATATACGGAGTAATAACATGAAAATGATATGACTTAGTAAATCCTTTTAATACAAAACAGAACAGGGAAGACAAATGAATTTCTTAATATAAAAAGACAGAAACATGCATTCCCACACACACAAAATAGCATTATTTAATCCAGTACAGGCCTCCATAACATCCAAATTAGACAAACAATACATATATGTATGTACATATGCACTAGATTACGGTGAATGCATTTGTGTGCACTCACAAGTTCCACGAACGTGTATAAAAAACATAAATCCACATATAAGCAAGAACAAAACTCAAATCTGAATCATTAGCAAGCTCCAAAATGCACCCAAATTGAATGTCCCACCCCAAAAAGGGGTAACTGATTTGTTCATGCATGTTCATTTTACCACATATTAGTAAAGAAACAACCTTAGATCCAAACTTCAGACAAAATTGTGAAAAACCACAAACTCATCAAATCCAAGAAATAACCAAAACCCACAACGAGAAAATCGAAAAAAACCAGAACATTGATGGCATTCCCATTCAACTTGTAAACCAATTAACTACCAAGCAAACAATTAGTAACAAAATTGGAGATTTGAAGTCAATATCGTTGAGAAATTACAGACCTTTCCAATACTATCGCCGCCGAGATCAGCATCTTCGAGCGCCTTCTTGCCCGCAACAATGCAGTAGCGAAGGCAATCATCGAGACGCCTATCGTTCTTGCCATCGATGTACCCTTGTGCGCTGAACCCGCGGATCTGACCACCGAATCGGGTGGGAAATTTGGAGGCATCGAATCGGTCGATGGGTGTGATACCACTCTCGCCGGAGAGGAGCTTGTCGTAGTAGGCGTCGACATCGTTGCCGAAGACGGAGACGAGGCCCATCCCTGTGATGACCACGCGCTTCTTCGGATCTTTCTCGCGCTTGGGGGCAGAGACTGTGGCTGATTGGGTCGATGCTGATATGAAGGAGAGCTTTCGGGGGGTGGTGATGGTGGTGGTTGGTGGTTTAGCATTGTTGGTAGTGAGGTTTGGGGAGTGTTTGCGAAGTGGGTCGAGTGGGGATGGTCGGAGGGAAGGAGATTGGAGGGCTTGCATGGTGGTGGTGATGTTGGTGTAAAGCTAGAGATATAGAGAGAGAGTATCAGAGAGAGTGGGGGGAAGGCGATGAGAACGATGTGGTGTTGAAGTTGGGGGGATCTTCAGTTATATACACTTGTGTGTGTAAAATATTAAATAATCACACACACAATCGAATATATATATATACACTGAAACCAAACCATGTGTTTTGGCCTCTTGGTTACTTGTTGAGCACACGTATGAATTTGCTCTCCTTCACCAGCCATTTTCCATGACACCAATTTGTCAATGTTACAGCTTAAACCCTGCTTTTGTTTACACAACGAAAGAAGAGCTTGAAAGAGATTTAACAGTACTGAATTACTTATCCTCTTATCTTGCTTCGAAAAAATTGTGGAAGAGAGAGAGAAATCACACCGATGAAATAAAAATTTAATCCCATAAATTATAATTAAAATAGTAAATTATTTTATCATATTTATAAGGGTAAATTACTTTGACACCCTAAGGGCTTGTTTGGATAACCAGGAGAGAAAAGAAAAGAAATGATAACTTAAGTTATGAGAGAAAAGAAAAGAAAAGAAATGAGAGGATAACATGTATTTTTGTTTGGATGAATTATGAAAGAAAAGAAAAGAAATGATAACGTTGTTGTTTGGATAACCTAAATGAGAGAAAAGAAAAGAAACTATTCTAACTAATTTACTGATATGCCCTAATATCTTAAGTTATGATTCAGATGTCATAAAAAAGTTTTATTTTAAAATGTTGTGGACAATTTTGATATTATGAAAGTATCACTTACCAGTTATCATTTCTCTCCAAATCTTCTCATTTTTGAAGGAATAAGAAATGAGAGATTTTGAGGGATTTGGAGGGATAAGCTATTCCTCCAAATCTCTCCCAATCCTTTCTTCTCTCCACATTAGTTATCCAAACACAAAAACCATTATCCTTTCTTTTCTTTTCTCTCCTAATCCTTTCAAATCCATCAATCCATAGATTAAAACTTTTGTAATATTGATTCTGACACTCTTAAATTTGATTAACATAACTCTAACAGCTCCTGATTGTTAGAATTATTAAAAATTAGCTAATATATGCCAAAACTACCTTTTATGTTTGAAAATACTATCATATCATTAATTAGTTGGACCTTTATACCACGCAATAACAAAAAATGATAAACTACACATTTATGCCCTTAACCTGGCTTTTTTTAAATAAAAATTTTTTTTGACCAATTGATATATAAAAGTTTGTTTGATCACTGTTTTAAAATTTTGAGTAATTGATATATAGAAGCTTGTTTGGTAACTGTTTTGAACCATTTTATATCCTAGAGTACTATTTTTAAAAAAGAAAGAGTTATTTTATTCATATCAAAAAGGCAAAAATTAGCTTCTATTTTATTTTATTCAAAGGAAGTATTATTTTATCCTTAGTAAAGTATTCATCCACAAAATGGTTGGAAAGAGTGACCAAATAAGCTTCTATATACCACTTGGTCAAAATTTTAAAAACAGTGACTAAACAAGCTTTTATATGTCAATTGTTCAAGGAATAAGAAAGAAATTTATCATTCTTTTTCTGTTGTGGACTATAAAGGTTCAACTAATTAATGTTATAATTGTATTTTCAAACATGAAAGGTAGTTTCGGCGTAAATTAGTCGACTTCTAATGACTCTAACGGTCGTAAAATATTAGAATTATATTAACCAATTTTCACGGAATGTCATACCCAATATTACAAAAGGTTTAATCTATGAGAAATAAAAGAAAATCTGAGAAATGTCATAGGATTTTATCCCATTATAAATAATAGTAATTCACTTGTTACAAAAATGTAAGGTAAAATGGAAAATTGTAAAAATATTGTTAATATAACAAATTTCGTGTACATGAGATGTTTTCATATTCTTTCTATCATAATATTCATTGGTTTCCACTATATTATTTTCAATTGTGACAAATGCAATATTAATATTCCTATTAAAAATCTAAGATCAATTGCACAGTTAATAAATATGTAAATGATGATCCACGTGTAGCTCAATCCTCCTTCCTCTCTATTCCCTACCATGTGGTGGTTTTTGTAAGTCCAAATCTCAATAAAGTTGTAGTATATTATATATAGTTAAGTCCTACACGTTTCCTCTATTTCCTACCCTATTTTTCATTCTATTTTTATTAATTTTGTAAATACAGTACCTTACTTTTTCTTTTTTTACATACGAAAGTAAATGCAGTCGATGTTTGATAGTGGTCTTTGAAAATAGCAATAGTAGTTACTACAGTTGCACGAGTTTCATTTAATTTATATTTAAAGTCCATAATTTTAGGTGCGGAATGAAAACCATTCTAACCACACAATTTATTAGCAATTGGTGATGGCCTCAATTGTCTTCTCAAAGTATTAAAAGCTTTCTACTCTATACGTGTTTAGTAGGTCAAAAGAGGGCAGCACTGTAAAATCGTAAACTCCATTCATTGAGTGTAAGCAACTGAGATTAAAGCTGGGACTCGAGTGGAGTGGTGGCTACAGTTGACGGCTCAAACATAAGAAAACCACGTTAAAATAACACTATGAAAAGAAACAACGATCATGTCCTATTTATTATGAAAGTCGTTATCATATATGATAGTCGTTATTAGTGCACAATTATACGGCATTCTTTATGTCCTATCTGACTTAATGGCTGGACCTTCTTTAATAAATAACGAGCATGTTCTCTTTATTTTCATAGAGTTTTAGTCCATTGATAACTGTGGCTACTCATTTTGTCATATTGGACTGTCTGCACATTTTTAAAGTAGGTCATGTGAATAGTTTTTTAAATGTTTTAATTACAAATTCTTGTAAAATGTTTTTTAAACTCTACTCTTTTTTTTTTTTTTCCCTTTTTTAAACTTATCTCTTCTCATCTCCTAATTCTCTACTTTTCCATCTCTCCTATTTTTCTCTCTAGCATGGTTCTTTTTTATTTTCTTATTTCTTTACTTTTCCTCTCTTTTATTATTTTTCAATCCCTCGTGCCTTTGTCTCCCAAGTGTTGGAACACAAGACATTAGACTAATTTTTCTCTCTCACAATGTTTTTTTATTTATTTTCTTACTCCTTTACTTTTTCTCTCTTTTATTATTTTTCAATCCCTCATGCCTTTGTCTCATAAACACAGGACATTGGACTAGACTAAATGATCCTATAACTATATTTTTTTTTAACTTTAGAATTTTCTTTTCCAATATAATTTTCATTATTGGAGTGTTTATTTATTTGCAATTTTTTTATTTATTTATCAACATGTCTATCAAAAATGTGAATCTAAGCGTCAAAATTTAAACTTAAATAAGAGAGAAAAATAAAAATATTAAATATAAAAGGAATATAAAAAATTGCAAAAAAAAATTATAAATTGAATGCAAAAAATTAATTAGTTTTTTTTGTATATCAAGAGGCAAGATGACGATTTTTTCTATAAAATTTATTAATATATTATATACTAATAAATTAAAAAATATTTAAATGCCACACTTATTTGTTTTGTCGCAGGCCTCAAACTGCATTGAGCGGGCTGGTTACTATTTGAAGGTTTGGTTGCTAATCTACGTTGGATTTCCCGAAAATTCAATAATGCAATAGATTTTAATAACATCCATTTTGTGTGCGGCGAGGATTATTTCGATACTTGTGGACCAATTTATGAATTAAATAAGATATTTACTTGAAGGGTGACAAAATTAGACATGACACAAATTAAGTCGGTTTGGATTTGAGATAAAACGACACGTTTAATATATAAGTCGACGCGATCACGACATGCAAAAATTGGATTGACTTTAAGTTTAAGCTAACTAACCTGTGACACGATTACGACATGAGGTATATATATATTATGCTTTATATAAAATTATATATACATAGTAAATATATTGCAATTGTTTGTTATTTGTTTACAGGATTAATATAGCCATAAAATGTAAGGATGAGATTGTTATGGTGTATTCCTAATTGTTGAATCATCTTAATATATTTTTGAGTTTATACATACATACAAAATTTATAATATAATTTGATTTTAGGATTTATGTATTGATATGTATTTTATTTTTTATATGATCTTTAGAGAGATTTTTAGGGGTGGAGAAACTTGTACGATATAAGTTAAACGGATTAAAAAAGTTATTAAACAAGTCGTGTGGCATATTTATTATTAGAAATATAGGAAGAATATATATTTTGAATTGATATTGATGAATAATACATAAAGACTTATATATAGGCACATTATCTTAGAGACCAAGTTTACTTAAGAGATAAAAAATCCTAGTCCTAGATGAATTAAGAATCCTAGATGGATTAGGATAAAAAGTAATATAATATTAAATATATTATCTAACAACCCCCTCAAACTCAAGGTGAGTTATATGAAAACAACTTGAGTTTGGATACATGAAAGCGATGGCAGAGTTATGAAGATATGACATGGCACATGAAAGCGCAGTATAACTACTACTGGAGGCGCGTGGAAGCACATTAGTGACGCACGAAAGCGCACAATGATTTCTGGAGGCTCATGGAAGCGCAGAAGTTAATCAAATTCTGAAGGCACATAGAAGTGCGATAGTAGCGCACAGAAGTGTGGAGGCTAATCAAATTTTGAAAGCGCGTGGAAGCGCGATAGTAACACATAGAAAGAGGTGTGTGATTACCACGGGAGGCATATGCAAGTGTTATGATCAATCACAGATACATGTGATTACCATAGGAGGCACATGCAAGTGTTGTGGTCAATCACGCTGGAATGCGCATAGAAGCACGATGGTCAATCACAAAAGCGTGTGATTACCACTAAATACGTGCGGAGACGTGGTAACGGAACTGTGAAGATACAACACAATCACAAAAGCGTGTGATCACCACTGAAAGCATGCGGAGACTCGGTAACGGAACTATGAAGATACATGCTACAACACAATCACAAAAGCGTGTGATTACCACTGAAAGCATGCGGAGACAAGGTAACGGAACTGCCTATATGAGAACTCAGTGAGCGAGGGAGTTATAGAGACTCGGACAGTAATGTGAGGAAGGCAGTGATCGTGGGTCTTGGAAGTGGCCTCCAATTTGTCGGTAGCTTTGGATGAAGAACAATTTGAATTTCTTCGCAAATCCAAGTCAAAAAAGATGAATTTTTGCATAGAAATTTGTAGTTAGGACAGTAACTTCAAATACAGATTTGACCACCATTTTTTTACTCGAAATATAGACATATAGTATATCAAATTGAAGCTATTTGAATTTCCTATCTTTTGGAATTCGTCTCAGGTCATTTGGATCAGTAATAAAAAAGTTATGATCAAACCAATTTGATGTGCAGAAAAGTGCGAACCAGATTTTTCAATCTTTGTGAACATGATTTGAACACCACGAATCTGATTTTTTCGGCTTCCAAACACTCTCAAATTTTCAATCGTATGTCACTGTATGGAATCCACAAGTAAGAGAAAATGGAGCTTCAAGTCACTTTTGAATTAAGGTTAAATAAGATAAAGAATTATTTGACAACTCTTACACCAATTGTGTAAAAGCGTTGGTTAGGTGTTAATTTGGCGGAAGCTATTTTTTTTACGATTAACTATTGGGGATGAAACTGATGGTGTCATTTTCGGCGGTGAGGGTGATCGACAATGAAGATTACCAGAAATTTATAAGATTTGATACCATGTTAGAAAATAAAGAAAGAGAATTGTATTGATTGAATTAATTTTTTGTGAACAATACATAAAGGCCTATTTATAGGCACATAATCTTGGAGGCTAAGTAAATTTAGGAGACAAAAAGTTATAGTTCTAGACGGTTTAGGAAAGGGTATAAGAAAACTTAGGAGACAAAAAATTCTAGTTTTAGACAGTTTAGAAAAGGGTATAAGAAATCCTAAGTGATTTAGGATAAAACCAAAATAGTAAATAAGGAACATAATATTAAATATATTAGGGTAAATTACACTGACCTCCCCTGAGGTTTAGCCTAATTACACCCGACATCAAACTAATGAATTTTGTTACAATGACCTCCCCTGAGGTTTGCTCCGTTTTGACAAAGACCCCCTCCGTCCAAAATTCTGTTAGTTTTGTCAAAAAAATTAGTTAAAAGGACCAAAATGTCCATCAACTTATATATATATGCACATATATGAATTTCAGATTATAATAAGATTATATATATACATATACATATATGTAGGCTCTTTCTCTCTCCTCTCTCCCTCAGCTTTTTTTTTTCTTTACCTCCTCGGCACCTCCATACATCACCACCAACCTACCACCATCACCATACCCGAAGACCCATCACCTCCTCGGCACCTCCATAAATTGTGCTATTTTTGTTCTTTCTTAGTCGATCCTTTTGTGTTATACAAATTGCTATAAGTGATTTGTGTTTGATCTCTGTCACCAACAGTGGTATCAAAGCAAGGAAGAAGAGAAAATAAAGCCACCCAAGCCAACTGCCTAGAAACGAAAGTGATCAAAATAACATTTTGATCACACTAGAAGGTCCATAGGATCGTGACAAGTACAACAAAGCAAAAATAAATCCCCGAAGAGGTTTCACGCACCGCCAAAAATTTTGTGCGTGAGATTCACGCTCCTATACACGCCTCATTCCGATGAACTTGCACTATTTCGGTCATCTTCTCCGGTGAATTTTCGGCGAACCTGCACTGTTCCGATCATTTCCTACAACCAATTGCCAGTGAAACAACTTCCTGGCAAGTCAATTTTGGCCATTTTTTACCAGCTCAAATTGGTTCCTAGCTTAACGGACCATTCCAAACGCAACAGTGAAATCTATTTTTCTAAATTCAGCTTTGATTTGTCAGATTTAGCATCCAAGGTGTTGTAATATTAATAGAATATATCAATATAATATTAAGTGTATAATAGACATTTCACCTAAAAATTAACGTTTGTTAGTGCATTTTTGTTACAGGGGAGGTCATTGTAACAAAATTCATTAGTTTGATATTGAGTGTAATTAGGTCAAATCTCAAGGGAGGTCAGTGTAATTTACCCAATATATTATTTAACAGCTCCCCTCAAACTCAAGGTGGGTTATATGAAACCAACTTGAGTTTGAAGCAAAATCTTGAATGCATGCGATTTAATGGAGGCCAAGCGATATAAATTATTAGGTGAAGACGACAAACAAAAGATGATAACGACGACCCAACCCACGATAATAATCATTCGATCCAGTCTAGAACAAACAACAAGAGAGTAATTGATTCACGATGGCAAATAAAGAACAAATCGACGAACAACAACAGTTTTGCCGCAAGAAGACAAAGTATCTTCGTGGCTCACCGTGGACTGGTGATGATGCATGTTGTGCTGGAGACGTCACGTGAAATTAACCGGATAACATACGCCAAAACTGGCAGACTGGTAAAATGACCTTGTCTTGGACATAGCCACCGAGGAAGAGCTAGATAATAAAGTTGATAGCTGTAAAACGCAGATGGAAACTTGTATATATGTATATATATAAGACGGAAGCTATTTTTTATGATTGACCGGGACCGCTGGGGATGAAGCTGATGGTGTCATCCCTGGCAGTGAGGGCGATAGACAATGAAGACTACTAGAAATTGCTAGGCTCTGATACCATGTTAGAAATATATGAAAAATACATATATTGAATTAATATTGATGAAGAATACATAAAGGCCTATATATAGACACATTATCTTAGAGACCAAGTTTACTTAAGAGATAAGCAACCCTAGTTATAGCTGAATTAAGAATCCTAGATGGATTAGGATAGAAAGTAACATATTATTAAATATATTATCTAACATTAAACGAGTTATAGGAGTCGATACGGGTAACACGTTGGGTTAGTGTTGAGAGTCTTTGATGCGATTATTAAATGAGTCAGGTTAGGGTTAAGTTGTTTAGTAGAATATTCATAAATCGACACGACAAGAATACGACATGAGAACACGAATTGTCACCTATACTAACTTCTTCAAAATTGAATTTTAATTAAACTAGGGAGTTGGATTTTGTGCAAGAAGTCGTTACATGGTTTAATTTAAGTTTGAATTGTAACAATTGGATTCCAAAGTTTAATACCTAGTTCGATGGCTTAGTGATAGCTCCTCCCTTTTTTTTTTTTTTAAGTAAATAGTGCAAGACAGCATGATCAAATCTCTCAAAGAGTATTGTGGAATTTGTTTGCCAACAACACAAAATTTTAAAAATGACAAATTTATTATTCAAAATAGAATGTAAAACTATTTTTTTGAGATGATTGTGAAATGAGAGTAATTTTGAATAATATTTTTTTAAGTGAAGTATAAGAGCACAAAAGTGGAGCGAAAATTCATTTTTTTACCAAAATTATATCTTGAATATTTCAAAATTTGATCAATTATTTTCAAATACTCCTTTAGTAGTACTAGGATTAATTTTGGTGAGAGACATGATATTGACACTCTGAATTTTGTATTGCACTGAGATTTTTAACGAAGAAAATGACATAAATTGTCCTGCCAAAATTGAGTGATAGATGAAAATTTCAAAATAATTGTTATCATTTTTTCCCCAATTAATACAATGTTTTACATACGTTTTTTTATTTTTACTAGAAATATTATCATAATTTATCCCCTAATTAGTAATGACATTTCATATTTTTCACGAATAACTTCCAAATTACTGTGATTTATGCATCGTTGAGAAAAATTCAACCCGAATTTGTTACTGTAAATGTAAGAAAAATATATAAAGTAGTATATATTTATTTATATAACAGAGCTTTTACATGTCAAATCGACTCAACAGCAAAAAACCAAAACCCCAACACAAACACTCCCTCTAGACGCAAATAATGGCAAAGAAAGCTAAGAAGAAGTCTCAGAAATCTACGTCAGCTTCTGCTTCTGCTAGTAACCCTGCAAGAATCGCCGATGGGTAAAAAGCACTTTGACTTCTCAGCTTTTTTTTTGCTTTTTTTTATGCATTTTTGTTCTTTTTGTTTCGAAGAGATGATTTTACAAATTATTATAGGAAAGTGGTGTTGAAGATAACATCAACGGAGAAGATGAAGAAAGCAGCGACGAATCGAAGCAGACCCAAACCAGCAAAGAAACCCAACACGACCCTGAAAAAGAAGTCCGGGAAAATTGATGCCAATAAGCCCAAGAAACCCCCTACTGCTTTCTTCTACTTCCTGTATGTCTACTTGCACATACATCTAAAATTCTCAATTTGATACTTCTGTTTCACCTTTTTGTTGTGCGTTTGTTTTTCTTCTTTTCTTTTTTTGTTGCTATTTTTTGTTTTAATGGCTTGTTATTGTTTATATTTGCGTGCTAAATATGTAGGAACTAAATTATCAATGATTTATGTGTTTCAAATGCATCATTGAAATGGGTTTGTTGTATTTTGATGGAATTTAAATGCGCATAATGGATTCTACAAGTGGTTGATGATTCTGGTGATGTTCCCTTTTAGTATTTAAAAAGTCGGCATACATTTAAATGCTATGTAAACTTGTAAAGTACAATGAAATCGTTGAGTTTTGGTGGGATGTTCAACTCTCTCTTAGAAACTGCATTATATATGGCCATCGGCCATGCCTGTTAAACAAGCATTTGGCCTGTGAGCTAGTTTGGGTTCGTTAGTTGGATTGGTTTTATAAAACATCGGGAATGAACTGGGATACAGCTATATACCAAGCTGGTTTTATTCAAACTTGAGAAATCAGTAATTCCAGTGAACTTCGCATTCCAAAACATCAATATTTGGCTTTTAAAAAGTAAAGCCTGGGTATATTGGATATTTTTTGCTGCTCATAATCCACCAGGCCACCTCTCTCATCTTGATAACCTCTTCCATAGTTTATATTTATAGAAATTAGCTTCATATGTGAATGGAATTATATAACACGTATTTCTTAGAACTTGTTATAGTAGTTTGACCAATTGTCCTAACGATGGAGGCTATTTACTTATTGAGGAGATTAATGGAAAGATATAAAGAGAAGAAGAGAGATCTCTTTTTGGTCTTTACTGATTTGGAGAAATTCTGTAATAGGGTACTTGGAGATCTAATATGGAGGGTTTTAGAAAAGAAAGGAGTCGCAAAGGGATACATTGAACCTTTGGGTATGATGGTTGTATGACTATAGTTAGAACGCCTGTAGGGGATACAAATGAATTTTTAATTACTGTAGGCTTACATTAAGCCCATACCTTTTTGCTTGGTCATGGATGAGTTGACAAGACATATTTAAGATAAGATTTCTTGGTGTATGTTATTTGTCGACGATATTGTTTTAGTCGATGAGACTAGAGAAATAGTTAATGCCAAATTGGAGGTTTGGAGAGAAGTTTTAGAATTAAAAGGGTTTAAAATAAGTAGAAATAAAACTGAATACATGGAGTGTAACTTAGTAAATCTAGAAAGAAAAATGAGGGTGTAGTGAGGACTGAGAATCAAGAGGTACGAAAAAGCGAACATTTTCGTTATTTAGGCTCAATTATTCATAATGAAAAGAAATTAGAGATGACCTTAATCATAAAATCAAGGCATGTTGGGTTAAATGGAGGAGTGCATCTATTATATTGTGTAATAGGCATATCCCCATAAGATTGAAAGGAAAAATCTATCAAACCGCTATTAGACCAACCATATTTTATGGTACATGATCACATTCAGGAGATGGTTAGAGTTGCACAAATTGGAGATAAAATGAGAGAAAATCGGTTAAGATGGTTTGGACATGTGCAAAGAAGACTTTTATATCCGCTAGTTAGGAAAAGTGACATAGTCCACATTAAGGGTACTACTAAGGAAAGAGGAAGACCAAAGTTGACATGGGTGGAGTTAGTAAGGAAGGATATGATAGCATGTGGTTTGACTGAGACTATGGCCTTAAATAGAGCGGAATGGAAACATAGGATTCATGAAGCCGACCCCAAGTAGTTGGGAAAAGGATTGGTTGTCATTGTTGAGTAATACCTCGAAATAAAATCTTTTGTTAGAAATAAGAGGTAAAAGAGAGAAATATCTCTGAATTATATTAATGAATGGTATGAGAAATAATATATAGTGAGAGCATATATATAGGAGAAGGAAAAGAGGTAGGTGAGTGGGAAGCAAGTTATCCTATACATGGTAAGTCTCCAATCATAAGAATCCTAATTGGATGTGGAAAAGGATAAATATAAAATATACTAATATATATTAACATCTTTATTGCTTTTAATTTAAAACTAAATTCTCAGTGCTGAATTTTCAGCTTCGCCAAACAATTCTGTACTGTAGCTAGGCATATCAAAAGATGTTCTGTTTATGTGGCGCTCTCGTTCTGGACAATGACGCTAAGCTAGGTTTTATAAAATAAGCCTTCCACGTTCATGCTACATAATCTACTGGATTGCAAAAAAGTCTCTTGGTAGTTTTGTGACAATTACTTCTGGATGATATTTTGATTGATAAAGATGATTATTTTTAGTAGGGTTTATTTTCAGTTTTATCATTATAAACAACAGCATTTATCCCTTCATTTTGAAGAAGACAGTGATGTTCATTGAGAAAGTGGAATTTTATAGCCTAAAGCAAAGAATATCTAAGGCAAAATTTAATAATCATTAACAGATCTTTAGGGGTTTCCTTCTTGTGCATTCATGACCCTTTAACGTTGGTATTCTTTATTAATTAGTAGGAACAGTCAAGTAAAATGTAGAGATCCTTTAAGACAAGCCTGCAGTGCTGACAGAACTAAGTTTTAAAGCATAAGCATCGCTTTGGGTCAGAGCTTTCCAGTTGTCATGTATTTTCATTTGCTATACCAGTGATCTTTGTAGCAGTGATGGATGTGGTGATGCTATTGTATATATAAACTGTATCTGTATGCATCCAGTTTCTCAAGTGTTCCCTCATCAATATGTAAAGTTTATTCTTTAAACTCTATCTGGATCCTACTTTTATGCATTCTGTATATATCTGATACAAATATTTATGTAACCATGTTTTTTGTGATTTTTAGTTTTTTAACTGAATATTACTTGTGATTTTCTAGGGAGGATTTTCGCAAGGAATTCCAAGAACAGAATCCAGATGTCAAGTCGATGCGTGATGTATGTGGTCTTCATATTGGTTCATTTTCTTTTTCATTTCTTAAATCTTTATTTAATATTTTCTTTCCCTTTTGCCCCTTTTTCGTGGTCTTCAAAAATTTCTATACTTTTCATGCTCTAGATTGGCAAGGCTTGTGGAGAGAAATGGAAAACAATGACATATGAGGTTTGTGCTTCAACTGAAGTTCACTATGTTATTCAATGCCTTATAGTCATCGCTCATCACTTAGTTTTACATTTGGTGCACAATCAAGAGCTGTGAATGATGTGGCCTCCTTTTGGTTTCCTTACGTGGTGCAATTTCTAGTTTGATTGTCTTGAACTGTGCAAAGATTTCTTGGCTATGGGTGCCATAAATCTTATATTGTTTGTTTTCTCTACGGATGTGATATTGGGACTCCAAAAAAACTAAAAAAAACCTCTGGCACTCCACTTCTTAAATCTCAATATCAAAGGCATGATATGGTTGAGTTTGTGTCACAGTGCAAATAATTTGTCAATCCATCCATATGTCACAAATTGATGGAACCATCATATTGCATCAATGTGAACTGAACCCTTTTGTCTTTAAAATTTTGAAAATAATGAAGGTGTGCTGAAAAAGGAAAAAGTAATAAAAAATACATAGATAACTTCTATTTCTTGGTAGTTTTATGTTCATCTTTGAGTTTTTAGTGGTTGGTGAAGTTGCATTTCATGTGATGGTGGTTGTTTTTTGGACGAGGTAGTGTTGCCAATGATGGTGCCATTAGCGGCAGAGGTGGTCGGGTGAATCCGGACATCTATAAATCCATTGCTTTTTATTATTATTATTATAAATGTGTAAAGTAGGTGTACTATTACAAATTATTCAACAATACCCTGAAGTTTTTAGTCTAGGCTTCCAAACTTACTGAAAATTAACTTTCCTAGTCCAGGGGAAAACTCACTGGTTTTCATGAATTTGAACTGATACTAATAGTAGGTTTCCTTACTCGTCAACTGGTATTACTCGAGGCTCATAGGGGTCCTCTTCTGCAGGCAACTTGTTCTGGTGAAACTGGCATCAAATCAAGGATTTTAAATTTATAACCGTCAAAATATGTGCTGGTTAATTTACATTCTCAAACCTATAAAGATTGATAATTTTATTAATAAAACCAATACTAATTGGTTGGGACTAAGTCTCACTGATTTTAGTTTTAGTTTCTCCCAAGTCAATATTGATTTGTCATGTTAGTTCTTTGATTTGGGTATGGTGCCTGGCCCGTTGCTGGCCATCCTATTTTCTGATCTTTTTGTGTCTGTTTCTTCTTATCTTTGACCTACTTTCCCCTGATAAAAAAATTCTATACTAGATAGCAAACCATCAATTTTTTGGTTTGATACTGCACAAAGTTTCCTGCTCCAGCTCTTTAATGATTGATAAGGGTTAGAGTATGCTACTAAATAGATTAGGAATGCTTTTGAGATTGCCAGATAGGGTTTTTTTAGAAGAGGATTAAGGTTTATACAGACGGGTTGATGGTTTGAATTCTAAGACAACAAAACGGTGCTTATTACAATAAAATTAAAAGAACAAAAGTGGAACTATAATAAGAAAAAAGATGATAAGAAGAATGCATAGAAAAGATAGGGAAGTAGCGGGAGAAGAAAGACACCCAAGGCAATCACAGTTGCTCAAACAAAGCTTAAAGCTGCCACTTCGTGGTTGAATATTTGCTTACTCTAATAGCTGTGTAAGTTGCCTTTATATCATACAAAAAAAAAGTACATTTCTTTTTAACGATTTAGAACACTGATGATAGTCAATCCCAGCCCTGGGGTCGTAGTACTTTCAATTTTATGGTGTGTTTGGAATGAGAGATGAGAAGAAGATAAGAGAAAAGAAGAGAATTTTTTTAATTTCCTCCAGTTCTCTCAACCAAATGGAGGCAAATAAGTTTCCCTTCCCTTCTCTCTCTCTTCTTATTGTTTTTGTGTCTCTAACTATTTTCTTCTCTTTTGTAATCCTACTAAACATGAGAGGAGAAAATTTAAAAATCAGTCTGTTTTCTCTTTCCGTTGCTTCCCTCACTTTTCCTCTTCTTTTACTTCCCTTCAATTTCTCTTCTCAACCAAATAAAAGAAAATAATATTTTCTCTTTCAATCTCCTCCCTTTTTCTTCTTTTATGTTCACTTCTACTTCCTTTCTACCATTCCAAGCACATTGTTAACTAAAACTAAGTAAAGGAAACCACAAAGACCTGATTTAGCCAACTATTTCACTGGCACAGTAGCGTGATTGTATCTTGCAACAGAAATGTGAAAATATCTTGTTTCAGTAACATGTGAAAGTAAGTCATTGAAGTTACGCTATACGAACTTAAAAATTACCCACATTTAAAAGTAAAAATTTTGAATTAATAAAGTTCGACAAGTGTAATTGAAAATTTAATAACTAAGGCACCTAAAACTGTCGTAACAGTTTTACTTGGAGTGGATTGATATCTTGATTGTTGTGGTACCAGGGTCTTAGGTTTAGGCTTGTGAAGAGGGTAAGTCTTCTCAAACCAATCAATGACCAGCGTGTTCTTTACTTTGTGAATCTCAGTTGAAGGTTCATTAAGTCTTTCTTTCAATCCAAATAAGAGAATAAAGAAACCACTAAAAAATGAAAGTTAGATAAAGAAGTTTCAGTAAGCCACAAGCAATTTTGGTTTAAAGCAATTAGTTCAAGGGGAGAATATTAACGATTTTTTCCTTTGGATACAGAAAATTGACCACATAAGCATTATCAATAATAAAAAATTAAAAAAATAAAAAGAGAGAGAGAGAGAAAAAAAAAAATAGTTGGGGCTGTAGCATTACATGGCTGTGGAACAGGTTAAACATGGTGATCAACATAATTATTTTAGCTTATATAACCCTTATGAAGTTGGTTTGAGTTTGGAAGTGCTAGCCATAATTTTCTATCACACTACTTGTTCCAGGTGACTAATTTATATGGTAACTCAGATTGGGAATTATATGAATAAATAGTTGCCTAAATTAGGAAGGAAGAACCCCACACTTCTCTCAGATGCCAAACCCAGAAATTACATCCGTTGATATGTGCATTAATCTGATGGTTCTGCATATGATTTGAAAAAACTCTTTTCTTTGGACACGTGAACTATTAGCAAGTGATTGACGTAGCCACCTACCTTTTAATCTGCCTGTGATAGGAAAAGGTTCATTACTATGATATAGCGACAGAAAAACGAGCAGATTTTGATAGAGCCATGGCGGATTATATCAAAAGGAAGGTAAGCTTCTTTTTTTGTTTTTAAAGTTTCTCAATTGCCCATATATTACATGGTTAATTTCTTTCAGCAACAATTATATAGTATTATTGATGATGGAATTTTTTGCAGGAAAGCGGAGAGGATCAAGAAACAGAGGAATCAGAGTTTGACGAGGGCTCTTAGTTTTTGGGGGAAAAAATATCAGTAGGAATAGCCAGGGCACTTGGCAACCAGCTTTATATTATTTTATGGGTGTAGGTTAGCATTAACCACTGAAACTCCACATTCTGTATAATTTTTGTGTACATTACTGTTGAAAATTGCATTTTATGTGATAAGAAAATGTGAATATAGTGGTCAACGCTTTTGCTTATTAAGTTCAATATTGTAATCTGATCCCAGTTGGAGCTTTTCTTTTCATTGTGTTCTGAATTAATGAAACTGTAAGTCTATAACCAAGCATCCTGTATGATGAAAACATTTCCCTGAGGAAACTTGTTAAGCACTGTGGAGGAGGGCCAAAGTGGTGTTGTTGATATCTTGTCCACTTGAAACTGTCTCCAGTAAACGCTATATTATTCTCTCTTTTTCGGAAGATTAAACTCCATATTATTCTTGTTTATACTGCAATGTGTTATTTTTGTGATTATGTTTGGTGCTTGCCATACAAAATTTTCTGTAGTATTTTTATAGGATGTTAGAGGCCTGCTTTTACTTCTGTTGCCTTATTCAAACATGCAGCAACTCTAAGTAGTCAGTGTCAAGTAAGTTCCGAAAAAAAATCTGCCTTCTTGGAAAATTATCTGCTCACTAGCTCATGCAGGGTTCAATTTGTGTGATGGTTTTTGAAACATTTTTCGAATAACATGCAAGGACAGTTGATGAATCTGCAGATAAAATTGAAACTGAGATGCTCAAAGTGATCCAAAAAAGTCTCTCTCTCTATATATATATCAATTCCAACAGAAACCGAAATATTCATATATGCGTGAACATGAACATAAAATTGTATGAATTAGATTCTCAAAGTCTTCTCCTTAGTTACAGTTTGTCTATCAGCTGAGATGTCTAATGAATTAGCAATACTTCTGACCTCTGCAATCATCGCAACCACATCATTAAGCTTGTTAATTGCAGATCCCACGCCCTGTGTCAAAGATAATGCCAACATTATTAGTTTAGTTCACAAGTCTGATACATTCTTTAAGGCTAGAAGGAGCCATTCTTCATCTGCGGTGTTTGGATTATACATACCACACCAGCAGCTCCTGCTGCAATAGCCATTGGTGCTGTAACTACACTTAGTCCAGATGAACACATGACAGGGATCTTAACAGCCCGTGAAATAGCATATGCCGCTGCTAGCGTTGGTGTTGCCTGAGATTAATATATTAGTAAAAAATGGATGATAGTCACCATATCTTCACAATCAATCCTATGACTAGTACGAACTGGGAACTGCCAAGAAACTTCGAAATTACATTTACCTTATCGCAATCATAATGAGATTGACATGGCTTCTGTTATCCCCGGATGTTTTTATATGGTGTCTGTGTGCCAGTATACGTGTTGATATATATATATTCATCTTACCTTCTCAATCAAACCAAGAACGCCAGCCTTCGCAGGATTAGCACATTTCCCTCCTTCAGTTTGTATAATGTCAACACCTTCCTGTTCCAACAGCTCTGCTAGCTTGACCTGTTACTGAAATAGTGTCAATAAAATGAATGGTGACAATTTGGATTAAACTTTTTTAACTCCTTGCTGATGATTGTTATAACCTGATCAGGGAGGCTTAGTGTGTGAGGCACAGTGACCGATAGTGTCACAGATGGAAGAATCCGCTGAGTCTCTTTGGTGAGATTTAGTATCTGCATATGAATGATGAATACTCAACAAACAAAACAGTGAAAAGCTTCATCAAATACCATAATTAACTCAAGCAAAATTAACTCATAAGATATGTTGTCTAATTACCATAATTTCTTCATACCTGTTCTGGAGAGAAAAGCACGCCCATCTCATAAAAGGAATCATAATTTCCAATCTCTACCTGCGTAACAAAAAGTTCACTGTGATTTCTCTAGGCATTGGATCACATTTTCAAGCTTAAAAGACAGCAAATGTATAGAACAGGTTGGTGGTCTAACCATCAGCGCTCCTGCTTCAACAGCAGCTGGAAATGCTGATGGATTCACAGAAGAAACACAAACCTGAGAGAGAGAGAGAGAGAGAGAGAGAGAGAGAGCACAATTTATTCAAGCTAGTATAAGCAATTAAACATGTTTCGCTATAAATCCGAATTCTTTCCTAAAAAAACTAACGTTGTGGGTATGAGAAATTTATATCTGAATATATGATTTTAGAGACGATGATCAAAATTTAGTTAGTCCTAAAGAGTGAGAATTTACCGGAAGAGAAGTCAAGCCAGTGGCAAGCTTCACTAATTCTGGGTCACATGCTATATCCACATGAGTTGCTCCACCCTTGTGATGATATATATATGGTAAGAAATAAAAACAAACAGTAGAGATGGAGAGCACTATGTTTTGTCAAAACAAACTACAAATGATTATACGACAGACAGCTTGCAATCTGGTAATGAAGCAATTAAGAATATATCATAAGCACATCATTAGCTAAACTAAATTCAGTACTGAGCATTGCTGGGGAAAAAGAGAGAGATTTATGGAGAAAAAAGGATTAATGTAAAAATTACAGTGACCAGACCTAAACAAAAACTTCTTTTTTTCACATATTTCATCAACCAGGGCTAGCCCAGTGCACCAGACTCCTGTCATTTCATTACGGAGTTTGGAAGATGTAGGAGCCTTACCTCCACATACATAAAGAGGCTCTTTCCGAATTCAAGGCCGTGACCTCCAGGTTACTTAAATAATAGTGTCTTAGCTTTATAATCGAGTATTTAGTTAAATAACAGAGGGAAAACAGACTGACTTTATATAAAACCAACCTTATCTGCAGCAGTTACCACAGAAGCAACATTGTCTTTATTAAAATTCTGCAGGCCTGAAATAATCTGTAGAGCAACAGTACGTTTTTTGGGAGTCAGTTTCATAATATTGAACACAGAGAGAGAGAGAGAGAGATCAATGAAAAGAAACCCAAGAATCATAAAGAGAGGTTCTTTTAACTGGTGAAAAAACAATGCAAACCACATTAAGACAGATTTCTGTGAACTTGACAATACCATTGTTCAAATTAAGCAAATTAGGTTTAGGGAATATGGGTTTGATTCAAAATTCTTTACCATCAATTTATCTTCATATTTCTCGGGTACCAAACAGAATCTTTTAAAGAAAATTGCAAGAGAGAGTAATTATAAGATAACGGTATCTGGGCAAGAGAAACCTAATTGGATATTACGTACCTTGAGAGCTCTTCTTTCATGAAAATCTAGTAAGACTGATTCTTTGGTAGTTGAGAGCAAAGCTTTTGTTGTAGTTAGAGAAGTTCTTCTTTTAGCAGAAGGAAGGCGTTTTGCAAGAAGTGAGTCACCAAGTAGAAGAAGATTGTGATTGGGTTTCAAAAGAGAGTGAGAAGTGGGAGAAATAGGTAGGCAGATTGAGAAACTCATCTGTGTTATATGTGTGTGTGTGTGTGTGTGAGAGAGAGAGAGAGAGAGAGAGAGAGAGGTGTTTTGGGAAGAGATAAGAGAAGTTGGTAGCTTTAAACTTTTTCCAAGATATTTGTTGGAAAATTTCCTGCCTATGGAGAAATAGGGATATATAGAAATGAAATGACACTTGTTCTTCTTAAATTGAAAATATAAAAGCACTTCTTTCAGTTTTTTTTTAACACTTTATTTATTTATTTATTACCAATCAAATAATAATAGAAGAATAAAAAACAGTACTCCACACAAAACAATGACACTTGTTCTTCTTAAATTGAAAATATAAAAGCACTTCTTTCAGTTTTTTTTTTAACACTTTATTTATTTATTTATTACCAATCAAATAATAATAGAAAAATAAAAAACAGTACTAAATAAAAATATTTTATTTACATATTTAAATTTGAAGAATATGTATCGTTATCTCTATTATTATTTTAATTTTTGAAAGAGGTTTTTTTTAGGGCAAATTATATTTACCTCCTTTCTAGATTGGTTTTATAATACTTACCTCTACTATGTTTTGTCATATAGAACCTACCCCTCTCTAGTTTTCACATTGGTAACAAATACTTCATTCTGTCAATAAAAATAATGGTTATTGCTGATGCTATCAAAATTTAATCTTAAAAAGACAATTATACTCTTAAAATGTTGCGACTGAAGTCGGCGGGTCTCGACTTCAATGGTAACTTAAGCATTGGGATAGTAGTGACTAGTGGTTTGGCTGGAGCTAGGTCTTCCCTGCAGTGGTTTCAATGATGACTGTTGATGGTGTAGGTGGTGAAGCATGGTAGAGATGGAAGTGGGTGGTGGCTCGGCTGGAGGTTATGTTGTTACGGTTGAAGGTCTGAAGTGAATCTACTCACAGTGGTGGCCTATGGTGGGGGAAGTGGGTTTACACGACTGTTTGAGTGTTGCTTGAATAATGGTGGTGGAGTTGGTGATTTGGTAGGTCTGACTGACATTGAGTCTGTTTAGCCAAGGTGATGATGACAATGGAGATATGGGTCTTCTAGGTGCAGTAGTGGAGGTGGTGGGTCTCTGCTTCAATGGCAGCTTCGACATTGGGATGGTAGTGGCTAGTGATTTGGCAGTTGCTCGATCTTCTCGGCAGTGGTTTCAATGGTGAGTGTTGATGGCGCAGGTGACGAAGCTTGGTGGACACGGAGGTAGGTGGTGGCTCGACTAAAGGTGATGTTGCTACGGTTAAAGGTCTGAAGTGGGTCTGCTCAAAGTGGTGGCTTACGGTGGGATATAATTGTCCTTTTAAGATTAAATTTTGATGATATTAGCAATAACTGATAGTTTGATTGACAGAATGGCGTATTTGTTATCAATGTATAAACTAGAGGGGGTAAATGTTATATGTCAAAACACAAGAGAAGCAAGTGTTATAAACTCAATCTAAAAGGGAGGTAAGTATAATTTTTTATTTTTTTTTATTGATGCACCGGCAAATATTATTATCTTTTTATTTCTGACAATAAAGAAAACAATGTATTCAGCAAGTACATTCGGAAAACACTATCTCGCAATCACAAAGGCAAAAGCTCCACAAAATAAGAAGTACATTTTTAGTTGCATATACTTGCATGTTATAAGTGTACACATAATGCTGTTTTAAAAAAAAATGTAAATTAGGTTTTTTTAACTTGGTTTCGCGGCTTCTCCTAAAATAATGAAAGATAGCTACGGTTAAACAAAACAAATGGCAGAGCAAATGTGGATTGAATTAATTAAGGCATCAAAATAAGTGGTACGGTGTTACCTTACCTACCCAGAAAACAAAAAATCAAACCTTTTATCTTAATCAACAAGTAAGAGAATGGTAAGTTTACCCTTTTGCCACCCTAAAAATAAAAAAATAAAAGGAGAATGGCAATTGGCACTGTGGGTCTTTTTGGCTAAATTTCTCTTAAAACTGTTGTATCAAATTTGTTATTTCTTCTCTATATTTTCTGTGAAGTTTTGAAAACTGATTCAAAGCTCAACCACCTCTTAATTCTTCTTTACTAGTAGTATTACGTATCTTTTGTATACCCTGTTTTTGGCAGCTGCCATTTGATAGTCAAGTGGGAGGGGGTTTCCAAAGCCAATCAATTAATTTCTTCATACCATCATAATATTTGGAATTGTGTGTGTGTGTGTATATATATATATATATACTGTAGTTTGCATGCATCCTTATACAATATGTCATATCCATGGAAAAAAATGTCCAAGAATCACTAATATAGGCATCAGAATTTGTCATCAAAATTGTAATCATTTTGTAATCTAGGCTAAAAAACAAACCACCTAAACCAGCTCCCTCCAACACCCGTGTCATTGTTACATTCTAGAGAGAAAAAGATAGATCTAAAACGAGAAACAAACTTTATAGTACTAAAAAGCCCATTTGACTTGAATTTCACAACTTTCAATCACATGCAACACATCTAAATTGACCATTCCACCATCTGATCCA
This sequence comes from Cornus controversa, assembly GCA_026545225.1. NCBI lineage: Eukaryota > Viridiplantae > Streptophyta > Magnoliopsida > Cornales > Cornaceae > Cornus > Cornus controversa. Next base: position 53,771,988 of record CM048849.1, on the reverse strand, counting down.
GCACAAGCTTCCTCCTTTGTTTCTGTCTCCAACCCATTCTCTCTCTCTCTCTCTAGAATATCAGTCAAAGCAATCATCCATGCCTTCCAATTAAAGGGTTTCAAAGATTTAATACAAAAACCATCAATATATTAACGCTTTTTTTTGTTGTTGTTATACAGGAATTATCAAGGTCAAAAGATTCAGAAGTGACAACCACAAAATAGGTAGAAAAAACAGAGTGTTGAGATAAGAACAATCGCTTCAAACGCAGACACGATCATGAAGAGAAAGTCGTTGATGAAACCAAGCTGAAATCTGAGCCTCTTCCACCGAAACCCAGAAGAACTCAACCTCCATGTCCACGAGCTCTTCTTGCCCAGTCTCTTGAAGCTGAACCACGCCTTCTTTTCCATCTCTCTCTCTCTCTCTCTCTACTTTCTCTCTCTATATTTTGTGTTAGTGCAGAAGTATGAGTCGTATGACAGATTGGGGTTGGTTATTATAAGACTATTGGGACTGTCTTTGCTTTGGTTTCTTCGTTAACACTGCTTTATAAATGCCCCAATGGGGGCATTTTGGTAATGCATTGAGGGTACTTTCGGAATGTGAAAAATGATCTGGCAGTAACGAATAAACCGTTCCGCGTTTTCGAACTTTCATGGGTCAAAAGGTGGCTACGCGTGGACTCTGTGACGTGCGAATGCGAAAACTTTTGGTTTTCTCCACTCTTCTTTCTTACGATATGGTATTTAAAAGAATCTTCTATTTTGTGGTCAAATTTTACAAATTACACTCATATTATCGAGTTTGATTTAATTATATATAATATTAAATTAATACATTTTGTTACAATGACCTATCTTTTAATAAAAATAAACTTTAATTTTTGAATGAAATATCTATTATACCCTTAATATTTATTGATATAAAAATTAAAGTATTTATATATATAATGACATTTTTACCCCTCTAATATATTTTATTTTAATTTCTCTTCTCACTTCTGTTTTATCTTTGTCCCCTCTCTCTCCTCTCCACCGACCACTGCCACTACCCCCACCAATGAAACCGCCACCACCTTCTCACCCCACTTCAATCACCACTAACAGCCAAACCAATGTACTATATCCAAACCCAAACCCATCTCCATTCAATCTCAAATCCAAATCATCTGTGCACATATATATATGTATATATATATATATGTGTATATATATATATATATATATTTATATTTGTGTAAATCAAAACCAAACCCATCTCCTTTCAATTTCAAACCAAATCATCAATTTGTGTTTGTGTGTGTATATATATGTAAATCCAAACCCAAGCCTTGACATTCCACCGATTGCCACTATCAAAATCCAAATCCAAGTGCTCCATCACTATCTCTGCCCCTAAGACGCAGTAGTTCTTGTCCACATCCGCCCCACCTCCATCCTCTGCAACGCCGACTCGGGATCTGTCGACCTAACCATGGTCGACGCCACATCAGACTATCTCTCTACTTTCTCTTTCTATGAGCTCCCCACCATGGCCACCAACTCATTACCAAAAAAGCCTCCACATGCCTCAGTTCGGGGTGGAGCTGATCGGACCGCTGACAACCAAGGTTGATTTTCAAAGTATTGTGTGGTTACGACTGAGATTGTATAGTTGATTTTGGAGTTGCTATTGATTGTGATTGGGATTGTGGTTGCAAATGACATGAGTAACGTTTACGATTGAGATAAAAAAAAATTTTTAAATTTATAACTAGATAAATATAACTAGAGATAAACTAAACTAAGTAAAAGAGGTATTTTGGTATGTTATAATTACGGCTTTTAGTAATTTGATGACATATAAAGGGTTATATAGTTTTTTTCTTTTGCTTGAGTGGCATTTTGGTCGATCATTACAATCAATTTTTTTGACGAAAAAGATGAAATTCTGTACGGAGGGAGTCTTTGTCATAATGGAACAAACGTCAGGGGAGCTTGGTGCAACAAAATGCATTAGCTTGATGTTATGTGTAATTAAGTCAAATCTCAGAGGAGGTCACTGTAATTTACCCTAAATCAAATTATAAATAAATATATCTAAAATTAATCAAAATAACAAAAAATTATTTAAAATGACATTTCTAGAAGGATTTTGAATATAAAATTTTCCCCAAATTTTATCCAAATATACCACATTATAAATAAATAAATTACCACCTAATATGCTACTTTTGCATTCAAAGCCAAATAAACCAATAAAAATTTTATAAGACAAAGAAATCTTATTTTGAGGAACATTTTCAACAAAGTTACATAACTAACACAATTTCTCTTTTATTCTTTTCTGATATTAGTATTAGCGAGACTTGTAAAACAACATGCATATAATTTTTCTTTTATCCTTTTCCTATATTAATTAGTGAGACTTTTGAAGCATGTGTGCTATGTATGTCCCGTGAATATCTAAGATGTTATTTAACTAATTGTTTCTAACTCTTAGATTAAGTTTTCTTCATGACTATCAAAAAATTTTGTGCACTTATTTGGTTATATCATATACAAGATAATTTATATGGTTATTGCATTTATAACTTACTAGTTTAGCATATTATTAATACAAAAAACCTTGATCATAATACAAAAGGCCCACATGGTTCAAGAATTTATATATTCTAGCTCTAGCTACCTTCTAATGTAGAAGGTTGATGGAACGCGCATGTATGAGTTACGTGCCATGGTAACATATATATATAATACAGTAAAGATTGAGAACAAATTGGAGAAAAGAATGAAAAAGTGGTTCTAGGTCATCTTTAATTTAATAATAAGATTAAAAATTAGGAAATTGTTGACCAATAATGGGAATAAGGAAAAAGAAAAGGAAAACAGATGGTAATTGACGTCCTTTTCATCCCTATTATTACTTTTTTGGTAATCAAATAAGACAAAAAATGATTTATTTTTAACTTACACTTGATTCATTAGATCTGGGATTCAAACAATAGAATATTAAAGTTCTGTTCGATAACATTTTCGATTTCAAATTTTTATTTTTATTTTTATGTTTTTAGAAATTACATCAAAAATTGTGTTTAATAACACAATTTTCATTTATAAAAAAATTAAAGTGATGTCAAAATTTTGACAATCTTTGAACATAATTTGAAAGTTTCATAACAAAGCTTTCATTTTCAATCTTCATTTTTCAGTTAAAGTTTTCATTTCTGATTTTTTTTTATTTATAAAATACAATAAATTTAAATATAATAAAATAAATACAATAAATTAAAATTTAATAAAAAATTATAAAATACAATAAATAAAAAAATTGACTGCTCAAAAAATCTAAATATAACAAAATTAAATACAATAAATAAAAAAATTATAAATATAAATAAAATGCAATAAATACAAAATTATAAGTAAATAAGAAGAATTTTTTTATAAAATAAAATAAATAAATATAAAGATATAATAATAAAAATATATATAAGAAGAAAATACAATAAAATAAAAGTTATATATAACTACTAATATATTGAATATAAAAAAATAAAAAGAGTATATATAATAATATATGACAATAACCAAAAATATGCTAATTTAGACTACAATTTGGAGATTAGACTCTTAAATAGCTTGACTTTATGACAATTACCAAAAATATGCTAATTTAGACTACAATTTGGAGATTAGACTCTTAAATAGCTTGACTTTATGACAATTACCAAAAATATGCAAATGTATAAAAACATATTTATTAATTAAAATAAACTAAAATAAAGTTCTAACAAATATAATTTCGGAGGAAAACATATACATAAAATATGTAATATCACATTTATGTTGGTTAAAATGAGTTGGAACCATATTACTCAAACACAATTTTTAGTCAAAGGTATTACTATTTTGTTTTTGAAAATTCATTTTGAGTTATCAAATATATTTTTAGATTTCTGCTTTCAAAATTTAAATAGTTTATGATTTTACCAAACGAAATTTACTTTTGACAGAAATAACAGCATAACAAATTTCTATATTCCATCTTTCAAGAATCAAAAAATTAAAATTCGACAATTTTATCAAACAAACCAGTAGAATATTTGTTTTGACAAAAGATTGTGTTGCAATTGACAATTGAAAGGAGCTTTACTGCAGTGGAAGAGGGCGTAGTTTCAACACTATGGAATATTAACACTTTCGGACCGACTTCAAAATATTGGCTACACTTTGGAGCTTTTCTAATTATAACAAGAAAAGAGTAAATAGAATTCTCAAAACTTTCATGTTAATTCAATTTTGTCTTAGGGATTGACATATCATGTATTCACAAATTTCACAAGTGTGTGAAAAACACGTGTATAAACTATAAAAAACAAAAGGTGTGAGTCAATTAATGTCCATGTATGACTAGACTAGGTCATCAAAACAAGCATAAGATGAGTTGGTTACTCTTTGTTGCCAATACTTCAAGAAACTGCTAAAATATTGCATGCCATGCCATGCCATCCACTGCTCACAAAGCCATCCTTGTCCATAAAGCCACCCATGACCAGGCGTTATTTGGTCTACCACTCCATCATTCCAAACTATATCTTATTCTCATCTCATCTATGGTCCAATCTTGTTTATTTTATATGGCTTTCTTCCGTTTGCCAGAAATATTGTGTGTAGCGTATAAAGTTTAGTTGTACAAAATTGTTAAAAAATATGTATCGTAAATTTAAAAGTATCACCAGCTCTCATGATATATATATATATATATATATATATATATATATGCAACAAAGTATGACCATTGCAAAGTGTTCATTGAATTATTTACATTGTAAGATAAGAGAGTATTGAGTATTTTTTTTTTTTTTTTTTTTGAGAATACTTGCCTAATACTTACCAATAAGTACCATCACGATGACACATCACTTTTAATTATTATTATAAAAAAGTTATAAAGAAAAATGAATGAAATTATTATTATAAAAAAGTTATAAAGAAAAATGAATGAAAGTTGAATCGGCCCATTTACTATTGGTCTTTATTTACACATATATATATATATATATATATCTTCACTTTCCCAAGACTAAATCTTGAGATCTCAGTTTTCTTTTCTAATAACTTTTATATATATATATATGAAAAACAAAGTGTCCCGACCTAACATGGATTTACAAAAAATTATGTAAATCATCCTAAAAAATAGAACTTTCTTTCTCTACCAAATAATATTCTATAGGTAATATCTCTTTATTCTCTCTATATGTGTTAATACTTTTTTTCTCTACCAAATAATATTCTCTCTTTAAAATCTCTTCATTTTCTCTATATTTGTTATTACTTTCTCTCTCTACCAAACAATATTCTGTCACTATATACATCTCTTCATTCTCTCTATATTTATGCTCTCTTGGTATATTTGCACTCTCTCTCTATATATATATAGCTCTGCAATTCTCTCTCTATATTTAATCCTTAGTTTATTTATCTATGTTTATTTCACTCTAGATTTTTTTTTACCAATTCTCTCTGATATCATCTTGAAAACTAAAGGCATATAATAAAATATATAAATACCCACAATAAATGAGCCGATCCAACTTCTTTTTTATAACTTATTTTAGTAATAATTAAAAGTAATGTGTCTGTATAACACTGAACCACATCAGTGAACAGTAGATGATACTTGCTCAGTAGTAAAGCCAGTTCAAGTTTCTCTTATCTATGCAATGCCTTTGTCCTGCTACCCAGCATTTGTGCCAAGCGGAGTAGATCTGTGCTTTATTTCACTAAAAGTTACCCCATTAGTTTTTGGCTAACTCAATTTTTTTTAAAACCTATATACATATGTCAAATAGAATAGTACATATATAGGTTTCATTAAGCCGAACAAGCTATTTAGATAATTTGTGTATATGGTTAGCTTGATTACTTCAACAACAAATTCGGTTTAGAAAATATAATTGATTCGATGAGTTGGATAAATCAGACTAGACTCTTCTATTGACAATGAGAGGTAAAAAATATTGATGGAATTGAACACTAATGACTTAGAATATACAAAATCACTTTTGAAATTGGAAGAAGCCAGGGATGGCCCTGGGCTAACCAGGTCGAACTGGTCCAGGCCAACATCATCAATTAATAGGATGTGTTTAGCCCGAATCTAGGCACATGCAGCCCGACTCAGCCCGGGCATATACTAGTTCTCTGTACTACCAATACAGCCCATAACAAAATTTTCACGACCTAGGCCCGGGCCAACTAGGTCCATCAGTTTCCTTTGAATCAATTTATATATATATATATGTGTGTGCGCGCGCGCGCGCCCCTATGGCACTATTAATTTAGAAGAAATTGTGACAGTTAGATCATTAGATATATTGATTTTAGACTGTACATAAATAAAGACATTTTGAAACAAGCTTAAATGTAATATATATATATATATATATATATATATATATATTGTTGGTAAAACCCATCTATTTTCATTAAAGAAAATTGTATATATTACACCAAGCACCACAATCGAATAACCACATTAGAATATAGGTGTCCTCAGTTTCTAAGAGAATTAAGACATCATATTTTAAGGACATACAAAATTTTAAATAAAAAATGTAGTATTCCTTAACTCATTACACTATTTGAGTAACTTCAAATTTAGTGGACAGAGAGTGAAATATTTATGGTATTAAAGTCACTAAATTCATGTCAAAAGGTAAGATATAAATCTAATCCATCAGTTGACCCAATTAAATGTACTTTTTCTGATTATTCAGTTAATATATCCTCAAAGAATATCAGATAAATAGATTAATTTAAGATTATATGTCTATATATTGATAAAAGAATATTTTTTTGAAGCTTACAAAAGTTTGTTAAAATATAAAATTACAACAAATTCACAAAAAAAAAAAAACTCCTTTTATATAATCAATTACTAGATTCAATAAATTAACGCATGTTCCATATTCCAAGGTATATAACTTTTAGTTGTACAAATCAAAATTTTGTTTTATGAATTGATCACATAAACTACTAACACCATTATATGTATCCCTGATCACATGAACTACATTAATTGATTATAAAGTGTGTATGTGTGTGTTTGTATCGTTGTTTATAGAACTTATTTTAGATAGTTTTCATCTTTTATCAATTTTTTTATATGTAATTTAATTACTTAATTTGGATAGTTGGTAGTCTTGTGAAGCATAAAAAAATATTGAATCAACAAGAAAATCCAACATACAATTCTGACACTATTAATTAAGTAAAATCCATGGAAAATAAGTAAGAATTAGGGTGGATCATCAGCGGTGCATATAACCATTGGTAATTAAAGAAAACCTAATAAATAGTTAATTAATAAAAAAACCCTAGTTTAATTTATGTATCCAAAAACCTCACTATCAAAATCAATTCCACTGTAGTCGATTGCTAGATCACCAAGAGGATCAACCGAATCAACGGATTCCAAGAAATGGGAGGAAGAAGCACTTGTCATCGCCATCTCATCGGTTCGAGCCGAGCTCATGTAACCCTAGTTCATCGACCAGCAGGGCGTCCCACCAAAACCTACTGCTTGTTGACTCTTCTTCTTCTTCCATCACTGCTTTTTCTTCTTCATCTTTCTTGAATTACAACTGATCATGAGCAGCAGCATGATTAGAATAAGTAGTACTACTCTTGGAGTCAAGTATTGAGGACAAGGCTCCGAAGGCGTGGAACTTCCCAGCGGCGGGAGACTTAACTGCTTTGCTTCTCAATTTTCGGCGTCCCATGCTGTTAGAAATAAAGGAAGATTGTATATTAAATTGATATCAATGGATAATACATAAAGCCTATTTATATGTATATAATCTTGGAAGCTAAGTAAACTTAGGAGATAAAGAAATCATAATCTTAGATGATTTAAGAGACTGTATAAGAAACCTATTCTATAATAGAAAATATATAATCTAACACATGCTTTGTTTTTCATCAATCAAGCTTGGCAGAGAGAGATCAAGTTGATTGATTAATTATGACCTGGTTGGAATATATATATAGGAGAGATTTATACTTTATGGATCTTCACTTTCTATAATGATATATGCGGATTGTTCGCGCGTATAGAACTCGGTGTGAGTGTTACTTTTTTTTCTTTTTTTTTTGATCAAATTGAATTGAAAAAATTATAGTAAAAATTAGTCCTACTTTCTAGTAAAAATTTACTTTTTTTTTATAGAAATGTTTCCTAAGCTCAAAACTCCAGTAGTAATAATTGGTATCAATTTATCCTTAATTTTAATTATACTCTTTATCTTTAATTTTATAATTGGTGTAATAGTTAATAATGCGAAGCCCATTCTTAATTTCTACTAAATAAACAACGCCATTAGAAACTAACTGATTTTAATTTGGACAATACTTACCTATTCATTGGTGTGTAGGTGAGCCCTCGTGTCCCAATAAAAAATCAACACATCAGCTTTAATTACAAAATTAAATTTAAAATGCAATAAATAAGTATAATAAATGAAGTTTAAAATGTAATAAATAAGTATAATAAATGAAATTGACCTCATTTATTATACTTATTTATTACACTTTAAAATTGATGTATTCAATTTTTATTGGAACACATCAGTAATCAGGAGGGTTCACTTACACACTGATGAGTAGGTAAGTATTATCCTTTTAATTTCTACTAAATAAACAAGGCCATTAGAAGCCAACTCCTTTTTCCTGTCGGCACGTATTTATTTCCGTACGAACTTTTTCCACATAGTTGAACAGGTTGGTTGGAGTTAGTGAAGCAGCCAAACAATGTGTGATATTTTTTTCTTGGATCAGAGTTGGTATAGTCAAATTGCAGTTTACGGACTCATCTATGTTTTTAAACATTGTCTATCTTCCAAATCTTGTACTCCGTAGTATTGTTATGCTGGTTTACTGCGTGTCCTCTGGTGTTGCTTTCTTAGTTTATGGTTTAAAAACAGGACGGCTGCTGCTGCTGATACCATTAGTGAGAGAGAGAGCGCATTAGAGAGAGAGAGAGAGAGAGAGTAAGGCTATATTTGGTAGAATGAAAAAGAAAAGAAAAGAAAAGAAAAGAAAGGATAACATTTGTAATGAGAGAAAAAAAAAGAAAGGAAAGGAAAAGAAATGATAGTGTTAAATTTTTATCGTGTTTGGTTGATTATTAGAGGAAAAGAAAAGAAATGATAGTTAACATGCTTGAGAAAATAAAGGAAAAGAAATAATTTAAAAAATTTACCATTATACCCTTTTATATTTAAAAGAACAAATTTTAGCTTTTATCAAAACAAGGGTAAAATTGGTATTAACAAAATTTCATTAAAAAATGTTGTCTTTCCTTCCCTTTCTTTCCATTTCTTCTCATTTTTGGAAGAATAACAAAATCTACTATTCACCCTTAATTTATCCCTCCAAATTCTTCCATTTCCTTTTGTTTCTTTTAAAATTTTCATATCAAACACACAAAACTATAACCCTCCAAATCTTTTCTTTTTCTTTCTATTTTTTTTCTACCAAAGTGACCCTAATTGATTAATCTACACATGGATACAAAAGATAGAGAGAGAGAGTCTAGTTGATTAAGCTAGAAAGTATGACCATATATTTTAGTAGATAAAGAGAAATATATATATATATAATATAAGAGGAAGGTATAATAATGCAAAAAAGTTCAACCTCACGATCAAAAGTAGTTAATAAACCAATCATGTGATTTAAAATGTCTTTTAAAATCACTCTATCTAACAGTCATAATTGTGTGTGCATGATAATACCGTAGGCAGGGATATAGAAAAAGTATGTTAATTTGTATAAGCAATAAATATCTTAAATCCATAGTATTATACATAGAGAATTTCTTTTTCTTTATATTTCCATCATTCTTCTTAGATTAGCCTTAAAACATCTTCCAAAATTTTAAAAGTGGTTAAAAAATCAATCATATAGTCCAAAATGTTTTTTACTATCTACGGTCTAAAATCACTCTATTTAACGATCATGATTGCGAGTGCTTAATAGTCCCATAGACACGGTACATAAAAAATATATTAATTTGTATAAGCAATAAATATCTTAAATCCATACTATTTATACATAGAGAATTCCTTTTTCGTTATATTTCCATCATTCTTCTTAGATTAGCCTTAAAATATCTTCCAAAATTAGTGCAAAGCCCTGCTACAAAAATAGTAGAAACATATTAATGAATAAGTGACAACTAAGAAAAAGAAACAGCCACAAACTGATGGAAGGTTCACTTTCATAACTTTTCGGCCATAATCTATTTTTCTTCTGCATTTAAGTAAATTTAATGTTTGTACTCTCGTTTGAAAAGAAATGACATTTATAACATTAAATTCACTGGTAAATGATTATCATTTTTCAAATTACACAACTATTCTTTTTTTTCAAATATCTCTCGGTCTTCAATTTTTAATGTTTTTGGTCTCTTTTGACAGGATCAAAAATAAATAAATACTCAAAAAATAGTTATTTTTTTCTCTTTTGACAAGACCCAAAAATAAGTTATTTATGTTTAATAAATTATCTTGAGAGGACTGGAAAAAAAATAGTACAAAAAATGTTATCTTTATTAAATAAATTATCTCTCTTGACAGAAATTGGGAAAAAAAATATTAATATAGGATCCAAAAAAAATTATATTATGCCAAAAAAAAAACCTCTTAATATTTCAGAAAAAATAAAAAAATATATTATAATTCATACTTTTATAAAATTTCTAATTTTATCTATTCTTTCTCTTACACTTCATTCCTAACACAAAATCTTCCTATTTTTAAAATTTAAATAATTTGATTAGAAAATTTAATTTACGGAGTTTCAAATTATTTAATTTAATTACTGTTTTTTTTCCTTAAATGTCTAAAGAATTTCAAATCCATTTAAAGTGGCTTAATTAGGTTAGAATTCCAATTTAATTCACACTTCATCCCTAACACAAATTCTTCCTATTTCAGAAAAAATAAAAATAAAATTATAATTCTTATATTTATAACTTTTCTAATTCTATTTATTCTTTCTCTCACACTTCAACCCTAACACACCATCTTTTTTAAAAAAAAAATTCAAAAATTCAAAAAAAAAAATATATTATAATTCTTATATATTGATATTTTTTCTAATTCTATTTATTATCTCACTAACTTCATTCCTAACACATACTCCTAAAATATAATATTATTTAAATAAGTATTTTTTTCTAATTCTATTTCTTCACTCTCTAACTTCTTCCCTAACACAAACTTCTAAAACATAATATTATTTATTACACAACCATTATCAATTATATATCTCTAAGTGCATTATGTATATAAAATCCAATCATGTTCTGGAAGAATTAAAATTCTGAGCTAGGCACAAAAAAATCTACACCAAACATGATTATATTATAGGTTGATTATTTAAGATTAAATTTGTATCTGATTTATTAATTAGATATTCAATTCGATAGCATGACTCATTACAAACGTAATTTTTTATTAAAAAATTTTAATTTCAAAAGCTAATAGCAAACAATGAGTAGAAAAAGAAAATCAAAGAAAATAACTCACATGTAAGCCAAGACAAAGCCGAATTAAATATGGTTGTTCATGAGATCCGAGAGGAAGCTGAGAGTCATGTTGATAAGAGCCGAGAGGAAGATGAGAGCTGAGAGGAAGAATGAAGAGTCATAGCCAAGAGAAGAGTGATTTTATAGGTGTTTAGGGTTTTGCGGGTTATAATTCTATTTTTTTAAATTTATAAATAAAAGAAAGGGTTTTGCATAGGTAATTCTATTTTTGGAGAGTCGCCAGTTGAGAGAAAAAATGATTTTAGGTGTTTAGAGTTTTGCTTAGGTAATTCTTTTTTTTTTTTTAATTTATAAATAAAAAAGGAAAGAGAAGAGTGATTTTAGGTGTTTAAAGTTTTGCGGGTTATAATTCTTTTTTTTTTAAATTTAGAAATAAAAAGAAAGGGTTTTGCTTGGGTAATTCTATTTTTTTAATTTCAAAATAAAAAGGAAAGGGTTTTGCTTGGGTAATTCCATTTTTTTAATTTAAAAATAAAAAAATAGTGTAATGAAACTAAAAACCCCTTTATACTTTTAATAGATAGTATAAATAGATATATCGCTCTTGAAAGAAAAAGGAAAAGAAGAACAATTGAAAAAAAGAAAAGAAAATAAAGTAATTGTTTATATATATCACTATACATGCACACATGGATCAAGTGAGAAGGAAAAAAGAAGAAGAAAAGAAACTAAAAGGAAGAAAGAAAGGAACATAACTATTTATTTATATATACACACACACACTATATATGTATACACGATCTACTAAGAAAGGGAAGAAATGACTAAAAAGATATTTCTGTCTTAAAAATTTATATTTTTAGTGTCCAATTAAATATAAAACATGCATTAATTATTGTGATATTCTAGGTTTGTAAATCAATAAAAAAAGTGATTGTGGAGTGACTGTTACTTAAACGACTGTCCCTACCACTTTTCATCAATTAATCATAATACAGAGAGAACTAATATGACATTTGGACAATTGATAATTATGGAAAAAGTCTTTTATGCTTGATCAACTTTGAAACATTGATCACCAAGATGTAATTCATTTGCTTCTAATCTCCTCTTAATCTTTACTCCTATGTCCTCACATAAAATCCCCAAGTAATAGAAGAGTGGCTTCAAGTCTTTTTTGTAATATTGCTTCCAATCTCTTCTTGATCTTCACTCCCGTGTCCTTTCATAAAATGATCCTGTGTCCTTGCATAAAATCCAGAAGTACTGTAATAGCAAAGTGGGCTTAAAGTCTATTTTGCAATTAGGGTTTATGAGAGGGAATTATTTGTATAGAAATATGTGTACGTATATCTCCCAAGGGTGGTTGGCACCTCATTGTCCAACCTTAGTTCCTCCTTTTACTCTTACTTTCTCTTTAGATTAGGAGTAGGATCTAGATGAAACTATCTTTGTCTTAAATCTAGTTTGTCTATTAAATGGCTTGTCACCCAATTAACAAGTCAACTACTTATTTTAAAGTCCACTAAATAAAAAAATTGCACTCCAAGATACGTATATAGAAGCCACAATTACTAAATACTGTAAATCAATCCTTTATGTTAATTAGTTATTTGGATAAATAATACTATCAATTCAATATATTAATTAATCTATATTTTGGCCATTAGGTTTATAAACCATTTGATCACATAAATTTTTTTCATATAAAATAATATATTTAATAAATAAATAAAGTATTTATAATATAATTGACCATTGTTATGTGATCAAACAAACGTAACCAAAATATATATATAGCATATGAATTATATCTTGAGAAATATGTTCCAAAGTCCATAATCAATGGATACTCAAAATTTTCAAGAAGTCATTCAAGTAAATCAAAGTATCCATGATCATGAATCAGAGTTCATAAGTCTCTCAAGATTAAAAGTCTATTTTCTTTAGTAATGATAAGAAAAATTAATCATGGTGGTTCAAGTAATTTTTTTATTTATCCTTTATCCAGTTCAGTGTGTTCTACATACTAACACATATGATTATGAGTTTTCCACTTAGATAACTAATATAAATCACCTAACAAGTAGAAATCAATGCGTTACATTAATCCTAATAGAAAGCCTAATTCTATTAACGAACGCGAACAAGTCTATAATTATGAATGTCGATGATTTATATCTCCCACACATAAACTACTTCCTTATACACACAAATCATCATACCATAATTAGTGGACAATTAGCTTAATTCTCTTGAGCTAATCGATACAAACATTCATCATATATTAATGAATATAAATAAAACAGGATTTATTAAATTTAAATGTCAAATACAATCAATAAAATGACTTTGTAGGATATACAGAATCCCAACACTTGTGTATCTAGCTGTCGTAGGCGTATCCGAGCCATGTTCTTGCCATGTCAATCTCAAAAAAAAAAAATTTTAATTATGAATATTTTTAGTCGTGTTTAACATGTGTCCGACCATATTCATGTTCGATATCGTCACGACATATTTGACAGAGTATATGTGCTTTCTAGTCTCTTACCCAAAAAAAAAATAATAGGTGCATTTTCTTCTATTTGTTTCTACTCAAGCAAATAAAAGATAGAAAAAACATTCTCTTGTCTATAAATGCATCTTTTGCTCTTTCTTCATCAACATTAAATAAACATGCAAGGTGAAAACGATAATACCCTCCCTAAAATAACTTTATATTCTCTAAAAAATATTAAAGAACTACTCCATATATTATCATTCAATGTTTTGGGAATAATGAGATTTGAATCTTGAAAAGATACTTTTGTTGTCTGAAATTGAAAAAATTGAATATGTAATTGGATTTCAAATAAAATATACCATCTTAAAATTCCACGTGACAGAATTTCACAATTTAGCTAGTTTCTTTTACTCTAATTTATTTTATATGCAAAAATGAGACTTAATTTACAATATTTTCATTTCCTCTTTCTTTTTAAAATCTCATTCCGGAAGACTCTGGTTGAAACATATTATTAAGAGCTTCTCAATAAAAAGATTACCAAAGTCAAAGGGGGCAAACAGAAAAAAGGAAAAATAAGAAAAAATCAATTTTCTTTCATTTTTTTCTATTTTTTCATCCTAATCAATTTCCTTTCTCTCTTGCCAATCGCACATTTTATTTCTTAAAAGAAAGAAAGAGAGAAAGAAAGAAAACATGAATCCGCTAACAGATCTACCATGAAAGATACCTTCAAAAGATATCGTATTCGAACCGTACACATCATAGTTCAGGACGAAAGTCCTTGTTAATACACTCCTCCTTTTCTAGAGTGAGAGAGGCTATATATATATCTAGAGAGAGAGAGAGAGAGAGAGAGTAGAGAGGAGAGAGAGGGAGATTGTTGTGTTCTGTGATTCCAAGGGCGCATGCTTTTGGAAGAGGAGATGATTTTCGAATTGGGAGACGAAAGTTGCTATCCTAAGGCCTTAGTGGCTGTCAATGTCGCTCTTGCTTTTATAGATGGCGTAATTGGCATTCTTGCATTCTATCAGGTCTTTTATATCCCTGCTATCAATTCGTCCTCGTCGATATATACACACAGCCACACATATATATCTATGCATACATGTATTTGTGCGTCACATTGAGAAAAATGCGTTTATATATGTATGTGTGTGTGTGTGCGCATTAAGAATGGGGAAAATTGATTGTGGTTTGTAGTTTTTTCTTGGCTTTGTTCATCTCCTGATGATTGTATGGAAGTCTGAGAAGTATTCTTGATATACTGATGATTTTTCTGATAAGTAATCTCGATGGACTGACAATTGGCTTGGGTTTTGATTGTTTGGGAGTGTTTATCTAGTGAAAAGGTGGTTTTTTGACTTCTATTGGAACCTGACATATAAGCAAAGGGAATTGAGGCAACCATAAACCAATTTACTGATAATGGCCTTTTGTATTATGCAATTTGTGTAGAAACCATTACTGAACTGCAAATTTGAAATTCTTTTGAGTTATAGTAGTTCCTTTGAGTGCCTGCACTCTCTGGACCAACACCTGCTGTAATTATCGAGAGCATGGTGATGCTGCATGTCTGCTGTTTTCTTAAGTGCTAATTTAGGAGCCTAGATGGTTGCTGGATACACCTGTTCTGTTTTAATTTTTGTTTCCTCAGTATTGTAAAGCTAGCCGCTGTTAAGATTTAGGTGCAATTCATGATTTGTACTGAAAATGTTATGGACAACCCTATGGTAACAGAAGAATTATAATGAGAACTATCCTACTATATGAGTAGAATAACAAGATGTTGAAAATCTGAGAAAGTAATTTATTTATAATTAATATACAATGATGATCTTCTCATAATTTGGCAGTGAATCTTAGAATCCATTCCGTAAACCTTGGAGACATTGTAGTCAAACATGCAATGCATTTCAACATTTTCTATATAAACCTAGAAACCAATTCAAGGTTATTATGTGTTGTATCTTATGTATACTAACATCAATCACAACTTGACCCATCTCAATGAACTGTTGAATTCCAAACTCTAGGAGTAGGTTGGGCAAGCTTCTTTCTTCTTTTATTTTTTTGCGTCTCTCTCTTAATCTAGATTAAGGGTAATGCCCAACTGAACAATATCGTGAAACAGGATCATGCTATTTCATTGTGTCAGTCCACGTTCTTTTTAGATTTCCCTTTATTTTCTCTCTCCTTGACCTCTTGTACAAATACGAGGGAGAGAGAAGGAAGGAGAGGGAGAAGATAATACTCATCTCATAGTCAGGGCTTTGGTTAGCGTATCTTTTTCCTCTTATTTTTCTTTTCATTTCACATAGTAAGTTTGAGGTGGTCGTAAAACAAATTACAGAATTAATTTATTTTGTTTTGTTTATGTGTAAAATCCGTAACCTAATTACCTAACAAACTCAGTGATTATATGTGGAATCCTTAAACTAATTACCTCACATACTTAGTGACTATTTGATACAAAAAGGAGCTCTAGAGTGTACCAGAATATTCAAGAGAGAGATCCAAGCCTAACACTGCCCAAGGGGCTGGTTGCTCAGTCTTGAATAGTAGCTAAAGGCACGTAGGTGCTCATCTAGCAGTGATTTTAGTTTCACTGTAGGCATATAACTCGTCGGAGGCTTATAAGAGATCACATAAAATATGGCTTCATGCAGTTCATGGTCTGGCGGTAAAGCCAATCGATGCTGCTAAATGTTCTTTATGTGCCATTCCTGTTTTATTTGTATATATTTGTTCTTCTTAACAAGTAGACCCTACTGCTTCTTTGTTGTATAATTTGATTTGTTGATTTTCCATGTGCCAGTTGATAAGGATCCATTCAAGGAGTTCACGCGTTGGTTGGACTCGTCAGAAAGTAAGTGCTGTGTTATTACCATTTACTCTTTATCCAATTATTGATGATCTTTTTTCACTAAATGATATACATGCTGGATTGAATGATACCATTATACTTTCAGCTTTGGTTATCTATTATACTAGTAGAGGTTTGAATGAAATTTGCCTAATTTATTTATCATCACTGAGGAATGAATGCAATTCAAATAGGGAATATAATGAAAAATGAGTCACTTTTTTCAACAATGAATTCTTTGGTGGGGGGGAGGGGGAGAGAGAGATCTTAAAGGAGTCATTCATCTTGACGCACTCATGTAGTACACGTATGGCGTCTGATGCACAACGCAAGTTGACAATTTAAAGGCAAATCAATGGTTTTTTTTTTCCCATTCTCTAGGTATCATTAAAATTTACTTAATTTTTTATATTTTTAGAAATTTAAAAGTGAATCAAAATTTTCCATGAAGTTAAAACTTTTACAAATTTGGAGTTCTAATTTTGCACCTTAGATATTGACTCTTCATACACCTTTGTATTCTATGATTATAAAATAATGCTCTGTTTGGTTGGAGGGATGGAAAAATGGATGGAAGCAAACAAATTTACCCAACAAATATTCTTCTTTCTCTCTCACGTTCCTTCTAATTTTGGATGAAACCAAAATGGTGGGTCCAAAGTGATGCCTCTACCAAAACCAAATAATGAAAGCTTATTCCATCCCTCTTACCAAACATAGGCTAAAGTACAGTGTTGAACTCTGTGCGAAACCATCTTTTTTTCCTCTTTTTTTTTTCCTCGTTGGTACACACCCACCCACCCCCCAAAGAATTGTTTGCACCCAAGAGGACTTGATCCTTAGACCTAATGCTTGCTAGGCACTATACTAGGGCCAAGTTCTTTTTCTGCTGTAGCCAATTCAACTTCAAAATATCTTTTTCTCCTCTTTAATTAAAACATTTGAAGGAAGTTCACCATTGATTTTGCACATTTTTTTATAATTATAATATTTACGAACATGAAAACATATAAGCGTGATAATGTTTAATTCCTTAATTTTAGTACTATAATTTGAAATATCACATGGTTATATTCTTTATTTTAGTGCTATTTCCTTAGAATTTTGACGTGTCTCCAGTAGTGCTTAAATGAATTCTATCATTTTGTTGTTTTGCGATTAATGTGTTTGGTTATATATGCTGTTACTATTTTTCCTATTTCAACATGAGATTGTTTCTTTGTCATTCTTGATAGAATTGAACGTCCAATTACAGGTGTTTCATCTCATGATTGGCTCTTCTAATTTGGGTAAGAAATTGCGTTCTGATTAATGATCAAGAAACTTTTCTTTTTGTCCTACATTTATTGCTGTTGAATCTTTCTTTTTGATAGCCTTTCTGATGCACCCATAAGAGTATGACAACATTTCCTTTTGGACCTTCTCTATACTAACTGCCTGTTTAATGTATGATAATCTCTTTGCCTTTTAGGTGTTGTCCACTTTTGTTTATCTATTCCAGCTAAAGATTGCATCAAGTTTTTAATACTTAAATGACCTTTTGAGGTGCATACTCTCTTGGGGTTACAACATGAAATTCGGTATGAATAGCTATAAATTACATTAAATACGTTGATTGAATTAAGAAAGTAGATACTGCAGTAAAAAAAAAAAAATATTACAAAGAGGAAGAAATGGGTCATGTATTATTATAGTTGGATTTATATACTATTTAACTACGTTTTATGTAGAATTTACATTTCATGTAAATATTAGGCTTACTGTCAAACAATTCTTGGACCATATTGATACTTTGTTACTCCTTTATCAGGATTATATTCTCATAGTTGGATTTTATTTATTATTATTATGATTAAATAACAGGATTAAGTATGCCAATGATGAACTTTTTTAAAATGGGCTGCTTAATATGATAGCTCTTTTGTACCTGTTCATGGATGGGTACTGTTTTTATCTTTCCATTTGAGGCAAACTTCAGTCTATTGTGTTTTAGAATAGAGAATTTTTCGCTTGTGGTATATAGGAAAATTATTTGTAGATAGGTGCTGCATTTGAGAAAAAAAAAAATTCAGTCCGTTTGAGGCGGCACTAGCCATGTGGCATAAGAAAAGTAGGGCAACAATCACTGAGTCCTGATGTGGTGTATATACGTGTACACATGCGCAAACCAAGATTTCCCCACAGTTCTCATCTAGCTGGTAACTCGAGACATGCAACAAAGAAGATCCCAGTCTGCCACTTTTTGTTGTCTTTGAGTTCTTTCTCCACAGATTAACCTTGAAAATAAGATTTTAAGGAGTTCTTTCCAATAGATAACCTTGAGGCACAAAGATGACCGAGGGGTTCTTCATCATAGATAAACCTCAAAAGATGGTTGAGGAGTTTTTTTTTTTAACCAAGACAAGCCTTGAAAGGAAGACAATCAAGCCATCAAGTTCTTTCTCATAAGTAAACCTCTAGCAAAAGAATGGTTGAGAGGTTCTTTGCCGTATATAAACCATGAAAGAAGATCTTGAGAGTTTTTTCGTGCAAATAAACCTCGAAGCACAAGGAATTCCTTCCCCAAGATAAACCTCGAAAGAAATAAACCACTCAAAGATGGAATCT
Source organism: Cornus controversa (assembly GCA_026545225.1). NCBI lineage: Eukaryota > Viridiplantae > Streptophyta > Magnoliopsida > Cornales > Cornaceae > Cornus > Cornus controversa. The sequence goes on along the minus strand of CM048849.1, from coordinate 53,752,486 downwards.
TCCCAAGAAAAATCTCACCATGAGAGGGCACAAATGTTATTTGGTTGGGAGCGGGGCACAACTTTCTTCATTGCTCTCTCAACAGATTCAACGCTTGAAATGGGTCTCATTGGAACTTATTAGGTTTTGAATATGGTGGCTGAGGACCAAGACTCGTCAAGACCCTCGTCGAACACGAGCCCCTCAAACATGTTTCGATTGGATAAAGGTCAATCACAAGTATCTTCTGGAACACTTAGTACTTGGTTCACTATCGTGGTTTATCCCATCTGTATTTAAGGACCACATTTATGAGCCGTTTGAGCACATTTAGTGGCTGAGCTAATGTATTTATGAGTTTATTTATGAGGAATGCAAAGCATGGATGTCTAAAGATCTGATCTCTTGAGCCGTGGGAAAATCTCCCGTAAATCATGACTAGCTATTAAGGGAATATCTATCATACTTTATTAATAGGGAGACTCGTAAGAACATCTAAAGCGGAAGAATATAGAATGTCAGACAAGAACAATGCTCATCAAAATTCCATTTTCTACCAGGATCTTGCCAGAGAAAATTGTGAATTTCGTGCTGCCAAATCTCCCTTTTCCTTGAATTTACCTATTCCTACACCCATTAAGTGCCAACTGGGATCCCATTGATTGTGTGTTATATCTCCTCAACGTATTCTTCTTTTGATTTTGAGTCCTACCCAAGGTACTTGGTTTCATTTATAATATCGATAGAACATCGACATCTCCTTTTGTCATCATAACTATTATAAGTTGGATTCCCTAACTTCTATTCTTTTCTACTTGAGCCAGATTCTTCCTCCATTGTGGACAAAGCTGAAAGGTGTGTACCGTTTCCTCTCCATCTCATATTTTACCAGTACTTCTAACACCTATTCAGATTTTTTTGGTAGGTATTAAACACCTCGTTGGTTTAGTTATCACACTTCAAAGTCTGACCACCCTGAATGGAATTTGTGTTTTTCTTTTTCCTGTCATCTTGGACCATAATTGTGGTTAAACATGGGGGTTCACTTTTTCTTGCATCAGTTGTTGCCAACTCCTGATTTGGGTCTTAGATTACAATCTTTCTAGTTCTTTACAGTCCAATTTCCATGCAAGAGGTTCAGATCAGCATGACCCTGTAGGACTCTTACAATAATATTAGATTTGCTGGACTCTGGAGCCAACTTTTGAGATTTTAAGAATTTTTTCCCGTGTAAATTTGTTAATTAAATGGTTGGCAAAATATATGTTGGCCCACATCCACCATATCAAGAGTGTAAGCTCATTACAAAGGTTGTACCTGTGAACCAAGTTACCAACCCCCTACATCTTATAGTCACATTTTACAATACCCATTCACTGGGGAAAAAAGAAGGAAAATAATAATAAAAATAAGAAGTAAATAAAAAGTTAATCTGATGAGACTTCTTTTACAGTTTGATGTATTTTCAGAAGACTTTAATTAGTTTTCATATTCAGTTTATGATATATATATATATATTAATTTCCTTATTTCTAGTTTTACAAAATTGGCCCACCAACAATTCTTTACCTTTTTTCTCCTTGTTGCCACATTGTTGACAGCTTCCTGATTAATTATATAGATCACCCTAAGATTACCTTTTATAAATTGATTCAAGCTCACAAATGGGCAACCTGTCAATTGTTTATTACTCTCATTCACAGGTTTATTGTTCCACAGGCGTGCTTCTTTAATTAGTGGAACTTCCTGTACACTTTTGTTGCATAATTAGGTGCTTCTGCATTTCTGTCTTCATGTTGTCGGGCATGTTAGTTTTTTGACTTGGCTTATTGAGCATTCTGTTCTTGAAGTCTTTACACGTTGGACGTGCAGTATCCTTCCACTTAAGCTCTCCAAACAATGTTTTCTTATCAGCTGTTTATATTCACTTGAAAATGATTCTATAAACTAGCAGCGAAGTAAATGTGTAGATCATAAGGGAATAAACTGAATTAATGTTGCTAATGCCAAGGGCTTCTTAAGGAGGTACTTATACTAGGGCTACAAACCTCAAAGAGCTCAACATTAATTACTTCCAACCTTTTTTGATCTTAACCCTTCAATACTGCTTATTAGTCATATCATATGATAGACATGATTCGGGTTCATAGAAATGCTAGAAACTCAATAATAGTCTGCAAAATTAAAAACTGATAAAGTTAACAAGAAAGTGAAGGAGAACACAGCAACAAGAATCAACTAGCTTTTGCTGGGATGTTGGTCTGTTAACTAATCTGATGTCATGCTATCCCTTTGCTCTTTATGTTTCTTGACATTGTCACTGCCAAGAATTAGTAAAAGAATAGTTATATTTCACTGCCTCTCCAAGCAATATACTTGCTTGCATGATCTTTTCGCATGCACCTCTTGCTCCAGATGGTATCTTTTGCTACTTGTGTTATTTCTATCTTACGAACAAATTTTGTGCCATTCTTTGACAAAAAATTATAAAGGCCAGTGGTTTCTTCTTCTTTTCTTTAAACTGATTCATTGGATTTAACTTTGTCCTGGCAGGGTACTTTGTTTATTTTGTGTTAACTCTTGTTGCTGCTTGCAAGGATTGGCTATGCTGGTCAAACTCTTGTGGCTTTATCGTTATGGGTATGACTTTACTTTTAAGCAATGACAATATGTCTATAATAAGAGTCTGGTGGATGGAGTTGCATAATCAAAATTTCCTTTGCAGCTTGCCCCAAAATTCTGTTCCTTGCAGCATTTCTTCTACTTCTGTCATTCTGGTATGTCTTCTTTCTTAAAATTTTCAGAGAATTTATCGTCTCAAATTATGTAGATATATGTATTACTTTGAGAAAACGAAGACTTTCTTAACCACATGAATAGACTTAAGGATATGAAACCTGCACCTCAGATCCTCAGATAAAGATGACAACTGGAACAACTGGCCATAATTTTTGAGCCAACTGAACTTTATTTTGGAGGAGAGATGAGCAGAATAGTTTTAACATAACAGTTCAAAGAAATCCTGCTCCTATTAGTTTAAGTGGGTTTCTTAAATAAGCAGAGTGAGGAGTTGTTCTTAGCGTATAGTTGCTGGACATAAGGATTGCAACTGTCCAGCTGAGGTTTCCCCACATTTCAAGTTTATCAGGAAGTCTGGAATTTGAATATAAAGGTCAAAGAGGGATTTTTGGAAGCTTTTTGAAGTTACAAAATTATCTTGTAGTAGTTTGTAACAGGATTTTCTGATTTGGGTGTTTAGTTTATTAAGACTAGCTGGATTCTGAAATTGCAGGCCTTCTATTAGGGGTTTCACCTAGGAAGCACGGACACGGGACACGGTGATACGGAAAATTCTGAAAAAATAGGACATGGACACAGCGAGGATATGGCTGTAAAATAATAATATAATATATTAATATGTATTAATTATTCAACAAAAAAAAAGACTACATTACAGAAATATTTCAATTCATCATCAAGCAATTAAGAACCAAATAAACTTATAAACAAAAATAGACAAATAGATTAAAGAACCAGACTAATTTAGTCCTCTACATATATTTAGCTTAGATTTTTAATCATAACTTAGTCACATATAATTATCTTTCAAAATACTTGAATATACATCACTCTTACGAAGTGTCCGACAAGTATTCGAGGAGTGTCCAAGAAGTGTCCGAGAAGTGTCCAAAAAGGAAAAATGTCAGGACACTTCTACGAAATATCCAACTCATGTCCGAGTGTTTGACATGGTGTCCAAGTGTCTGACACGGGTACGGCACCCTCGGTGAAGTGTCCGTGCTTTCTAGGGTTTCACCCTTCCATTTTCCTCCATTTCTTTTGGTTTTGTTCTTTCTAGATTCTTTCCACAACTATGCTGCTCAAAGTTTATGATTTTGCTTTCCTGTATGACTCCAGTTTTCTGTTGAGAATACTTCTGTAATCACCTGGGTTTCTGTGCTGCATCAATTGTGTCTTTTCTGTCCCCATGTTGTTTTGTTCATAAAATGTCTTGAAATGTCTTTCCTCATCACATATTAATGTTATCAACTCTAAATTTGTTAAACTCCCAATCCTGAAAGGGATTAATGATCTGAATGCGGATCTATTTTTATTTTATTAATTTTTTTATCAAGTTGTTGAGTTCAATATTCAAAAATAAAATCTATATATTCATGAGTTATACATTATGCTTCTTTGGGTAATGGTTTTATAGGGTTGACCTTTGCCACCAGACAAATGATGATGAGGAGGATGAAGAAGGTAGTCCTCGGGAAGCTTTATTGGAGAGGACATCCAATAAACCACGTTCAAATGCTGATAGTCACAGGAGATGTTGCTCTTTCCGAGCCATCCATGTTGGAAGCCGCCAAAAAGTTGTGATAGTGGTATGGAAGTGGTAAAAGTTCCATGTTGTGTATTCATCATATTTCTCATGCAGAAAAAAGATGCAGAATAACTTAGATATATACGTTCTAGTTTATTAGGGATCATAATATGCAATATTTCAGGATTAATGCTCTCTAATTCATTCTCTCTTTTATTTTTCTACCAGGTTACTTTATTGTTTTTTGTACTAATGATGGGATCTGCTATGCTAATTTGGATCGGGATGGGAAAGAACCCTATTGATTCATCAGTGGTGGCTCGGGTGTGGACTTCTGATTAGTTTTATTGTTGGCCTATTTATGTTGCAAAAGAGTTCCTTAATATTACTCCTCAATTGTGTTTGTTTACATTTGTATATACCGAGGCATTTAGTACTTTTGGGTTCCATCTAAAAGAAAAGGGAAATGAAAACACACTTGTGGTTTATAGAACACAATCCATGAAGTATGGGCACGTCTCTAGAGGATGCGTGGGAGGAATAGCATTCTCTTACCTTTTGTTGTTGGATACCACTCTCATGTTCACGTGGCACTCTTAACAGGATGCGTGTTAGTCTGTAAAAGATTAGAGTTTGCCCTCCTTAATACCAATTGGTTTTAAGTAAGATGGTAGCTTGAGATCCAACAAGTGGTATCAAAGCAAGAGGTCACGGGTTCGACTCGCAGGAGTGTCATCGTGCGGGGGAGTGTTGTTGGATACCACTCTCATGTTTTAATGTTCACATGGCACTCTTAACAAAATGCGTGTTGGCCCATTAAAGATTAAGGTTTGTCCTTCTTTACACCAATTGGTTTTAGGTGAGATGACAGCATAAGATCCGACAAGTGGTATCAGAGCCGGGAGGTCACGGTTTGACTCTGCGTGAGTGCCATCATGCGGGGAATGTTGTTGGATACCACTCTCATGTTCATGTGGCACTCTTAACATGATGCGTGTTAGCCCGTAAAAGAATTAGAGTTTGCCCTCCTTAATATCAACTAGTTTTAGGTGAGATGACAGCTTGAGATCTGACAAGTCATTTCAAACTTAATCAATGGCTTCTATAAAGTGATAGCTTGCGAACCTTTAGCTATCCCTTGTAAGTGCGGTACTCTAAGATGCCTTTTGTGTACATAAAATTTTCAAGATTGGTCTTAAATCCCTCCCCCACCTTCTCCTTTTCATGTCTCGTTTGGATGATAGAGAATGAAACGTCAGGACTTCTATTCCTTCCAGAATAGTGGACCAATGAAGTGCTGCACTGGACTGTTGTACCTTCTAAATTCTAGTTGGGGTAAAGCCTTATTACTTCAGCTGCATAAATTATGGAGTTTTGCTCAGAATCTTTAAGAAAGGTTGCACTAAGTGGCTTGCTTTCAAAGTTCCCCAAAGTAACCTTTTTTGTCTATTCCTCAAGTAGTGTGTTTTGACAAGTAACACGCTTTCCTTAATTCAGTTTCCTACTTTTACTTTCCCTTTCTCTAAAGGTTCTCTCCGTTATTTGTGCTCAGTATATGATACGAGTGATCTTGTTATAAATAACCCCATTGACCACATGTTTATCTTCCTCTTTTTTGACAATTTGCTTCTTATAAAATTTCCTTGTTCTTACATCTTCCTTTTTCTGACCACGTGCTTCTTATAAAATGTCCTTTTTCTTACAAATTTATTCTCCTTTTGATTTGCTTTTTTCTGCATTGAATGCTGTTTGAACCTCATTAGGCACCAAGAAGTTCGTCATCTCTTTCACAACTTTTCTTGTAATATCACCCATCTCATTCAAGTAACATGCTTTTTGTTCTTCATGCAGTAATTTCTATGATCCATTAGCTAATTCTGCAATTTGTGCAATTACTATATTGCATGGCAGATAGCAGATGGTCTTCTCATTTTGCATTTAAGAATCATCGAAGGAAAAAAAATAAATGCTGTATTCTCAACAACCTCGTTAAGAAATTTGTATATAACTATTGTGCGTATTACCAAGAAGCACAGACTTTTTTTGAGGAGTTGTGTCTGTCTCATACGTGCGTCAAACATTGACTCTTCTTTGACACTTTTGGACACATGCTTCACACATTTTTGGATGTTTTTATAATATAAAACAAAATTCTTAAATTTGGACATTTGGTCGACACCTATTAGACACTCACTAATACGTGGTTAATGATTCTTGAAGGTTGGGTAGGAGCTTCTTTTACTATGGGGAAAAAATAAAAAAAGAATACTTGTAAGAAAAAATGTAAAGTTTTACATAGAATTTATAAGAAGTTTTACCATATTAAAAACATAATATATAAAAAGGTTTTATAAAAAAAGTGGGCATGAGTGTAGGAGAAGAATCGTCAATTAGTGTGTATATACATTATATGCATATCAATATATCCACACACACGTCTTGTCCTTGTTATGGTTTTCTCCATATTACTAGTTTGATTATGATTATATAATTTATGGGTCATAAATTATTTAGTTCGAAAATATTAGATTTAGTTGTCATGAAGTAATGTTTGTCTTATGTTATATAATTTTGTATATATTAGGATATATTTTATTATTGCATCCTTTAAAATTTTCATGTCAGCTTATTTGTATCATGTCCTGTCATATGATAAATTACTGTCCCTACTTCGCAATGATGTCATTAAGCATACTTGGGATTCTTCTTTCTCAAAATTCATGTTTCACTCTTGTTGCTTTAGAATATGTAGGGAAGATTTCGAACTTGGGTAAATAGGAAGAGGAATCTTTCCTTTTTTTTTTGGGTTTATAAAATGGAGTGACTTGTAGAGATTCATGCTATAATATTGGACACTAAAGAAGTTTTACCGCTATGTATGTATTTGTTTTTATATCATCAATTCTATCTTGGCTGCAGGGAGCAAAATAGTGATTATACTACCACAGCATTTCAATTTATCTCGGGAACCATATAATTAGCTAAACAGTCACATGGTTTAACTTTCCATGAACCCTATTATTGTTCTTAAACTTGGATGAAAATATTGTTTAAGCTTTGGTTTAACTCAGTTTATGTCTTTAAAAATAGTTTTTCTTGCAGTAATTGGCCTAAAATGTTGTATCTAGATTACACACAATGATTAATTTGGTAAATTGGTGTAAAAAATTAGTAATTTGCCTTTCGAATTGTAAGATGTAGGTGATGAATGTTCAATACAATTGGCAGTCCTTTTTTTTTTTAATTCATAATTAGTGTAACCATGGTAAAGTGACTAGTATCCTCATGCAGGTGTATGTAGGTCTTTTAGCAATAGCTATCCTTCTACTAGGAGGAGCATTAGCATGTTATGGTAAGCACTTGTAATTGTAAATAGTGGTGTTATATTTGAAGTTCTAAAAGTTCTGTATTATAATTTTCAGTGTCGTGTTTTTTTTTTTGGTGTGTGTATTTTATTGTTATTTTGTGTGCTAATGTTATTGTGTCGTGCCCCTTGCTTATAATTTTAATAGCATCAGAGCCTTTATTTTCTTACAAGTTCAATCACTTATTCTATGTTCGAGCTCCGGCGTGGGCAAAAAGTGTGTGAGTACTTACCTGATCAAAAAAATAATCAATATGGTGTCCACAATGGTAGTACTTTACATATTTTTTCTCCACGTGTACTAGAAAGCATTTAGATAACGTGATGCTTTTAATCTCTATTTAGTATTCGATATATGGCATAACCTGTTCACTAATAAAATAGTACTACTTAATAATATAACTTTTGTTCAAATTCATAGAAAGCATTTTGATAATATCCATAGTTGGAATCTCCTTGTAGTACTTCTCTTTATATTTCTTTGAACATTATCGTGGGCTTGATAAGAATCCATTCTCATAAATGGAGTTTGATGGGTTTATACTTTATAGTTTCACAGTCATTTTGATTTGTCAATGAGACAGATTAGGATTTCCATACAAAATAGCTTGTGGATGGTTGCCTTAATGATAATGGGAAGGAAAATATTATGACTTTGTCAATATGGGATTCATGTAGCCAACTTTGAGTACTTGGGAAAAGGCCTTGTTTAGTTGAGTTGCTATGAAAAACTTACAAGGTTTCTGTCAAACTTTTTGGATGAATAAAAGCTACCTGGGTCCAAACAACTCGCTTAAAAGAAGGGTTTGGAAGTTAACGAAGAGGACTGGGTGCTCTGATATTATAACATATGTAATCCTTCTAATTGAACTATACACCAGCACTGATCACATATCAAATGAGAAGTAGTGCTATATGGTTAGTTGGCTACCAGATTTGATCCTAATAGTATAATACTACTTGATTGTTTTCAGAGAGGCTATTATATGGGACAGCAGTTTTATCACAACAAGACTGACAGTGTCTTAGCATATGAAACTATAGTCAGTATAGCTGTATTTTGCAGAGTGGAATGCCACACAAGTGACAGAAAATGTCTTAAATTTAGTTGAGCACATTGGGAAATTAATAGGTTGAAAATTAAAATTATTAACATTAGATTAGCAATATGCACATATGGATGGAGACTTAGATGAAATAATCTATTGCATTGTTGTTAATAAGAGTAGTACTGTGAGTTGGATGTGCAATGCAGGGGAGAGTAATTCCAACAAGGGTTTGGATTGTGTGGGTGTTTTAGTTCTGCCAATGTGATGGAGTTATTGCATGTGAAATGATGGAGAAAAACAAGAGAACTCCAAGGTCACTGCTGCCCTTCCAACAGTGTTTCAAAAATATATTCTAGTTGATAATGGGATGAAATCTTGTCCTTGTGTTTTGAATTTGGGGTAGAGGTCATCCTTTTTTTCAGGGGAATGTGGCCGTCAAGGACAACAAGTGCTTGTGTCAAAGTGATGTGGCCAAACAAAGATACTGCCACGTCATAGAAGAATATCCATTGGTAATGGAGTGGGCAATGCAGGAAATTTGGCAAATGTGCGCGGCGCCCCCCCCCCCCCCCCCCCCCCCCACACACACACACACACACACCCCGCGAAGCTGCAAATCCATAGGATCTCATGTGGGCAACGTTGCAACCTAGAGGTCACATTGTTACCGCATGCTGAGCTTGAGGAGCTCCTTGAGCCCCAGTACAAGACTCTGTTCATCAATGAGAGAAATTGGTTGAAACTGCTTCCATGATTGATCTCGAATCATTTTTTATATTTTCAGCGGAGAGGGGAGACTCTCTTGTTCCTTTGTGGATTTCCAGAATCATCCCTTCCCTTGTACTTTATGGGATGTCTGGAGACTCTGGACTGAAGACGTCTAGGCTAAGATGGACTATAGGTATAGGCTGAGGTTGAAGGTGGCTGCCATCTTCAATGCTTTTGAGAATTCTAAAAGATTGGCTGATCAGTGAGATCCTCAAGGGCTCCAAGTACTTGATTCCTTGGAGCATGAGCTCCCATACCTCTGTCCCCACGTTGGGTGAGTTCAGTCCTGCCCTTGAGAATGTTTTGCAATAGGTGATTTTTGGGGATCCCCAATTGAGGGCTTCAGTGAGGAAATTGAAGTGGCTGAATAACTCCAAGCTGACACTTGTTAGTGATTGAAGACAGTGCTTGGACAGCTTGATGTCACTGAACTGTAGCTATGTTTTAACTTAATGATTGATAAATGGAAATTTTTTTTTTCCTTCACACTGGTATTATCATGCTTTTTTTTGGATGCTCTCTCCTAGAAGACTTACTGATTGATTTTTCTGTTTTTTAAGATAATTATATTAATGGATAGGTAGACAAACCACATAGACGTATTGAGTAGGGATAATGGCTCAAAGAATTGTTCACTTTCCCCCTCTGTTCCATTATAAGCTTATTTGAGGCTCGATATTTTGATATTTTTTCAACCTTCCACAAGTTTGTTGCTGTGGGGCCCGGGGGGTGGGGGGGGGGGGGGGGGGGGGGGGGTTTATTGGAGATAGAAATTTTCAGTGACCCAAATTATGGGGCTGTGGGGCAGAATTTTGTTTCTGACTCAATGTAGTTCTAAATTGGCGTTGTGGATTGCTTAATCATATTTGCACCGTTAATTTGTTAAAAATAATTCTTTATGTATGAAGATTTGCCTCATTTCTGATGGTCTCTTTGTCTCTTTCAAATGCATTCGTCTTTTTAGTTCTTATTTGCTGAATTTCATATTCAGGACTACTGTTATTCTGGAAAATGAGCAAAGTAAGATCTGAAAGAACATATTCTGAAATGTGGAAGGTATGCAGTCTATTTACTTCAACAATGATTATCTTCATTTAGTTAATGACTCATATTTGCTGCATGCTACATATTCTTATTGTATTTTTGAATATACACAATTTTATTGTGTATTGTAATTATTTGGATTTTTGATAGCAGTGAAGTCTAATTCGTTATGTCCTAGGCATGCTAGATCTACTTAGATGGTCTAGATCATGTATGTGGTTTAGTCATTAATTTTTACTGAGGTTAGGGAATAGTATTTTTCTTTTTCAATGAATAGGCAATCAAACAGCCTCACCTTCGTAATTGTTGATCTTTGTTAAAGTATTTTATTGTTTGCAGGTTGCAGGTTTAGCAGTTGTTTCTGTTATATGTTTCACTTCAAGTGCATTTGTTGCTCTTTTAACCAATATACCTGTATGTACTTTTCTGCTGGTTCTTAAAAAAATATTTGTTTAATTTTCTGGCTTTGGTTGCATAATTTATTTCTAAAACACATGGTTTTTTTCATTGCAGGTGCTTTATCAATGGCACCAAGAGAACATGAATGGTGTTTATACCTCTCTTCTACTGATTTTATATTATTTTATAGGTATTTGTTGACTGTTTTAACATCTCCCTTTCAAGTTGTTAAATTGATTGGAAGTGATGACATGAGCGCTAAGGGAGAATTAATTATTGTCTACATATTAATATATATCGGCTATTGTACTTTTAGGGAAACTTTATTCTAGTGAACCATATCTAGATTGTACAAGTATGATTTGCAGTGCACTTTTAAGAGTTACCTTAGGAGAATTGTGAAATTATAAAATTATTGATTTCCCTACTTTATAGTGTAACACTGTAATTGACAATGAATTTGTAGTTTTTCTTTCTTATTTTAATGGATTACACACACTGGTTATCTCAACTATAAAATTCTTAAGTCTACCTTTTCTGCTGTACATGTCATTGGCAAAAAGGGGCTTGAAGGAAAGAATTTTGTGGAACAACTGAGCAGCTCAATTTACTCTCTGCCCATAAGAATTTTTTTTGCTATTTTTGTCTCAACAATTATGCAATAACTGCACAGATTGTTGTTTAATTACCTTTCTTGTTGACCCCCACTTTGTTTTAGGGATGTCTCCATTTTCGCGTTTTGTTGCTTGCAAACGACAAGTCATCATTGATATGTGATCCCTGGTTCAGCTTTCTTCAAACTTGGACTGGAGGCTGAACTGGCCAAGCTACCTATCCACAGTTGGAGCTGTTCTGCTGTTTATGATTGAACTGAAAAATACAGTTTTATATGATTTTGTTACAAAATTTTGAAAATAGCCTATAGAAATTCAGCAAAATTGATATTTCAAATGTCATTTTTAATCTAAATAATTTTGGATAGTTTATATGCTCCCAAGGTTGATTTGAAAATTTGAAACTGAAACTTTGATACTGTGCAGGGTTCTCACCTGTACAACCTGGTCGAGCACCTAGTTGGAAACAGTAGTTCTGTTTTATACTTTAATTGGTCAAGCAAAGTTGTCTTTTGTGATTGTTTTTATTCTTTTCTTTTTTGGTTAATAATTAAGAACTTATAAGAGAACGAGATGGGGATAAAAAGGTTGAGTATTTTTTCTTCAGAAAGAAATGAAATAATATAAGAATTCCTACCGATTAACAAACAAAATTATTAATTAAGTAGCATTATTCCTCTTACATTTCGTATTGTGTATGTAAACAAGTAATAAATCTAAAATTTTATGAAAATAATGATACATTGTTCACATTGTTTGCCAGGTTCATCAGTACCCTCAGCATTTGTATTGTGGGTGATGAGAGAATTACCTCCTTCAGTTGCGGTTAATGTACGGGAAGAATCAAGAACAATAGCTTTCGTTACTGACAGTTCAGTAATAGTACATCCTCATCGCTGGACTGCTGCCACAAGCTCGCAGAATCAGGTTCAAATGCTTTTAAGTTATTTTGTGCAATTTTATAGGAGAGAATTGTACACGAGTACCTTTATCTGGGACTTTATTGCTTTTGCGATTATGACTTGCCCTAAACGTTCTGCTTAATGAATGTAGAATGCTTCAACTGAGTTTATATAGTTCTTCGAGTCTATGTATGGTCATGGAATTTATAGCCCTGCCCAGGTGTTTTTGAACTCTCTTACCTCTGTCATCGCCTAATACCTCTTTTTTATTTCTATTGCTCTTCAAGAACAATAGCATTCATTACTGACAGTTCAGTAATAGTACATACTCAGCGCTGGACTGCTGCCACAAGCTCGCAGAATCAGGTTCAAATGCTTTCAAGTTATTTTGTGCAATTTTATAGGAGAGAAGAATTGTACATGAGTACCTTTATCTGGCACTTTATTGCCTTTGCGATTATGACTTGCCCTAAACGTTCTACTTAATGCATGTAGAATGCTTCAACTGAGTCTATATGGTTCTTTGAGTGTATGTACGGTCATGGAATTTATAGTCCTGCTCAAGTGCTTTTGAACTCTCATACTTCTGTCTTCTCCTAATAAATCTTTTTAGTCCTATTTCTTTTATCTGTTCAGTTATATCTTCTGGAACCAACCTTTTTTTTTCTGTCTTTCTTTCTATCCCGTACTCTCTCTCTCTCTCTGAATACTTCAGTCTGGTAACTGTTTCGTGAAACTACTGTAAGAATTTAAAATTTCATGCACATGTACTTTTGCACTTTTGGGGATTGTGTGTTGTGCTTGAGATCCATGGATATGTGAAAATAGTTACAGATTCATAGATTTCAGAAATATGAGTTTTAACTAGTTTAGTTATGATTCTTTATAAATATTATTCTTCCTTTTCGATTTTTTTTTTTATTATTTATCTTTTAGTGGTTTTAGGAATAATATTTCGGAATCTAGGTGTTACCATATTAGGTGGATTTATTTTCATGATTTTTCTATTGACTAGGTTTTCAAAGCCAATAAAACGGCCTTATTTATTTTTTCAGCTTTATTGATCATACCTGAAAAAGTTGTATTATTGTTAAAATGAACACAAATTTGATTGGGGTAGCAAATGACCTTCTTTTCCTTGAGATATGTTTCTTAAGAGGTAAATCTATTTCTTGGGAAATCTGTTTTATGAGGATTGAAAACTGTGGCCTGTAAGAATGTGTTCCAGGAATTCTAGGAAAGCCCTAGTTGCCTTTTTGATGTGTATTCTGGAAATTCTTAGAGATTCACCTTCTGGAAAAATGTTTTGAAAAGCCTGGTTAATAGTTCCTTATTGCTCCATATGTTGCATATTAAATACTCCTATAAAAAAATACAAAAATAATTCCTGCTCTAATATTGAAAAGATAATTTCTCCAGAATTTAGAGTAGTCTGCAAGAAAGTATATTGAAAACTTGGAGCTCTGGGGTTTAATATTTTGATTGGCAGCGTTTTTATGAGTTATTCCAGCAGTTGATGTTTGGTCTAACATAATTTCTCTTCAGGTTTCTTTTAATATCTCCATTGGATTCAGATTGCTTTCTATGTTTACATATTCCATATGTTAAATGGGACCATTTCCTCTTTTTCTATTTCTTTTCTTGTTTCAACAATTGATGACACCACTGAGATTTTTTGTGCATGTCTCTTCAGGATTTTCGTGCATGTCTTATTTTCGAAGTGCACGTCTTTGTTGCACCTCATGTATAACATTGAAGATTTTTTCTTTAGACATACTAGTGTTGTCAGACACTGTAAAGACATTTACTTGAGGCATTTCTGTATTTTGAGGGGAAATATCCCAATCTCCCAACACATCAAAACTTTTAAGATTGTAAGTTTGCATCAATGAAGTTTGCCTGTAATGTTTCTTCATTGCCAACCGAGTGTCATGGTCCTTCAGCTGACTTTACCTAGTTAAATGAAATCTTGAATTGTATTCTCTTTCTTTTCCTATTTATTTATTTCTTTTCTTTTCTTCAAGCATCATAGCTCAGATGGTTTATTATGGTGAAGAGAGCTTAGTGACTTGATCTTTATGAGTGCAGGTGTCAAGAGCAAGCCCCATATAGTTGCAATCTATATATGGATTCTTGTTCCTCCACCAAATTCATGGAGCTTGGCATGGAACTTGAGGAAAATTTTACCAGAAGAGTTGGGTTGTCATGGTGAGATGAAGTGAAAAGAATTTGGCGAATGACATCCTTTACAAGGCATCTGAAGTGCAGTCGTAAGACTGCCGTTGCCATGATTTTGACATTGTGGACTTTGTATATAGCAACAAAATGCAAGTTAAGGTTTTATTTTTCTTCTTTGAACCTTTGTTTAGATGCTTTTTCTTCCCATAAATGAGCATAATATGTTTCCCTTATATATTCTTTCTCCTAATTTTTAAGAAATATGTAGAACGCAAATTGGTTGCTGCCACTAGGATAAAATGTGTGCGCTTTTTCCAATTTTTGCTTCTATTCAGTGAGTTTTGTGCATGCCGATAATCAAGTAGAGATGATACAGGCCATGTAGGAAAGTGGAAATTTCTACATCTTGTACAACACTCGGAACAATCATAGAAGAGATGTCAATATGTCAGGTTGGTATCTTTTGCAACTTGAACTGAACGTTATATAGAGCAGTTGTGGTCTTCCAAGCCAAACAAGCTGAACCTGTTCTTTGATAACAGGGTAGCACATAGGATCTTAAATAAGCATAGTTTACTGTGGATTATATAATCATAATCTATCTTGAAACAAAAGGTTGCTAAACACAATTCTTAGGAATTGGTTTTACTCACCACTGACTCTTTGATCTTAACGTTTATTGCTATGGGGTAAATTGTTAAAGAAACCACAGTTGAGTCGAGCCCGATTTAAACTTGAGCTACAATCATTTTCTATTGGTTTTATCATACTGAATATATATATATATATATATATATATATATATATATATATTGGGACTTTTACAAGCTTTAAATCAGATTGAATTTAAGTTCAAATAAAAAAAGGTACACACGTAACAAATCCTCTTCACGGAGGGCCTAGTGTCGTGCTACAAACCCGTTCCCTTTTACGAAAGCCACTGTCACAGTGTGCAAGTTTTCTCTTAAGAAAGGGCACCGTCACGGCGTGCAAGTTAAGATAAGAAGGATTCCGTAAAATCCTTACGAAAGGGCACTGCCACTGTGCGCAAGTTTCCTCTTACGAAATGACAGTGTCACTGTGTGCAAATTACAAAGAGTTACTGTACAAGTTATGAAGGGACATGTTTGAAAGCACTTGGTTGCTGGCAAGTGAAATAGTCTCTAATTTTACCAGACCTTAATTGATTATGATTTTTTTTCTCTTTTTCCGGCAAACATAAAAATATTATTGACTATAAAACAGAATAACAATATGCTTGAACCTCTGACATAATATCGGAAGGAGGGTTATCTATGTTTTCATCAATAATAATAATATTAAAAAAAGAATACCATGAGCTCCTAGGAGATGAACTGAATTAGTAGCCTCATGACCAATAATTTAGAGCTTGTACTGTGAAGAGAAAAGAGGAGAAGAGAATTTTAAAAGAATTAAAAAAATAAATATTCTGTTCACATTTAAGTTCCCTTGTATGCTTTCTTGATTAGAGGAAGGAGAAGAAAAATTGAAGGGAAACTGAAACTCAAAAAAATTATTCCTTTCTTTTACCCCATTGTTTGGTTCACTCATTCAGGAGAGAAAACAGAAGACAGAAATGGGGCAACCAGGAGAGAGAGCATATTTCCTCTAGCTGATATATAAATATATATTCCAAGCTAAAAAGTTAGCTTGGAATATGATTTTTTGAGTTAAAAAACTGGGGAAAGATACCAATAATCCTCAAAAAAAATTATATTCCAAGCTAAAAAAATCCAAGGAATATTCACACATAATTTTTTTCCAATAAGTTGAGTCCTTAAAACGTTTATTTTTATTTTTTTATTTTATATAATCTTCTATTGATTACTCTATAGTCTGGAGTTCTTATTAGACGGAAAAAGGGAAGATTGGGGAGTTGAGTGACATATATATTTATGTCATACTTGTTAACTGTAGTGGCTTGAATTTACAGGCACCGAAATTGTTGACGGTAGAAATTGCGGCACCGAAAGTCAGTAGGCATTAATGGCATTCGGTGACTAGTACGCATTGAAGGCACCGAAAGGCTCATTTCATTGCCTATTTATACTCTGCTTGTTATTGCTGTAAGTGTGCAAGTGAGCAAATACAAAACAGAGAGAGAGAGAGTGAGAACAGAGAAAAATACAGTGTTTGTAATTCTTTCTTTGATATTGAAATTCGCTGCCTCCCGTGGACGTAGGCAATTGCCGAACAACGTAAATATTTGTGTATTTGTGTGTGTGGTGCATTGTTTGTTGAATTTCTGGGCTTCTGGCACAACAAATTGGTATCCGAGCCATGGTTCAGAGCGTTTTTGCCCCATGCTCAGAAATTCAAAGTGCTCAAACTTGAGTTTTGAGACCACCGAAGGGTAGATCTCGCTGATACGAGTCCAACGGAACAAACCGGAGCTCAAACGGAGGTCGTAAGAGCCTTCACACGCCGGCAGAAAATTCACGTGTTTCTCACGCGCCAAACGCGCCGGCAGAAAATTCACGTGTTTCTCACGCGCCAAACGCGCCATTCATGCTCCAACAAATCACCGGAGCATCGATTTCATGCGCCTCATGCGCTCCGAAGGTAGACAACGACTGAGATTCACGCGCCCATGCGCCCGTCACTCTCTCCACGCACTTCACGCGCCGGTATAGCAGCTGAGTTGACTCAGCGAGTTTGGATCAAGTCGACTCGTTGACTGGGCAGTGGACTCAAACGCCACATCATCGCTAGCTCAGCCACCACGTCAGCAGCAGCACCACCACGTGGCTTTTTTTTGGTAATTGTAATTTGACCCCTAAAGTTTTTAGTAATTTCAATTTGGCCCCTAGAGTTTCTAGTAATTGTAATTTGGCCCCTGGATTTTTTAGAAATTACAATTTGGCCCCTGGAGTTTTTGGAAATTATAATTTGGCCGCTAGAGTTTCTGGTAATTGCAATTTGGCCCCTGGAGTTTCTGAAAATTGTAATTTAACCCGTATAATTCCTGTTTATTGCACCTGAGCCCCTCCTATGGTTGAAATAACCGATACCGAATCTAGAAGCACTAGTGAACCGTCCACAAGTAACTCTGTTCGGAGAACCATGTTGTCAAATGCAAAGTTTGAGGTGGAGAAATTCGACGGCACCAATAACTTTGGTATGTGGCAATGCGAAGTTCTGGATTTACTGTTCCGAGAAGGGTCTCATATTGCCTTGGATGACAAGCCCAAGGATTTTTCTAATGAAGACTGGAATTTCGTGAATCGTCAAGCTTGTGACACAATTCGATTGTGCTTAGCCAAAGACCAGAAGTATTTTGTCATGAAGGATACTACGACAATGAGTCTTTGGAAGAAACTAGAGGACAAGTACATGACGAAAAATGTAGAGAACCGACTCTACCTGAAGAAGAAGCTTTTTCGATTCCAGTACAAAAGAGGTACTTCTATGATTGAGCATTTAGATAATTTCAACAAAATTCTTGCTGATTTACAGAATTTAGATGTTGAAATTGTCGATGAAGATAAGGCTCTGTTATTATTAAATTCTTTGCCTGAAGATTATGATCATTTAACCACTACTCTCCTATATGGAAAAGATGAGGTTAAATTCATAGATGTTTCTAACGCTTTGGTGAATAATGAGTATCGTAAAAGGGATCAACATGATCATAGGGACTCAACATCAAAAGCATTGACTGTAGCCAGAGGCAGAACTAACAACAAAAAATTTGATGGATCTAAAGGGCGGGGCAGATCTCGCTCGAAATCAAAAGGAGGAGAATCATCAAGAAGACGTCTTGCAAAAGATGAGTGTGCTTTTTGTCACCAGAAAAGACACTGGAAGAAAGATTGTCCGAACAAAGACAAGCCAAAAGTGAATGTTGCAAGAAAAGTAGATGACAATGAGGAATTAGCTTTTACAGTTTCATCATCAGACAGTCAGTCTGATAGGTGGATTCTGGATGTTCCTACCATATGTGTCCAAACAGGCAGTGGTTCTCAAGCTTTCAGGAGAACGATGGAGGAATTGTGCTTATGGGCAACGATAATACTACCAGACAAAAGGGATAGGAACAATTCGTTTGAAGATGCACGATGGTACAATCAGACGACTTACGGATGTCCGATATGTTCCAGATTTGAAGAAGAACCTCATCTCACTGGGGGTCTTAGACTCCAGCGGTTACAAGGTGACCATTGAAAATGGAGTCCTGAAGGTTGTATGTGGTGCATTTCTAGTGATGAAGGGTACTCGAAAGGGAAATCTATATTTCCTAGATGGGCATACAGTTACAGGGAGAGCAGCCATCTCCAGTAGTTCAGAAGATATGGCATCTGATACTTCTCGACTCTGGCACATGCGTTTAGGGCATGTCGGGGAGAAGGCTTTGCAAGGCATGATAAAGCAAGGACTATTGAAGGGAGCCAAGACTGGTAAACTTGATTTTTGCGAACCAGACAAGAGTCAAGTTCGGCACTACAATTCATCGTACCAAGGCAACGCTGGACTATGTTCGCATTGATGTTTGGGGACCTTCCAAAAATGCGTCAATAGGAGGTAACCATTGGTTTGTGACATTTATTGATGATTTCTCTAGATATGTTTGGGTATACACCATGAAACACAAGGATGAAGTCCTGGAAATCTTTTTTAAATGGAAGAAGATGATTGAGACCCAGACAGACAGTAAACTCAAGAGGCTCAAATCAGATAATGGTGGCGAATACAAGTCAGATCCTTTCCAAAAGGTCTGCCAAAACGAAGGGATAGTCAGACATTTTACAGTTCCAGGCACGCCCATAACAGAATGGTGTAGCAAAACGTATGAATTGGACCTTGGTTGAAAAGGTTCGATGTATGTTATCACAATCCAGATTGAGCAAGACATTTTGGGCAAAAGTTTTGGTATATGCCTGTCATCTTGTCAACAGACTTCCTGCTGTCGCACTTGATGGGAAAACTCCCAAGGAGGTATGGTCTGGACAACCTGCTTCGGATTATGACTTGTTGCATGTATTTGGTTGTCCTGCATATTTCCATGTTAAAGAATCGAAGTTAGATCCTAGAGCCAAGAAAGCTATTTTCATGGGCTTTAGTGAAGGAGTTAAGGCATTCAGACTTTGGTGTCCTGAGTCAAAGAAGGTTG
The DNA here is from genome assembly GCA_026545225.1 of Cornus controversa. NCBI lineage: Eukaryota > Viridiplantae > Streptophyta > Magnoliopsida > Cornales > Cornaceae > Cornus > Cornus controversa. The sequence goes on along the minus strand of CM048849.1, from coordinate 53,732,731 downwards.
TTTTAAGCCAAGATATTACATTTGACGAATCTGTGATGCTGAAACAAATAGTTCCAGAAAAAGAGAATAAAAACCTAAATTCTCTACAACAGGTGGAGCTTGAGGCTCCAGTAATTTCAGACAGGACTGTTCAGACAGTCGATTATCCTGAAGATGAATCTGATCAGGAAGAAATCTCAGTTGAGGTGGAGGCACCAGCACCAACACCAGTGATCCGTCAGCAGCCAGATTCTATTGCCATTAGTAAACCAAAAAGAAATATTCGAAAACCTGCTCGATATACAGACATAGTGGCATACGCACTTCCAGCGACAGATGATGATGTCCCGTACACCTACAGAGAAGCTGTGCAAAGTACAGACAATGTCAAATGGAAGAAGGCAATGGATGAAGAGATGAACTCACTTCACCTGAATCAGACTTGGAATTAAGTTGGTTCAGCTTCCAAAGGGAAAGAAACCTATTGGCTGCAAATGGGTCTATGCCAAGAAGGAAGGTGTTCCTAGCAAAGACAATGTCAAATACAAAGCCAGATTGGTGGCAAAAGGCTACGCTCAGAAAGAAGGAATAGACTACAATGAGGCTTTCTCGCCTGTTGTTAAGCATTCGTTTATTCAAATATTATTGGCTTTGGTTGCACAGTTTGATCTTGAGCTAGCTCAACTCGATGTGAAAACTGCATTCCTCCATGGTAATTTAGATGAGGAAATCTACATGTCTCAACTAGATGGCTTTAAAGTTCCTAGACGTGAGAACTGGGCTTGCAAGCTGAGTAAGTCACTGTTTGGTTTGAAGCAGTCACCGCGACAGTGGTATAAGCGGTTTGATCACTTTATGATAGATCAGAGGAACACACGCAGTCAGTTTGATCATTGTGTCTACTTTCGTAAACTCCAAGATGGTACTTTTGTCTATTTGCTCTTATATATGGATGATATGCTGATTGCATTGAAGAGCAAGGTGGAGATCGATAGGCTGAAGACTCAGTTGAGCTCAGAGTTCGAAATGAAGGATCTTGGAGAGGCCAAGAAAATTCTTGGGATGGAGATCAAAAGAGACAGAGTGAAATGCACAGTCAGTTTGACTCAGACTCAGTATTTAAAGCAAGTACTTCAGAGGTTTGACATTGATAACAAGATCAAACTTGTAAGTACACCATTGGCTCCACATTTCAAACCGAGTACATTAATGTCACCACGTTCAGATGAAAAGAAGCAAATGGATAATGTTCCATATGCTAATGCAGTTGGTGCCCTGATGTATGCGATGGTATGTACCAGACCCGATATTTCATATGCAGTTAGTATGGTGAGCCGTTACATGCACAATCCTGGTAAAGGTCACTGGCTACGGTACATTCAGGGTACTGTGAACGTTGGTTTGAAGTTCGAGAGAAGTAAGACATTTGATAATCATCTAGTTGGATATGTTGATTCAGATTATGCTGGAGACCTTGACAAGCGCCGATCTACTACTGGTTATGTGTTCACTATGACAGGAGGACCAATGAGTTGGAGATCAACATTACAGTCAACCGTAACTTTGTTTACTACAAAGGCAGAGTATATGGCTGTAACAGAAGCTTTCAAGTAAGTTATTTGGCTTCATGGTTTAATTGAGGACTTGGGAATTGTTCAGGAAAATGTGGAGGTTTTCTGTGACAGTCAGAGTGCCATTTGTTTGGCAAAGAACCAAATCCATCATGGTCGCACCAAGCATATTGATGTCAGGTTCCACTTTGTTCAAGAAATTGTAGATGAAGGGGACATTCTTTTTCAAAAAATCGGGACTACAGATAATCCTACAGATATACTAACAAAGGTGGTTACAAGGATCAAGTTCTAACACTGCTTGAACTTGATCAACATCTCTCGAGCTCGTAGCGCCTAAAGGCGCATTGGAGGCAGCGTTGATTAGTGGATTCTCCCCAAGGTGGAGATTGTTGACTGTAGTGGCTTGAATCTATAGGCACCAGAATTGTTGACTGTAGAAATTGCGGCACTGAAAGTGAGTAGGCATTAATGGCATTCGGTGACCAGTATGCATTGAAGGCACTGAAAGGCTCATTTCACTGCCTATTTATACTCTGCTTGTTATTGCTGTAAGTGTGTGCAAGTGAGCAAATACAGAACACAGAGAGAGAGAGTGAGAACAGAGAGAAATACAGTGTTTGTAATTCTTTCTTCGATATTGAAATCCGCTGCCTCCCGTGGACGTAGGCAATTGTCGAACCACATAAATATCTGTGTATTTGTGTGTGTGGTGCATTGTTTGTTGAATTTCTGGGCTTCCGGCACACAATACTAATGCCATTTAACTTTCTTTTTGATTATATTGTGAGAATGAAAAATAGCTATATTAACCATATAAAACATAATCATGAATTAAAAGTGGTAGCTAAAAGAAATATATTTGATGACTGAACTAGTGTGTCTCAACTTTTGCACTGTTACACATATAAAAACAAAATGTGTTGCCTGTTATTTTTACTCTTTTGAAAATTTTATGCTAGAATAATTAATTTAGATGATCACGCTTACATATAATATATGGTTCATATTTGCCAACTCCGATTTAATTAAAATGACTATATTCGGAGTGTCTATCTTTCTTGTTCATTCCAATCATATGCCTTGAATTTCAAGAGGAATCTAATTGCTCACTTATAATTCATCAAAATAAATGGAGGATAATGATCAAGTAGTTTTTAAAATGAAGACAATTAATTAAGAGAAAACCATTAAGTTGGTTTAATTGCCCATAAAATTAATTAGAAAGATAAGTTTTCTGTTTGGTATGAAGGATCAAAAGTTGAATTGAAGCAAAGGCATTGAGTGATTTGGCTATTATGGTACATCATGAAAACTGAAAAAATCATCAAATTCTAGTATACAAGAAAAATTGGGAGGAATTTTTGGGGGTGCAAATAGAAAATAGTTTGAAATAGAGTTCCTCCTTTCTCCTTTCATTTTCCTCTCTCTCTCTCTCTCTCTCTCTCTTCTATACCAAATAAAGGGAGGTAGTTTTCCTTCCCCCTTTTCCCTCGATTGCAAGACGCATTTCCTTCGACACTTTTGGTTAACAAACGGGATGAATAGAGAATATTTTTTTAAAAATAACCGTTTCTCTACGGATACCAAATGCAATACTTTTTAAATATCCAAAACATTATCCAATATGTGAGAGCTTTTGTTTTTTTAGCACCAATATGTGAGAGATTGAAGGATGCATGGTAACGTACATTTCTCCACTATATACTTTTGAGGATAACTTGTGCGCATATTTTTCTCATAAAGATAAAATTAAAGTGAAACATTTTAAATAAAATACAAATTGATATATATATATATATATATATATCAAAGATAAGATTATAGTGCAACGGATCAACGCATAATAAGTCACATACAACCTATATATAACTCATTCCCTCTTCTTTGTGACATACAAATTAACCATCACCACCATGGCCAACCTTAGTTTTCTTGTTTGTTTTTCTTTTGCTTTCTTTGTTGCTCTTGTTGTTGCTAGAAATGTCCGCCTCGATGATGATGCCAAGTCCAGTACTGGTAACAGTCATGTATGTGATCCTTCAAGATATGCTGATCTCGGGTTGGACATGGAAGAATTTAGTTTCTGCGATAAATCACTTTCCTATGAGGTTAGGGTGAAGGACCTTATAGACCGAATGACTCTGCTGGAAAAGGTCCAGCAGATAGGTGATACTGCATCTGGGGTTCCTAGAATCGGTCTTCCGGAGTATAAGTGGTGGTCGGAGGCCTTGCATGGTGTCTCTGACGTCGGCCAGACTGGTAGCAAGGCCAGCTTCTTTGACGACGAAATTCCCGGTGCAACAAGCTTTCCAACCGTCATTACCACAACTGCATCTTTCAACGAGTCCCTCTGGAAACGCATTGGCCAGGTAAACAATCAACTCATAAATGGTACTATTTAATACACACACACACACACTAGCATCTAGAAAGCAATGGTACATTGTTGCAATAGCATTTTTCCGTCTGAAACAACAAATTTTAAACCTAATTAAGAATTGCTTAGAGTTGAACAATATCTAAACAACACTTTAATTTCCTTTTATTTCTTACTATATGATCTTTCTGCACCTTACAGATAAAAGGAAAATATATATATATATAGCATTTTGAAAAAAAATGTTACTATTGCAGGCTGTTTCAACAGAAGCAAGAGCTATGCACAATTTAGGACATGCTGGATTGACATTTTGGAGTCCTAATATCAATGTAGTGCGTGACCCTCGATGGGGAAGAGCCTTGGAGACACCCGGCGAAGATCCTTATGTTGTAGGTACTTATGCTTCTAACTATGTAAGAGGCTTGCAAGATGTTGAAGGAACTGAAAATGCCACTGATTTGAACTCGAGGCCTCTCAAAGTTGCTGCATGTTGCAAGCATTACGCGGCTTATGATGTTGATAACTGGAAAGGAGTTGATCGATACCATTTTGACGCAAGAGTAAGTAACACCACTGCAAAAGAGGCTAGTCATTTCTATACTTTCTAAGACTTATATTATATATATATATATATATATATTATATTTATTCTTTATTGTTTGTAGGTGACTGAGCAAGATATGGTGGAGACCTTCCTTCGACCCTTTGAAATGTGTGTTAAAGATGGTGATGTTACAAGTGTTATGTGCTCTTATAATCGTGTTAATGGCATCCCAACATGTGCTGATCCGAAGCTACTAAAAGATACCATTAGAGGAGAATGGGACCTTCATGGGTATTAATGGAAGATAACCCTATTAAGTTTTATGCTTAATAAAAATTACTTTTGACACATTCATTGTGACATTTATCACTGAATTAATTCATGTATGTATATATATATATAGTTATATAGTTTCAGATTGTGATTCTATCGAAGTGATGCTAACGGGTCACAATTGGCTCAATGATGGAGCAGAGGATGCCGTTGCACAAGCCCTAAAAGCAGGCTAGTCAAAATCAGGATAATCTAATTATTAGTTTTATTATTACTGATTTATGTCAAAATCAAATGTGTTAAGTTCTTTTCTTTTTTGATTCAGGCTTGGATTTGGACTGTGGATCCTACTATACCAATTATACTAGCAATGCAGTTGTTCAAGGGAAAGTTAAGGAGGCCGAAATAGACAAGGCACTCAAAAACCTTTATATTGTGCTCATGAGGCTAGGGTTTTTCGATGGTAGCCCTCAATTCAAGTCACTAGGCAAGGCCGATGTGTGCAGTCAAGAACACCTTGAGTTAGCAGCCCATGCAGCCAAAGAAGGAATTGTTCTTCTCAAAAATGTTAATGAAACTTTACCTTTGAACACTGCTAAGTTCAAAACCCTAGCAGTGGTTGGACCACATGCCAATGCCACCAAAGTCATGATTGGAAACTATGCAGGTATTTTGAATCAAAACCTACCAAACCATTCATTATGTTATTTGATTTAACCCGGCCAACATTTAATTCTATGTATGCATACCTTACCTTATATATATATATAGGTGAACCATGTCGATACAAATCTCCTATTAGTGGCTTCTCTGAATTTGGAAAAGTGAAATATGAAAAGGGTTGTGGGGATGTGAAATGCAAAAATGATTCCTTCATATTCCCAGCCATGAAAGCCGCCAAGGAAGCTGATGCAACCATACTTGTAGTGGGTTTGGATTTGTCAATTGAGGCTGAGAGCTTGGACAGGGATGATCTCCTCTTACCTGGTTATCAAACCCAATTGATCAAACAAGTTGCTAAGGTGTCCAAAGGTCCAGTCATTCTTGTAGTCATGTCTGCTGGAGGGGTCGACATTTCTTTTGCTAAAGAAGACTCAAACATCGCAGGAATCCTCTGGGCTGGTTACCCTGGTGAGGAAGGTGGTCTTTCTATTGCAGATGTTGTTTTTGGAAAATACAATCCAGGTATATGTATATATATGCATTCTATTTATAATATCTTGTTGAGTAATGATATGCACGTACCGTTAAAGTTATCAACGAATTGGGAACCAAAATACTCTTATTTCATAGATCAATATCACCAGGTGGATAATATAAATCATTATCATATCTTGTTATATATACTATATGGACATTTATGTATTTACAATTAATGTTAATCAATATCGATCAGGAGGAAGATTGCCTCTTACATGGCATGAAGCAGACTATGTTGATATGCTACCCATGACATCCCTACCACTAAGGCCAAATGATAACTTAGGCTATCCAGGTCGAACATACAAGTTTTTCAATGGCTCCACAGTCTACCCATTTGGATATGGACTCAGCTATACTCAGTTCAACTACACAATTGCTTCCTCAAAGAGGTCACTCAAAATTAACCTAAACAAGCTCCAACATTGCCGCAACTTGAACTACACCGAAGGTGCTTACAAGCCACCATGTCCGGCAGTTCTAATCGATGACTTGAAATGTAAGGATGATGATGTTGAGTTTGAAGTTGAAGTCCACAATGTGGGGAAGAGAGATGGGAGTGAAGTTGTTTTGGTTTATATGAGTCATCCAGAGGGAATTGCTGCTGCTCCTCTCAAACAGCTCATTGGGTTCCAAAAAGTGTTTGTTCATGCTGGTGGAAGTAACAAGGTTAAGTTTGTGTTAAACGCTTGCAAGAGTTTTGGCATTGTTGATTACACCGGTTACCGTCTTTTGCCGTCCGGTGCGCACACGATCACCGTCGGACATGGAGATGGTGCAGTCTCGTTTCCGGTTCAACTCTCTTTTGTGCGTTAGTACACTGTCATCAATTAGGGTTTTTTTTTGGTAGAGTTTAGTGTGGAGAAATAATAGAGAACTTGTTATTATTACCATTTTTTTTTATAGTTAATAATAGGAATAATATTTAGGATTTTTCATTCTTACATTATAGAAAAAAATAAAATTTAGGATTTTGCATTCTCATGTACTATCTATTTTTTTTTCCTGGTTCATAATTAAGGAGAAGATGAGTTCTTGGCAAATTGTTCTTCATAATTATATGTGATTGATCTGTGTTATAATTTTGTGCTTCATAAATTCAACATTGCAAGTTCAATAGATTAATCTCTTGTAATGAATGATAAATACAACCACAAGTTGAAAAAAGTTATTTAGTGCACTTTACTTTTTCAATTTGAAATTTGAAAATCATTTTCTAAGATAATTTAGTAAGAAAATTACAAAAGATGCAAGGAAAGACTCAGCTTTTTTGGGGCAATCACAGGCCTACTAAAATGCGAATTTCTGATAAAAGAAAAATAAAAATAAAAAATCAGGACCTAGACCCGAACCCGCCCCCGAATGACTAATCGGTATCTGGATCCCTAAAGCTATAAAGTGGTCCCTACATAAATGGTGGTAGTGTCCAATTGTCTATGCTAATGTCACATTGGATTGGTGTTGGTGAGGCAAGCTGTGAAGGTTGCTTTTGGCACGCGCATCACACTTGGATTTGGCAAATTCCTTCCTAAAACTCAGACGACAGCGTTTGAAAATGAAAAGGGAAGAAAAAGAGTATCATAAGGGCCTCGATTCGGTATACCACCAACTACATCAGTGTACTATACAGATGAACCCCGTGGTCCCCACACGACCATTTGATCTGCTCAATGGAAGATCTGGAAATTGGTGGCCCCACATTTGAAATATGTGGGATAAGAGCGTCTCAGTATTCCTTTGCTGATTGGAGGATCATGCTATGGATTTCCTTATCTATTGTTGATAGGATAAATATGATGAAATATCACTTTATATCCTTATATAAAAATTATGAGTACAAGTTTATTGTATGCTTGTTGGATTTACGAAATTTGAACATGCCTATATATATATATATATATATATATATATATATGCATATTTTTTTTTATAAAAAAAAGGGTAATTGTAAATGTAAAAATGACTTTTATATAAATCAATAAAAATGCATGTGATGATAAGAGAGTGAGAATGAGAATAGAGTTTATGTTGTTGTTAAGTTTGTGAATTAGTTATTTAGTTTATATAGAATTTTTAGATTTAAAGTTTTTGTTAGTTAATATAGAATTCTTGGTTAATGAAGTGAGAAATTAGGAGTCTAGGAGGAAAGGTAAAATATTTGTTTTGCAATGATTTTTCTTTTTTTGTGCAAGGCAAAAAAAAAAAAAAAAAAAGTAAAATTTATAATTATATTTTTGAGTTTTTTTATGGATAGGACATCCTTCATTAATATATACTATATTGATATTTGGTATTCGGAGACAATGTATGATGGGTAAATAAAGAACTAAAAGAAAAATAAATATTTAAACATTTATTTTCTCAAATGCTAGGAAAGAAGTTTGATTCATAAGAAGTAAAAGGTAAATTGAATGTTGGAGTTTTAGTAATTGGCAAAAAGATGAAGTTAATAATTTGAGTTTTGAGAGGCTAGGAAAAAAAGGTAAACAAGAAGCCACAAACGATATGACACTATATATATATATATATATATATATATATATTTGCTTCTTTCGTGAACAAGCTTGAGTCTACTATTGAGATTCTCATCTTCATACGATTTGTGAAGAAACTCATCTTCACAGTCATTCATTTCATCATATTCATATTATCTTGCATTTGTCACTTTAGACTCATTGTTTGTATTGGAGAGGAATTGAATTAATTTAGACTCATTGTTGAGTCGGCCTCAAACGTTATCATTATTTGAGGGTTTCTCTTCTTCAAGTGAATGATATTTCTAGTTATTCACAGGACCACAACAAAATCAAATGTTAGAATAAGGAGACATGGAAAATTTTAAAAAATTAAATAAAATGTCTTGTATTATTGTCAACCAGACAAAAAAATATAAGAACAAAAATATTCTTTTCACACCTCAAATGTTGGAATAATGAGACATGGAAAAAGAAAAAAAAAAATAGTCTTGAATAATTGTCAACCAGACACTCAAAAAAAAAGAAGTAAAAACTACAAAATTTGTCACACCCACCTCTCTCACCGCACTGATTACATGCTTTTTTTTTTCAAGAAAAAGACATAATAATATATAATATAATGCTATGCTATTGTAGCATACATACAAGTTTTTGTGGTTGGAGAGGGCAAAGGTCTCATTTTCATGTCTTCCCCAGCAGGGTCACTTTCCTCAAAAGATTTTTGTTATGGTGAATTTGATATCAGGTGGAGGTGGAATTTGCCATTGGTAGTGTGAATAATTTGTCAGCTGAGTTCTTGAGAATACATAGCCCATTAGGGTTAGATATGAAACAAATTTTCATTTTTTCCCTGCCATGTGATTTCATGTTTTCCTGGTTTTTATTTTACTTATTTTTACTGTGGTGTGATTCTTCTTATATATATTGCATTAGATATTATTTTTTATGTCATGAACATTAAGAGTTGAGTTCAATTCTATAATTAATATGATTAATGCTAATTTACTGAGAAATTTTTTAAGACTAGTTTTTTTTTTTTTTTCTTGATTTTTTTTTTTGCAGGATTTACACAGAGAGTGATTGTAAGATTAGCAAGCAATGGTCATGTAATATTTTATGTTTTTTTAAGAAATGAATATATATTTAAATTTTTTGTAATAATAAACTTATGATATCTTTATTTTAGAATAATTGATGTAATTTATATAATTATATCTTATTTTAATATGAAGATATTTGATTCAATTTCTTTAATAGATAAATTTTTTCTTGATTGAGATGCAATGTATGACTAAATGGTTCTTCTGATATTTAAAAAATAATAATAATAAATGACTCTTCCACGATTAGGTACTTTTTTTAGGAATAAATTTATTGACCTTTTTCGAGGTTTGACCTTTATTTTTTTCACCTCCCCTCAATCAATTTTTTCAGTTTTCGGAATAAATTTTAAGAGTGAAAAGATAATTTTGCTCTTACATTGTAATATCACATTATATTTTGAATAGGATAAAATACAATGACATCCTCTGAGGTTTGTCGTAATTGCACTGACCTCCCCTGAAGTTTGTCATAATTGCACTGAACTCTCTTATGATAATTTGAAATAATATTTTAGGATGATTTTACCATTATACACCCAAATAATTTAATAAAATAATAATAATAAAAAATATGATTTATAAAATGATATGTATGCTTCCACGCGCACGACACCACCAGTTCGATCGTTGTCGTCAACCTATACCTGTGACTCATGACAAAACTCAACAATTTAGTCCATGGATCTGATTATATGTATGTGTTTGTATATATATGAGTATGATCAAAGATCTTAGTCCATGGATCTGATTATATGTATGTGGTTGTATATATATGAGTATGATCAAAGATCTTTGAAAAGAATTTGTGTGATAAAACTTTTAACGATTGATTTGATATGTTAAGAGTAAGATCAAAGATCAATGGTGGTCATGAGTGGTGACGGTAGTTGTGTAACAAGTGTGTAAAAGAAGACTGAATAAAGAAAAAAAGTATAATGTGAAAAAATATATCATTTTAAAAAATCAGGTAACATCAGTGCAATTACGGCAAATTTTAAGACAGGTGATAATATTTTATTCTATTTAAAATATAATGTGTTATTATAATAGAAGTGTAAATTCTTTAATTGAGCTTGTGTTTGAGGAAAGAGAGTATGCATTAATTTTGTTCTTGTTATGAGTTTTGTGCCATGAATAAGATGTGGGCAACTGAAAGACACGTCTTGGTTTGTCATTTTATCTAATACAGAGAACCTGTTTTTAGTGTGATGATGAAGTTTGGTAATTATGCATACATACATACAAATGGTGCACAAAGGACCCCCCACCAGTTAAAAATTAGAATGGAATGGTAAATAATCGAAATTGAATTGAATTGTAATAGCAGTCCCAGTTTTCATTAGTCAAAATAGTACGCGTGTTTTTTTTTCTTCTTTTCTAAATCAGTTTTAATTATTGCATTTAAGTGAAATAGCTTTACAATTCTCTCAAAAGCATAATACCTTCATTTTTAAAAATATTACCATAGTGCCATCGCAAATTTAGGTTATAATTTTGCACGGTACTTGCTACCAATCCACTCAAACAACTTCTCTTATTTATTTCTTCTTTATTTATGCTAACAAACCTCCCAAAATAGACTTACAACTCTACTTTAATAAGGCCATCACGCACTATTTTAAAAGTTTTTTTTTAATAAGTTCCTTCCACTTTAAGGTAGATAACTCTAGTTACAGATGAGATTTTTTGATAAAACAAATTTCATTAGAAAGAAAATTTTGAGGGCTTTAATTTAAGTACTAATATCACTATTTTTTGATTCAAGATGAAAAAGTAATAAATTTTTAAAATTTAAAAGGATGAAAAGAATATTAAATAATATAGATACGTGTATATAATATATGTGTATATATATATACACACACTTATCACATAAGGTACACTGTGACAAATATGTAAATAGTAATTAGATTGAGAGATTTGGAAGGATAAGGGGAGAAAAGAAAGGAGAGAATATGTTATGTTGTGTTTGGATAGACATCATTAAAATAAAAGAAATGATAAAAAGAGATAGTTATCCCTCCTTATCTCTCATATCCCATCCTCCAAAAAATGAGAAGATTATTAGGAGGAAATGATAGTGTTTAAGTAGTACTTTCATAATTTTAAAACTGCCTTCAACAATTAGAAAGAAAAAATTATTATTCCACACATGTACCATAAATATAAAAAGATATGATAGTAATTTGATCGTTATCTTATTTCTCTCATATTTTATCCAAACAACAATACTATCTTTTTCTTTCCTATTTATTCAAACATGAATAAAACTTGTTGCTATCTTCTCCTCTCTTTTCTTTTCTCTCATAACTAATGTTGTCCTTTCATTTCTTTTCGCTCATGTATATCCAAACGGAATCTAAGGCTTTGTTCGAATAAACTGGGGAGAAAAGAAAATAAAAGAAATGATAGTAATAACTTGTGTTATGTTTAGATAAATTATAAAAGAAAAGAAAGAAAATGATAGCATTCATGTTTGAAATAATTAAAAGAGAAAATAAAAAAAAAGTATTTTAACCAATTTATTATCATATCCCTTCTTATTTATTATCTTGCCTCTGTCTTTTAAAATATTAAGGTTACTTTTTGTTTTAAGAAAGTTTTACTTAAACTTTATTATTTCTTTCAAAATCTTTTACTTTGGGAAATAACATATAAGAGATTTGAAGGAATAAATTTTTCTTTCAAATCACTTTTAATCCTTAATTAGAATTATTTATCTTTAAGTTGGACGAATCTGTTAATTTATTATTATTTTTTTTTTAAATGCTGCGAACTGTTGGTAGTAAACCCACAAATAGTAAATATTTAGTTTAGATTTTAAAGAAAGAAAAGAAGTAATAAAGAAGAGTGAAACTTTATTTTGTGTTTACTCAAATTCAACGTGGCTCAATAAGAAGGGGCGAAGGCGCGAGTGTTTGCCAGCAAATCTATATGAACTAATAATGTCATTACTATACCGACATTTGACATCTCCCATCCCTCTGCTGAGGATTTAACATCGAGTTATAGCATCGTAAGCTCTGATTATTAAACTAATTAATTGTAAAGTATCTTCCTAATGATTTCAACGATACACATTTGTCAAACCTCGTGGTCCCCACACTCTTTCACGCGTGCAAGATCCAACGGTCCCACTTCCATCCGTAATAAACGGAAAGCATTTCCAAGGCCTCGATCCAACGGTTCCAAATCACCGGGTTTGACTCGCCTGTGTCTGGACCTCGGAACACATCCCCATAACTCAAAGATCAATAAGTACACCAAAACAACAACAGCTAGATCTCACTCCCCAAACCAATCCTTCTCTCTCTCTCTCTCTCTCTCTCTACACTTCATCTCACTTTCTCTCTCCAACTCCTCCCTCTCTCCCCTGGCGTATTCGTAGAAAGAGCTTCGATCTTCAAGTTCTGATCTTCTCAGAAACCCTAATTTCGGTACTTTATGGCTCTCTTATTGTTTGATGTTTCGTTCACTGTTTATTTCTTTCTTTTTTGTTTTTTCAGATTGTAACACATGCTTTATTTTTGTTTGATTTCACACACACACACACACACACATATATATATATCTGTGGTATATGTATGCATTTGTATGCAGCTTGCATACACGTTTACGTTTGTTTCAGATTACTAAAAAACCTTCATTTTTTTAGATAACTTTCTTCTTGATTTACTTCACGATCGTCTTTTTCTATTCCGATTCGTTTCTACTACTTATGATCTATGCTTATTCCATCAATTCCGAGCTTTGATATATCATTGTATTCTATAGCCCTCGATTATTCTCAATTTGTCGATATATATATGTATGTATGTACGTGTGCTGGTGCTCTGTGCTTCTGATTGGATCTCCTCTGCCAATATGTCAGAGTTATCTGATAATCCTTTTTTTTTTTTTTTTGTGCTTAAAGCAATATTACACGTTTTCTACTGTATTTGTGTTTTAGTATTTGCTTCTTGTAAATGTTGTAACTTTTTAAATGAATAAATCGGTTGTGTTTACTATTTTTTTTTTTTTGGGATTTATTTTTTGTTGTTACAGTGAAGGTTCAAAGTTCATCATTTATAGTAATTTGGACTGGAGGAGTATATCAGCATGCCTTGGACGTCAACTTCTATCAATTATAGTGGGAAGTGTGTTCGCTTGGTGGTGTTCTTTCGTGTGATACTGTGATTTTTGCTTGTGAGATATTTCTCTTGGCTTTTGTTTTGCTGTATTTTATTTGATTTACTCAACTTCATTTATTGCTGAATCATGTGGATAAATGTTAAAATTTACTAAAAGGGGAAGACTTTCATTACTTCTAAAATTATTTCAATCCTTTAACTTTTGGGAGAATTGAGTTCAAGTAACATGAAATGAAAATATCTACAAAGGAGGATCTCTAACAATGAAGGAATATACATTTATGTGTTAGGGATTCTCTTTATAATTATTTTTGCTTCATATTACTCTATCTTAATTTTTCCTTTCTTTTTTTGCCTTGTTCCATTGTATAGACAGTAGACTCCATAAATTTTCAATTTTGGGAACATGAAAGCTCGGACTCTTATAAGAGTTTTATTTTTGGGGGGCCATTATGCAGGCGGTTTTTCATTTCTGTTATAAGCCTTTTTTTCTTTTTCTTTTTCTCATTATATGATCTTTTAGAGACGGTTATGCTTGATCCTCCTTATCGAGAGATTAGCACTCCAATTGGGTGGGTATTCCCAAAATACCTTCCAAAAAATATCTTTATAATTTATATATTACTTTAATGATGCAGTAGTTTTTTTTTTTTAATTATTTGCTAATGATGTTTATGGGCTCACTCATGTAGGCCCCTTTGTTCTGTGAAGGCGTTTTGTTATTTGAGCTTGTTTCCTATCTGATATTGGTCGGAGAAGTGAGAATGTGCATTGCTGTTACAATAAAAAGTTATCGAGCGACGAAGCAAGTTGGGACGATTAAATTTAAAATGAGTGTTGGGATCATTGCTTATTACCAACGGATGCAAATTTGTCAGGTAAGGCTGCTTACGTTTTCATATATTATAATGAATAATTTTTGTAAATGTCCTGTTGTAACCTGTTATGTCATAATTTTAGTTAACCTTGTACTGACGTGATGACTTACCTGGTATCTTTTAAAAGCAATTTTTTTTTTCATTTTTCAAGTTTGAGAAACTGAAGTTGATGAGAAGAAAAATGCAATTGGCGGTATATTTTCAAAAAAAGAAAAGAATTCCTAGACACTGGTCATTTTTAGGGGATTATATGAAATATATTTCTGCATTTTTCAGAAAAAACATTGGATTAATCTTAAACTATTAACAACCCCAACCGCCCTATTTTCAATTCTCATAATTCTTATTTTTGGAACCTTCAGCGTCTCTATATGGGTGTGAGTTGTGACAAGGTTATATGGCTGCTTTATTTTTATAAGGACCTTTAGCGTATCTATATATGTGTGAGTTGTGACGAGGTTATATGGCTGCAATATTTTTATTGATTGATGGGCATGAGGTAGGAAGGATTTACCAAAAAAAAAGACACCAAACAAGGTGGGAAGGAATGAATTGCAAGAAGGATTTATAATCAACTGTAAACTTCCCTGCCATATGTATGTGTGTATATATATATATCTATCTTAAGGATTTATAATCAACAGTAAACTTCCCTGCCATATGTGTGTGTGTGTGTGTATCTTATTTTGCTGGTGATGTGTTCTAATTTCCAAGCTTGTATAAATCGAGGCTTTTGTGCTATTTTCTGTTGTCTAAAGATGTGTTCTCTCATGCTAACGTGCAACAACTATTATTTGATTCCTAATAGTTTTTCAGCGTAAATATGCATCTTCATCCTTGTTGCAATCATTATGAACCTGATTGCTTCAATGTTCTTGATATTGCATACATTTCATGGGGTAAGTATGAAAATTAAATTTAAAATCAGTTTTAGTTTATGTTGAGCTAGGATCTTCACGTGAAGATCCTAGCTTGACATAAACTAAAACTGATTTTAGTCTGGTGATACCTTGTTAACACTGTGACATGCCTAGAATTATTCTTGTGGTGTTCCTTTTTCAATCTTTTATGTCATTATAATTGTGGACGCGGTTTTGAAGTCATGGAGTTTATTTGTAGTGTTCATTATGGTTTTTTATTTTTAATCATCACTTTCTAGATTTGATCTCATATTGTGAACCTTCTTTTTTCAAGTTAACTGATTGTTTGAATTTGAACATGCTGATGATGGCATGGCATTAGAACTCATGGTTTATCATTTGCTTTGCAGGCTGAGTATTTCCGTCAGTTGCTTAAACCTGTTACGTAGTCTACCATAGTAAAAGCCTTGGGACATCAGGACTCACTGCCCTGTGGTTGTGTTCATACATAAGAAGCAGTAACAACTGATGAAGCATTAATTTGATAGCTGTTAATTTGCAATATACACTTTGTTCTACTTTAATGGAAGCACCTTAGGAGTTAGGTGTATTCTTAGGTCTTTTCATCACATTAGAAACTTTCATCCAACTGAAAACTGAAAAATTACCGTCTCAAAAGCCGCAGATTTATCTTTCAGTGAACTCGTTTAGTCAGCAAGCCTACTCATGCAAAGTGACCCACAATTTTTCCCTCGAAAGCCAATGGTCCCTCTTGCGAATCAAGTGGGAGATAATTACATCAATGGTACTACCTTTGCATCTGCCTTTGGTGGGACAGTTTTACCTCCAGGTGTAGAGCATAGGCCGCTAAATGGTGTTGAATTTCAACCATCTGATTTCTGCCCAAAGAATTTTATTATCTTTGACCAGACTGATAATAGAAGCCAGATCATGTTCCACCCAGCAGTTGCCCCCAAATTCTGTTATCCTGGCTTAAATATACATGCGTCTTACGTCCCAGGTATTGTTGAGAAGAAAGATGCACATAATGAGGAGAGAGAAATCTCATCTTCTCTGAACGAAGATTCTGATGATATCGATGCATTGTTGAGCTTTGAAGAGGAAGAACAGGAGGAATACAATCAGGAAGAGGTCAGCACAGCACGGACTAATGGAAACTATGGATGCGATTCCCCCGATTCTTGCTCCAATTATGGTTCAAAACCCAGTAAGAGCAAGTTACCTTCTTTACAGAAGTCCTCTGGCAGTGGTAGTAGCTGTAATAGGGAAAGGAAGCGCAAGAAAATGATGAAGATGGTGAAGTCACTGAGAGGAATTATACCTGGTGGTGGCAACCAGATGAATACCGTTGCTGTTCTTGACGAAGCTGTTAGGTACCTGAAGTCTCTTAAGGTAGAAGTGCAGAAGCTGGGAGTCAGAAATTTGAAGAACGAAGCTGGATTCTCTGATACGGTAAGCTGGTAGCAAAGATTGAACTCTTCTTGTTATACTAGTAGTACTGTTAATCATCTCTCTCTCTCTCTCTCAGCAGGTTGGCTGTGAGAGTTTATGATCGATCCCTGGTGTTCTGTATGTGTGTTTCTTGGTAGAAATTTCCATGATGCTTTTGTTGCTGGGAGCTGCTGAAGGGCGACTTTGGAGTTTGGACGGACAAAAGATATTTGTAAACAGTATGTTTATTCTCTTTTATGGGGGGGTGAAGTGATTTGTAATATGCACTCTGTTCTAGTTGTTGGTGTTCTGTCTACTTTCTTTACTGGCTTTTTCCACTACCACTTCAAATGCTACAATAATAACTATAACTATTTAATAGATGCTCTCTCCTGTCTCATAGCTGCTTTTATTGCTTTCACGTGTTTAGTTTTATTAGTCGTCTTCATCATCCCTATATTTTCGACTTTGTCATTTCATGCTGGATTCATTTATACTTGATATCAAATTGGGTACCGCATATTTGTGTGAGCATGTCGATCTTGGATGTTTTAATATATGCTTAGAATTTGGGACATGGGAATTGTGGTTGTCTGTGCATGCATAATACTTTCACCTTTACCCCTTTATCCACTGCAGCCCAATCGTTAGTGGTGGTGGTGACGCACCACCGAGGCTGCTAGGCCCCTTACAAAGATATTGGTCCACCGACAGCTACTTTACAAGCCATTGTACGACAGCTTGGGGTTTCTTTGACTTCAGATTTGAGGTTTATCTCTCTTTTGTCAACAATACAATTCAGTGAGGTGTCTTGAAGGTTTCTGTTGTTTATCTGATTTGCAAGGTCTATGGATATAGAAATTCCTTGGACTTTTCCCCCCTTTCCCTTTTCTCTTCTCGGGGCACCTTTTTCTGTTGGTTTTGTATGTGGCTTTGTGAAAAAATCAGAGCCAAAGTCCATCTGGAGCTGAACCAAAATATGAATCAGCTAAAATAGATTCATTTGTAGGCTGTTGCCTGATCAAACCATACATAGATAGAGAAAGACATCTGATATTTATTGTATAGATGATGTTAAATTAGTTTTTTTCTCGGGTAAGAAGCTAACACGTTCATTTTCTTCCATGGGAGACTTGAACCATCACCTTTCATTTTGCAGGGTACAGGAGATATTATATTACAGTTCTTAGCTGTTGATAACGTATACAATACTTCTAGAATATTGTATAATAAATAATTTTTTTCCGGCGATGTTAAATTAGTTGTTAGGAGTGGTTGTTAGACGAGCTTCAATAAGTTATTATATATATATATGGAGTGTGTCCATGGCCCCATGTTTACAACCACTATGACCATGTGTATATATATAAAATTACACTATTTATGGCGCGAGAGTTGTTACTTCTATGGGACAGAATATATAATATTTTAATACACTGAGTATTCGAAGCTAACGCTAATATGAAAACAACAGTTCATGAAATTAACAGTTAAGAGTGATATATATGTATATGTATAGATATAAAGCTTAGAATGATACTAGTTATAATATATAAAAACAAGAGTTTATGAAAACAAAAATATGACAATAAAAATAGAACTAGTAAAAAGAGAGTTGGAAAAGACAGGCAGGATAGATGGACGAGAGACATGCAATGCGCTGTCCAAAAACAACGGGGCGTGGCTGGGCAGTGGTCTTCTTCCAGCACGTCTAAAAGAGACGAGTGTGCACCAGCTTTGGGCCAAGTTACCCAAAAATTTGTATATAAAATATGAAAGTATAACTCTCAAGAGAAGAATTTCAGATGAGAATAAAAGCAAGAAAGTAATATCAGGAACTTTTGTAGTATTCTGTTAGGCTGACGTAGCCTATTTATAAGCAAGGAGCCCAACAGCTATTTTCTCATTAAATAGAGCCCCGAAATAGCCATAAAAATAAATGGGCTGTAAAACTAAAACACAATAAATCTGAAAATTAAAAAATAACGGCCCATAAAAAAGACCCATTAAATCTTGTAACCGACCAACAGTTTCATTCATTCATACTTGGTTCCACAAAGTGTTAAAAAATTTTGGGTAAACTTCATTGACACTCCTCTAAGGTTTGAGATATTATCATCCAGTTACAACTTTGTACAATTTTGTCACCAACACCCCTTATCATTTAAAAAATGTGTGAAATGTCTAAATTACCCCTTTTTATTTAATTAATTTTTAATATAAAAATATAAGAATTGCAAAAAAACCAAAAACCCTTTGATTATTACCTAATCCATTTTGTGTATACTGTGATACTCTGTGTGTGTGTATATATATATATTGTACACCACCATCACTGTCAACCACAATCGACACCACCACCACAACTCCAACCCACACCGGCGGCACCACAATCTCTATTGAAGAGCCCACTGTCAACACCACCACCACAATCCCACAACCGCCATCACCACAACCACAATTGACACCACCACCAAAACCCCAACCCACACCAGCGACACCATAATCCCTTTTGAAGAGCCCACTGTCAATACCACATCGGTGACACCACAATCCCCTTTTCTCTCTCTACACCTGTAAACAGAGACATCAAATATATATATATATATATATATATATATATTGTACACCACCACCACTGTCAACCACAATCGACACGACCACCACTATCAACACCACCACCACCACCCCAATCGACACCACCACCACAACCCTAATTGACACCACCACTGTCAACACCACTACCACAACCCCAATCAACACCACCACCACCACCTCTTTCTTTCTCTCTACACCTATAAATAGAGGCATCAAATCAGGATCGAAAAATCTTCTGACGGTGACAAGAGAAAACTTCGGCATTCACGGTGATAAGATTGGGTTTTCGATTCCGTTTTGGACTGTTGACAATTCAAAATAGATGGGTTTCGCGGTGATGAGATTGGGTTTTGACTGGTTGTTTGGGTGGTGGATTTGGGTTTTGTTTAGTTGTTTGAATGGTGAATGGATTAGGGGTTTTAATTGATCTGAGAAAGATTGTGGTGGTTGTGGTTAACTAGTAATCGTGGTTGTGGTTGGTGGCGGTGGTTGTGGTATATGTGTTTGTGTGTGTGTGTATATATATATATATATGTTTATACAGAGAAATTGATGGTGGTTGTGGTGACTGTGGTTGTGGTGGTGCGGCTAGGCGTGGGATTGGGGTGGTGATGGCGCCACTTTATAAACGTATATATATACGTTTGTGTGTGTACAGAGAATTGATGGTGGTGGTGGTGACTGTTTTTGCCACCTGTGGTGGTGGTCGTGGTTGTTGGCAGTGGTGGTGGTGGTTATGGTTGGTGGCAGTGGTGGTTTCCTCCCCCCTCTCTATATATGTATAAATATATGTGTGTGTGTGTGTGTATATATATAAAATGTAATAACAGTCAAATGGGTATGTAATAATATGACATGGTTGGGGGTATTTTGGTCTATTAGACAAGGTTAAATAGGTAATTTTAGTATTCAAAAAGGTTATGTCAAAAGTCAAAGGGTAGCATGATCTTTTCACCATCAAAAAATGGTTTGACACGACCTACTTTTGGCAGAAGAGAAAGTATGTAATATACATCACAAACCTCGGGGTGTTGGTGACAAAATTACACAAAATTATAATCGCGTAACAATACCTCAAACCTCAAGGAAGTGTCATTGAAATTTACCCAAAACTTTTCTAACAAGATTATCACATCAATTATTAAACAAGAAGATCCAAATTGCAATGATTCAGAAAGTTGCTCTAAATTAATTTTCTGATTTCAAGATTTTATTTCCTGACGAAATCCGCTGGACACAAATGATATAAATTCTAGATCCTGCCAATGTATGAAACTATGAATAGAACTTGATCTTCGAATAGCGCCATTGATACCGTGCTCCATCTCTTTTTTTTTTGATCTGTTCCATCTTGTAACTAACTATAAATGATCATGATTCATGTCCAGTTACCGTCACATGTTATGCTTATATAGACACTAATTAATATTAGTAACCGAATAATTGTTTGCATAGCTGAATCAAATGAGCTGTTGGTACCTAAAAAAAACAATTGAAAGATGCAAAAACTGTCTATGAGTTGTCTGCTGAAACCTGAAAGCACATTTTCCAAATTACTTGGAATGAGTTTCAACTATAATTTTGACTTCCATGGTTAGTAATTTGTTCCGAGATCTGATCAAATTACATATATATATATATATGCTTAAAACATAATGCGGTAGTGATGGTGACGATCATAAAATAAAAGCAACAAGGAATCCTTGCTTTTGCATTCAGCTGCCCACACAATAAAAAATTGCAGCCTCTTAAAACTAATGGCCAAAATTAGATGCAACTCTCCTTTTAGCTAGTGATTGATGAGGCAGATAGAAATTGACAATCAAAATGCAATAATAGTGTGTATATAAAGGAAAATTTACTAAGAAATTCAATTCAAAAATACAAAGTTGTATTAAAAGAAGAGGACTTCCTCTTCCTCTACAGGTTATTCTAACTCATTGCTATTGCTTAAACCTAGTGACAACACTCATATTTTGCTGTTTCCTGAAACCTATTTCAACCTGGAAAGACACAACATATTGCAAACTCATGGCAGCTTCATGCACCTACTAAGCATACTGATATTTGCAATCACCATAGCCTGCAAAACAAAATTATATATATATTAAGGCCAGAAAAGCAATACATTCCTATTACAATCATATATATATAGGCTTATACAGGCTTGGTGATCTTGATGTGGTAAGAAATGACTTACTTGGGTCGGTCACGACAATAACAGCGGAGTTCTTGAAGTCACAATTCCAATAGTTTCTTCCTGCTTTCTGGTAGTAAAGGTTCATGGCAACTGAGGCATGGTTCAGTAGTAAATCAGGGTAGAAGCAGGGGCCACCATTTTGAATTACACTGCAGTTCACGATACCGCAGGCGTAGTTGATGTTTTCCATCAGCTCCGTAGTTGATGATGAAGGCTTGGCCAAGCACCATGATCCCTGCAACACCATGTCATCATTTTTCAACCAGTCAAGAACAAATTCATATAAATTTTTCATGAATGTGGATAGTTATAATAAATTTACCTGTCCAGGTGCTT
The DNA here is from genome assembly GCA_026545225.1 of Cornus controversa. Taxonomy (NCBI): domain Eukaryota; kingdom Viridiplantae; phylum Streptophyta; class Magnoliopsida; order Cornales; family Cornaceae; genus Cornus; species Cornus controversa. The sequence goes on along the minus strand of CM048849.1, from coordinate 53,710,747 downwards.
GTCCATGTGCAAGCCTCAAGATTCCACCTAAAACACACACAACACATACAATTCATGAATTTTGTGAAGGTTTCATTTTAGATGCATTGTATAAGGCATAGCAGAAATCAAATTTGTTTTAGAATGAGATATGATTCATGAACTTTAGAATTTTCCTCAATTCAATCTAAAACAGCTTAGAGTTTATGAAGAGCTATGTAATTATGAATAACCCTGCTTGAAATTCATCTGGCCATTTGCAAAGGAAAACAAGGGAATTTCAATTCAAACAACATTCACACTAGAATACATGCCAATTTTTGAGAGAAGTTGCACAACCAACTCTAAAATTGTGTATTTTGCTAACAAAATGAACTCAGACTCTGTTTGGCTGATGAGAAAATATAGGAAAGGGTGGAAAAGGCAGTAGGGGCAGAAAAATTGAGCCTTCTGCCATTTTGGGGCTTTATATCGTAGCAATTCAAGGTGATGGATAAACCCATTTCATAATTCAATAAAAGCTTGTCATATTAATGAAGAATATCACAATCCAGCTAAAAACCATATGAGATTGAACAATAAGCTAAAAGCTTGAATCAATAAAAACAGATTTCATACAAAGAACAAAAGGTGAGTGCCCAAATCAGCTAAAAAGTGATCAGAAAATCAACAAAATGCCTTACCGGAGTTGAAGACCAAAAGCAGAAGAAAGAGAGAGAGAAGGGGAAGAGACAGAACAGACTTGGCAGCCATGGATGCAAATGATCTGATAACAGTGAAAGTGTCAATTGTTTTGTTGTGTATATGAAGAGAGACTTTCAATTTATAGAGTCACGGCAGGGCTTGATGAAATAAAATGTTACCATGGTAAAAAAGTTGAGAATATTGCCCAAGCATTAAAAAGGTTTCATCAGTACCACAGTGATATAAAAATAACTGTAGCATTGATTTGTATGTGAATAATTTTAACTATGATGATTTAATTTAACCCTTCAACCGTTGGATGAGAGAGTTTCTCAAGTCATATGAATAGTCATTTTGTCTGGGACAGCTCAAAATAAAATTTAAAATTCAAAAAGAAAAATGATTAATTGATAATTTAATGTTAAATAAGTGAGTGTTACAAAAAAAAAAAACGATTTGGTATTATTATCATTATTAGGGATAGAGTGTGGGAGTAATATATGCTCAACCGCTACTGTAATGGAGGCCGTTTGGCGGAGGAGAAAATGCATGGCACAAGTCAAAACGTATAGAGTTAAGAGCGATTGATTAGGTGTGGTCAGGATCATGGTGGTCTTGTCTTGATGAAAAATGATTAGATTCTAGTTGATTTGTTTGTGACCATGTTTGGCATCTGATTCAGAAATCTGACTTTAAAGTGATTAAGCTAAGGAAATTCACTCTAGTTGCATGATTTGTTTGAACTTTGTGACCATGCCTGGAATCTGATTCAAACAGGGGAATTTTCTTTGTTCCTTTTAGATCCTTTGTGCTATCAGGTTAAAAAAATAAAATGTCTGGCATCTGATTTAATTTGCAATCTGATTGGTCATTGTCTTTTTAACATTTTGCTTTCTTGAGATGGAAATAACTAGGGAAAAAAAATGATTTTTTTATTATTAATATTTGGATGGGGAGAAAAGAAATTTTTTGAAGGAAAGTAATTTTCTATAACTACTTAACATTTTGCTTCTTTTTTTTTTTTTTGAAAAAGTTACCATTTAAATGTCCAACAAAATTATTTATTTAGATTCTTATATTGCTTCTATTTTTTTTTAAAAAGACCAAAATATTTATTTACCATTAATTTATTTAGACCTTTTATTATATTTTATAAAAATAAGGATAATTTAGATAAACTGTTATATTTTCTTGTAACTTTTATATTATCCAAACCATGAAATCATAATTTCTTACAACTTTTCTAAAAAAATTTCATACTAATCAAATGCATTGCTAAAAATTTGATTTTTCCTTCTATCACGTCATGTCACGTCACTTTCTTTCACTTTCAATTTCCAATGTTAATTTTCATCTAATCAAATTAGACCCTAATATAAAATATATATTTTTTCACTCCAAGAGATTGGCTCAAGTGGATAAAGAACTTGGGTATATATACTAGCTAGAAAAAAAAAAAAATTTAAATTTGACCATCCTTGCAGTATTATAATTCAAAAATTATAATATAAACCTTTTTTTCCCCTCAATTTGTTATGTGTTAATTTTCACTAGACACATGATGTCAAAACTTGGGGTTAGAAAATGAAATGTGATTGCGTCATTTCATAAGATTCATTTTAATTACCCTACACATAGGTTTTACTTGAAAAAGTTAGGTCCAACCAATTGTGCATGATGAACAATTAAAATGAGTTTAAAATTTTAGGAATTGAGATAGCAATAGATGAGGGTTTTTTAGATTAATTTTTAAAATCAAAATTTGGGTTGAATTGGCATGGCTAGTTAATTGCTTGGTTTTAATTTGTTATAATATGTTCATGGTTTGACCGAATGGTGTAATGTTGCTACCTATCAAGGCATGTGGCCTCGTAAAAAAAAAGGGTATGGTGTTGCTATATAGGAGATTGGTCAAATTCAAAAATGATATAGATAAGATTATTAGAAATAATTTTAAAAAAATTAAAGATAGTAAGTAAAATGATATGTAATAAAATAAATAAATTTATGTATCCAACTCCATTTATATGAAACTGCAGCAAAGCTAAACTAACTGACGAGGAGGAGGAGATTAAATTTCTGATCCAGTGATAGGGTGTTAGCTGATCTCTATGAGGATGCACTTAGGAAAATGCAATTCATGTCTCACATCCTGATATGCTAGAAATATATATATATATATATATATACACACGCACACACATATACGCACTCTTAAATGGCAGGCAAAGTTAAAAGCTGACCATAGGACCACCATGATCATGAGTTTAGGTGATTATTTTTTTTGGGTGCATGACAGAGATGTGATCCTAGGTAGTACTACTTGCGTATTGCATTTCGATCTTTTCAGTTTCCTTTCGTCTACACTGTTTGGGTTATATATTACTGTGTGTGTGTTGAATACTCAATTTGACAAGCTAGCTTTTTACCAACCCATATAAAATTAGACTGGTTTTTGAAAAATGGCTATATATATATATATATATATAGAACTCTCTCCGTCCCAAAATATAAGGGGACTTTAAAAACTATTGACTATGTTTTCCTATTCAGCATAAGAACTAGTAAATGTGCCACTATCTTCATTTAATATTATGAATTTTTTTAGGATAATTTGGTATGAATTGTATTTTAATAAGTTCATGAATACACTTATGTTGTTTTATTTTGGAAACATGAAATCGATTGACAACTACTATTGAAATTGAGGACTGAAGTAGTTGAAATTTTAAATGAATTTTTCTCAAATTCTAAAGCTGGAATTCCATAATACCAAACACGTCATTAAAGATTATCTGGTGACCTATATATAGAGTTGCTACAAAATGAAATAAATGTCGCAAATACTTTGAAAATGAGCTAATTAAGGTGGGATGAAAAGAATGAGTTTGGTGGCAACAGACAGTAGTAGTGATAAAGTATTTGTACGGAGGTTTTCATCGGTGGTTTGTGAAATTGAACAAACCCCAACGAAGTAGTACTAGCTCATAGGGTTTCACCAAGATTACCATTATCATCGTTTGCTTGTTTCTTAAGAAAATAAACCATAATCTATTTAAGGGAACATATTTATGTGAAAATGACGTGCATAGAATGTGTTAGTTAAATAGTGGTTGTTCCTATTTAATATAAAATAAAGGAATTAAATCGTGTGACACATTCTGTGTTTAGTTTCTTTTCCATGCCTAAAAGTAAAACATACTGTTATTAGAAGCCATTTTTGTTTCTTGTATCCCAAGTCTTAAAGTTATTGCCTATATATATATATATAGAATGCATCACATTTTCATTTTCTTTTTCTTTTTCTTTTTCTTTTTTTCGGAAGATTGGCAATAATAATACTTTACTTGAAAGTGAGACCAATATGGCAACATGGTTTTGTCAAGAAATATATTGTTTATTTTTATGCTTTAGTCATCATCATTAAATAGGACCATGTGGTTTGTTGAAAACTTTATTTTAGGCAAGAGATTTTTATAGAACCTGTGTGTTCCTTCATCAAATTCAATTAAGACCAGCTTATATTAGGCTTTCGCTAAACAAATTCAAATTCAGTTGATATATAATTGAACAACTAGGTATGAAATGCAATCAACACATATCATGTCAGCATCGATCCACAAATTTTATCCTTTTTTTTTGTCCTTTTCTTTTTGTTTTTTAGGCTGCAATTAACTTTCTAAACATATATTACAAAATAGATAATTCAAACATGCATGACTCAAGTAACCAACCATAAATAATTAAGAAAAAAGTTTTGTTGAGTTTATCAGCTAAGTTTAGTTAAAACTCTTGGAATTGAAAATTTTTTTATTTTTATTTATTTATTTTTATGTCATGCATGGTTGGTTCCACTCAAAATGTAAAATGTCATGCATCATCTATTAATCGATAAATTGAATTCTCTCACTACAGTACTGCTAAACTATTAGCATATATATATTCAACCATTATTTGTGATGCAATATATAAAGAATTCTCGAAACGAAAGAAAACCTAATGGACTACAGTGAATTTGATTTTGATTGTGAGGTTTTTGGATACACAAATTAAACTAGGGTTTTTTTTTATTAATTAACTATCTATTAAGTTTTCTTTAATTACCAATGGTTATATGCACTGCTGATGATTCACCCTAATTTCTTACTTATTTTTCATGGATTTTATAGTGTCATAATTGTATGTTCGATCTTCTTGTTCTTTACTATTGAGAGCAAGTACTTTTTTATAAAACAAAATTTTGATTTGTAAAACTAAAAGCTTGGGTTATACACCTTGGGGATCTGGAACATGAATTAATTTACTGGTTCTAGGAATTGATTATATAAAAGAAGTTTTTTTGTTGTGAATTTGTTGTAATTTTATATTTTAACAAACTTTTGTAAGCTTCAAAAAAATATTCTTCTATCAATATATAGACATATAATCTTAAATTAATCTATTTATCTGGTATTCTTTGAGGATATTAACTGAATAATCAGTAAAATTACCTTTAATTGGGTCAACTGATGGATTAGATTTAGATCTTACCTTTTGACATGAATTTAGTGACTTTAATACTATAAATATTTCACTCTCTGTCCACTAAATTTGAAGTTACTCAAAAAGTGTAATGAGTTGAGGAATACTACTTTTTGTATATATATATATCTATATATTACATTTAAGTATTGAGTTTGAATCTCCTTCCAAAAAAAATTACGATCTAATAGTCAAAAATGCTTAAAAAACTAATCTTACGGTTCAAAATATTTATGTCTATCTACAGTCTAAAATAACTCTCTCTATTTACAATCAAATAGTCACCATTCACTCATTACATTCACACCTAAATTCACATACACATACACATTCACATCCACATCCACCTACCCTCACACCTAAAATAACATTATATTTTTTTATAGTGCCATATACACAGGGAATCCAATAGTGTGTGTGTGTGTGTGTATATATATATAGTTAATTTTTGTACTATGAATTCAAAGGAAACTGAAAATATGGACCTAGTTGGTCTGGGCCTAGGTAGTGAAATTTTTGTTATGGGCTGTGTTAGTAGTACAGAGAAATAGTATATGCCCGGGCTGAGTTGGGCTGCATGTGCCTAGATTCGGGCTAAACACATCCTATTATTTGATGATGCAGGCCTGGACCTGTTGGGCCCGGTTAGCCCATGGCCATCCCGGCATCCCCGGCTTCTTCCAATTTCAAAAGTGACTTTTTATATAGTCATTAGTTTTCAATTCCATCAAAAAAAATTTACCTCTCATTGTCAATAGAAAAGAACATAATAAAATCTATGATTTATCCAACTCATCTAATCAATTATATTTTCTAGACTGAATTTGTTAAAGAAGTAATCAAACTAATCTTATATGCACAAATTATCTGACTAGCTTGCTTGGTTTAATGAAACCTATATATATACTATTCTATTTGACACACACACACACACACACACACACACACACATATATATATACACTAGTTTAAAGCACGTACGATGCACGTTGATTAAAATTAACACCAAAAGCATTCAAAACAAATTAAAATTTTATTATAATACCAAAAGCATTCAAAACTATTATAACACATCCAAACAGATTAGTTGATACACCCAAAACTATTTTCATTTTGTAATCTTGGTAAAAAATAAAATTATAATTCTGATTTTTATAGTTTTTCTAATTCTATTTATTCTTTCTCTCACACTTCATCCCTAACACACTATCTTTTTATTTTTAAAATTAAAAAAAATATATATATATATATTATAATTCTTATATATTGATATTTTTTCTAATTCTATTTATTCTCTCGCTAACTTCATTCCTAACACATAGTCATTATCAATTATATATCTCTAAGTGCATTATGTATATAAAATACAATCATGTTTTGTTAGAATTAATATTCCGAGTTAGGCACAAAAAATCTACACCAAATACGATTTATATTATAGGCTGAATAATCTCAATGTCATGTGATAAATTACCTTTGAATGTATTAATTGACAAATGTGTAATTGTGATAATAGGTCTTTCGTTTAATAGCTTTATTATTAAATTTTCTTCATTCTCAACAAGATCGTCTCACAATATCAAAGTACTTGAACTGTTATAAAAAATAATTAGTTCAATAATTTATAATGGTAATTATGAACATTTATGTAGTGTTGAAATGATGTACCTCATATCCATTATAACTATGTCTCACAATTTAAATGTCTCTACGTTGTTCTTCTTACCTATGTTGAATGCAGGATATGCTTCAATAATGATTCCCAAAGCATCTAGCGAGATTAAAAATTAAACTTATAGATTTATATATAAGAGAAAGTATATATATAAAGAGAGTAAAGAGTTAAAAGAAAGCAAACCTATAATTTTTTTTTTCATCAATGTACTTGTTCAAGTTCTTGAAATTCACAAAATTATATTTTATTTTTTCTAAACTTACAACTTCAAGCATTTCTCATTCGAATTTTATTTTAGATAATAATTCTATAAGTTTTGCTGTATAGCTTTAATTTTATATTAGTATATTATTTTACCATCAAAATAATAAAAGGTCAAAGATGTGTACACACACGCACTATTACTAAAAGTACAAAGAGGTTCAAAAGTTTCAGTAAATTTTTTATTTTTATAATACATTCTTATTTTTTATTATAATATATTTATTCTAATAAATACATAGAAACATAATCTTTCCATAAATCTTAAACACCAAGTGTTCTTTTCTAATTCTATTTATTATTTGCCTCACAAATTATCCCTAACAAAAACTCTTCCTATTTAAAAATAAATAAAAATAACATTATAATTTATACTTTTATAAATTTTCTAATTCTATTTTTTCTTTCTGTTACACTTCATTCCTAACACAATATTCCTATTTTTTAAATTTAAATAATTTGATTAGAAAAATTAATTTATGGAGTTTCAAATCATTTAATTTAATTACAATTCTTTTTTTCCTTAAATGTCTAAAGAAATTCATATTCATTTAGAGTGGCTTAATTATGTTAGAATTCCAATTTTGTTCGCACTTCATCCCTAACACAAATTATTCCTATTTCAAAAAAACTAAAAATAAAATTATAATTCTTATTTTTATAACTTTTCTAATTCTATTTATTATGTCTCTCACACTTCATCCCTTATACACCATCTTTTTATTTTTAAAATTAAAAAAAATTAAAAATATATATTATAATTCTTATATTTTGATATTTATTCTAATTCTATTTATTCTCTTACTAACTTCATTCCTAACACACTCCTAAAACATAATATTATTTAAATAAGTATTTTTTTTTCTAATTCTAATTCTTCGTTTTCTAACTTCATCTCTAACACAAACTCCTAAAATATAATATTATTTATTAGACAACCATTATTAATTATATATCTCTAAGTACATTATGCATATAAAATCCAATCATGTTTTGTTAGAATTAATATTACGAGCTAGGCACAAAAAATATATTATTATATTACAGGCTGATTATTTATGATTAAATTTGTGTCTGATTTATTAATTAGATATTTAATTCGATAACATGACTCATTACATATGTAATTTTTTATTAAAAAATTTTGATTTCAAAAGCTAATAGCAAACAATGAGTAGAAGAAAAAAAGTCAAAGAAAAGAACTCACGTGCAAGTCGAGACGAAACCGAATCAAATGGTTGTTGATGAGAGCCGAGAGGAAGATGAGAGCGGTAATTCTTGCATATTGATATTTTTTATAATTCTATTTATTATCTCACTAACTTCATTCCTAACACATACTCCTAAAATATAATATTATTTAAATAAGTATTTTTTTTTCTAATTCTATTTCTTCACTAGCTAACTTCATGCGTAGCACAAACATCTAAAATATAATATTATTTATTACACAACTATTATCAATTATATATTTCTAAGTGCATTATGCATATAAAATTCAATCATGTTCTGTTAGAATTAATGTTCCGAGCTAGACACAGAAAATCTATACCAAATATGATTATATTATAAGCTGATTATTTATTATTAAATTTGTGTTTGATTTATTAATCAGATATTCAATTCAATAACATGATTCATTACAGACATAATTTTTTATTAAAAATTTTTTATTTTAAAAGCTAATAACAAACAATGAGTAGAAAAAAAAATCCCAAAGAAAAGAACTCACGTGTAAGCCGAGACGAAACCGAATCAAATGGTTGTTGATGAGATCCGAGAGGAAGCTGAGAGTCTTGTTGATGAGAGGCGAGAGGAAGATGAGAGCGGTAATTCTTATATATTGATATTTTTTATAATTATATTTATTCTCTCACTAACTTCATTCCTAACACATACTCCTAAAATATAATATTATTTAAATAAGTATATTTTTTTTCTAATTCTATTTCTTCACTTTCTAACTTCATCCCTAACACAAACTCCTAAATTATAATATTATTTATTACATAACCATTATCAATTATATATCTCTAAGTGCACTACGCATATAAAATTCAATCATGTTCTATTAGAATTAATATTCTGAGCTAGGTACAAAAAATCTACATCAAATATAATTGTATTATAGGCTGATTATTTATGATTAAATTTGTGTCTGATTTATTAATCAGATATTCAATTCGATAACATGACTCATTACAGAAGTAGTTTTTTATTAAAAAAAATTTGATTTCAAAAACTAATAGCAAACAATGAGTAAGGAAGAAAAAAAAATCAAAGAAAAGAACTCACATGTAAGCCGAGACGAAACCAAATCGAATGGTTGTTGATGAGATCCGAGAGGTAGATGAGAGTTGTGTTGATGAGAGCCGAGAGGAAGATGAGAGCGGAGAGGAATAATGAAGAGCTGTAGCCGAGAGGAAGAGTGATTTTAGGTGTTTTGGATTTTTGCGGCTTATAATTCTATTTTTTTAAATTTAGAAATAAAAAGAAAGGGTTTTGGTTGGGTAATTCTATTTTTTTAATTTAAAAATAAAAAAAATGAAAGGGTTTTGTTTTTTTAAATTTAGAAATTAGAAATAAAAAGAAAGGGTTTTGCTTGGGTAACACTATTTTTTTTAATTTAAAAATAAAAAAATGAAAGGGCTTTGTTTTTTAAAATTTAGAAATTAGAAATAAAAAGAAAGGGTTTTACTTGGGTAATTCTATTTTTTTAATTTAAAAATAAAAAAATGAAAGGGTTTTGTTTTTTAAAATTTAGAAATTAGAAATAAAAAGAAAGGGTTTTGCTTGGGTAATTCTTTTTTTTAAATTTAAAAATAAAAAAATGAAAGGGTTTTGTTTTTTTAAATTTAGAAATTAGAAATAAAAAGAAACGGTTTTACTTGGGTAATTCTATTTTTTTAATTTCAAAATAAAAAGAAAAGAGTTTTGATTGGGTAATTCTATTTTTTTAATTTCAAAATATAAAAGGAAAGGATTTTGCTTGAGTAATTCTATTTTTTTAATTTCAAAATAAGAAAGGAAATGATTTTGCTTGGGTAATTCTATTTTTTTAATTTCAAAATAAAAAAGGAAAGGATTTTGCTTGAGTAATTTTATTTTTTTAATTTAAAAAATATAAAAAATAGTGTACTGAAATTAAAAAATTCTTTTGTACTTTTAATAGTTGTATAGATATATGTTTGAAAAAAAAATTGAGGTGTCAAAAACTAATGGGTGACTTCTAGTGAAATAAGACACATATCTATTATTCTTGGCACAAAATGTTGGGTGGCAGGACAAAGGCATTGCATAGATAAGAGAAATCTTTTTAGTCGTTTTTTCTCTTTCTCAGTAGATCGTGTATGTATATAGTGTGTGTGTATATATATATATAAATAAATAGTTATGTTATAATGTTCCTTTCTTTCTTTTCTTCTTCTTTTTCCTTCTCACTTGATACATGTGCGCATGTATAGTGATATATATAAATAACTACTTTATTTTTCTTTTCTTTTTTCGATTGTTTTTCCTTTCCTTTTTCTTTCAAGAGCCGTGTTGCGTGACATACATATATAGTGCTATGGTGCAGTGTGTGTGTATATATATATATATACTCAGATGAAAAAAGAAAAGAAAAAGCAAAGTAGCATATATCATATATGTATATACGTTCAAAGTTAGGTGAAGAGAGAAAAAAGAGTTAAAAGAGTAATTCTGTTTTAAAATTTTATATTTTTAGTGTACTAGGAAACATGCATTAATTATTGTGTTCTTCTAAGTCTCTAGACCAATAAAAAAAACGAGCGACTGTCGTAGCATTCCTCTTAATTAATTAAAAATAATTTAGAAGAAAATTTTCTTTCCACTGTAAAACTCATTTTTCCGTGGCAAAGACACTGCCGTGACATTTGTGAATATTTTTTAAAAAGCTATAAGGAATAGCTGGAATTTTAAAATCTGTTGGTATAAAAGTATATATATAAAAAAAAAGGCTTAAAAGCCTAACAACAAGACAAACATATTTATTTACTGAAAAAAGAAGTGTATTCACATATTCTGTTAGTTTCTTTACCTAAAATTTTGTTCCCACTTCTCGTGTCAAAATGCAAGCCAAATTAAGAATGTGTATGCTTATTATTTATAAATTGAAAAAAGTTAATTTTTTGGCATAATAAAATAATTTTATTTATTTATACTTTTGTCGTGTTCATATCCTATATTTTTTATTGTCATATCCATATGTAGGAATGACAACGAAGTGAGTATGAGGCGAGAATGCCCTTTCCCATCTCCTTTCCCGTTTAGAAAAGCTCCCCCCATTCCCACCCCACCCCATTTAATAAACGAGGCGGGCCGAGGGGAGACATAAACAGGGTGGGGCGGGTTTTTTTACTTTTTTAAAAAAAAAAATTTAGGAAATTAATTTTGTAATTGTACTCTTTTTAGTCTTTAAACTCTTATGCAATAAAGTCTTTGGTAATTTACATGTCAACCGCTAATAAGATTTGAACTAATAAATCTTATATATATAACTATACAAGTGTAATTTTGTATGTGTATTATATATATCTGGTTAAAATAGTAAATATAAAATATAAACAGAGCGGCGCGACGCGGGGGTGTCTATCCTTATCCCCGCCCCACAAATTTGCGAGTTTTTTTCTCTCACTCTCATAACCTCTCCAAAACCGTTATGCCTCCTTTATAACCGGTTAAAACGGAATAGGACGGAACTTTTTCTGCCAAGGCATGTTAAATTGTCATCCTTGTCTATATGGTGTTGTACTCGTATTTTGTGTCCATACTTCCGAAGCTGGAGATAACCAAAAGTTGAGACTTAAAAATGGTATTATCAGTTTATTCCTTGGTAAGGTAATGTATATATACTTGACAAGATTTTGAGTTTAAATAACATATTTTCCATTTTAGATCACAAACATCATTCTCTTCCCTAGTCCCTTTTACTCCAGAACATAATCATCATTCTTTTCCCCAGGTCCCTTTGGTTGAATATTGGACTAAAAGCAAATTGATGGGAGCCAAAAATAATTTTCCATTCCTCCGTCTTTCCTTTCGTGCATTCGTCAAATAATAAAACCATGCTGTATTCTTCTCCTTTCACTTTTCCTTCCTTTCCTATTCCTTTGGCAGTCTGTAAATGCAGTTTGTAGGTCAAAGCTCTATTCTTCTATCTTGTATGGGACTAAAACCTCTTCTCCAAACTCCTCTCAAGATAGAATTTAAAATAAAAATAAGGATAAATTATACTGATCTCTTCTAAGGTCTAGTCAATAAACACTAATATTTTTTCCTATTTGTCAAATTATATGACTTTCCTTGTGAGAGTTATTAGGTAAATATCGTTAATGAAAGTCACAAAATTACTTTTTTGTCCTATTTTTTTAATATTATTTTAGTTAATAAACAAAACAAAGCGAAAAGATAAAATTACTCAATTGTATTCCAATGATTGTTACCCTTCTCCTTTCAGTCCAGTGTCGTTGACACCGGTGAGCTCAAGAGTTCATTTAGAAAACAAAATCTAAAATTGATGAAAAATAAAATATTTTTGACAACTTAAACCCAACTGTAATTTAAATAAATAAGTGAAACTATTCACAAATTTAATAAACAAATCCACGAATTGAAATGGGTTTGTATTTATGCATGTAACCAAGGAACAACTGTAAATTTTTAGAGATATGGCCGTGAATTGAAAAGCATAAATGAGTTGACTAGTTACTAGCTTTTATATATGGGTTGACTTCTTGACTCTGTAATTTTGTATACTAATGTATGTAATCAAAATAACAAACTTTTGTACTGTGACTTTTAAAAACGTAAAAAAATAATCAAAAAGATTTTATTACATAAACTTAAACCAGAATTTTCAATTCAAATAATTTAATCATAATTCTTCTAAACCCAATTCCAAAACCACATATATCTTCCATTGAAGTCAAGTCACACAATTAAACTCTCTAATTTCAAGATCTTAACTCTTTATTAAATTAAGTGAAAAGAGATAAAGTAGGGAGAGAGTGATAATGAAAAGAAAAAAGAAGAAAGAAAAAAATATCTTATCACTTCTTTACCACCAGAAATTATCGCTAGCAACTTCGCTAGAGATCAGTTTTTGACTTTTTGAAATGATAAAAAGAAGAAGAGAATAATTTTGTCAACTTTATTTAATTAAAAAAGGTATCCAAGTATTTTATGTGATTTCATAGGGATAATTACATCTTTTTCAAGGTTAGAACTGTAATTTAAAATATACAAATTGCTAACATCATAATTTTTCGTCATTGACTGTATTGACCACTAACGAAATAGAGTTTTTTGTTATCTAGTATTCAAATCTCAAGGAAGGTTAGTGCAATATGACAAACAAGAGGGAAGATCAGTGTATATGGACTAAACCTCAAGGGAGGTCAATGTAATTTACCCTAAAAATAAATAAAAAAATCTAACGGACAACCTTAACACGTTATATATAATTACCAAACTTACATTTTTTCTTATAGGGAGGTAATATTCTCACTCCACTTTTGTACGGTTGCACTCTATTTTCCTTTCTCTTTTAAATAAAATGACAGAAAAGTCTCTAAACTCATTAATGCATAATCTCTTAATTTATAATATCATAACTTACCTTTATACTATAAATTCTAACTATTTTACCTTCTTTTTACTTTAGCCAATACTTTTTTTGAGAGTCGGGCCAAAAGAAAACTTTTTTCTTGAATATATATATATTTTATCCGGTCAAAAGAAATAATTTTTTTTTGGGCCCTATCAAAAGAAATAATGGGAACTCTATTTTTTTTTTGTCCCATCAAAATTAAGAGATAATTTACTCAACAGAGATTTTTTTTGGGATTTTTTTTTTTTTTTTGCGTACCATACTTTTTTTTTGGGTTGTCAAAGGAGATAATTTATGCAACAGAGATAAAAATATATATATATTTGAGTCCCCCTTTTTTTTACATTACCATAATTTTTTCTTCTAGTTCTGCCAAAGGAGATAATATGTTCAACCAAGATAACATTTTTTTGGGTATTTTTTTTTTGTCTTGTCAAAAGAAAATTTATTACCGAGATTTTTTTTTTTTTAGCGTAGTATACTTTCTTTTGGAGTCTTATGTTAATATATTAGTGTATGTCCGTGCCTACGGCACTATCATGCACTCTCAATCGTGACCGTTAGATAAAATGATTTTAGACCGTAGATAACAAAAGACATTTTGGAGCACAAAATTGGTTTTGTAACCACTTTTGATTGTTAAATGACATCTTTTGTCCTTATTATATACCAAGCTTCTTTATTATATAGATTTTTTTCAATTCATGTCAAAAGAAATAATTTATTTAATAAATATTTTTTTTGTACTATTTTTTTTTCGGTCATCTCAAGATAATTTATTAAATTGAGATACCTTATGTTTGAATCTTCTCAAAAGAGAGAGATAACTATTTTTTAAGTATTTATTTATTTTTGAATACAATGAAATATCAGAAAGGATAGTTGTGTAATTTGAAAAATAATAATCATTCACTGGTAAAGTTAAGTTTAGAAATGACATTTCTTTTCATATGAGAGTACAAACATAGAAAATATGAGTGCGAATATCGTCTCCCTTTTTATAATATTATTTACTTAAGAGCAATGTTACATGTCTCGAATAAATATCACGAATTTTAACTCGAATCTATGTAGCAGGTGATATTGTCCATTATTTTAGGAGATAAAATTAAATGGTAAGTTATTATTGGTGGGATTCCCTCATACACGGAGTCCCAATGATATTATCACCTGACACATAGATTCGAGTTAAAATTTGTAAAATAAAATTGTGATGTTTAGCATTTCTCTTTACTTAAATGTAGAAGAAAATATATTGTCGCCGAAAAGTTATGAAAGTGAACCTTCCATCTATGCACTAATTTTGAAAGATATTTTAAGGCTAATCTAAGAAAATGATGGAAATATAAAGAAAAAGGAATTCTCTATGTATAATAATAGTATGGATTTAAGATATTTATTGCTTATACAAATTAATATACTTTCTCTGTACTCGTGTCTACGTCACTATCATGCATTTGCAACTATGATCGTTAAATAGAGTGATTTTAAACCATAGATAGCAAAAGATGAAAGATATTTTAAGGCTAATCTAAGAAAATAATGGAAATATAAAGAAAAAGGAATTCTCTATGTATAATAGAATGGATTTAAGATATTTATTGCTTATATAAATTAATATACTTTCTTTATACTTGTGTCTACGATACTATCATGCACTCGCAACCATGACTGTTAGATAGAGTGATTTTACATCGTAAATAGCATAAGGTATTTTGGACCACATGCTTGATTTTTTGATTACTTTTGACGGTTGGATTGAATTTTTTTGCATTCTTATACCTTCTTTCTATATTATATATATATGTATATATATTTCCATTTTATCTACCAAAATATATGGTCATACTTTTCTATATTATATATATATATATATTTCCATTTTATCTACCAAAATATATGGTCATACTTTCTAGCTTAATCAACTAGACTCTCTCTGTCTCTCTCGTATCCGTATGTAGATTAATCAATTACTCTCTCCCTCTCTCTCTCTCTCTCTCTCTAATGGTATCAGCAGCAGCAGCCGTCCTGTTTTTAAATCATAAACTAAGAAAGAAACACTTGAGGACATGCAGTAAACCAGCATAATAATACTACGGAGTACAAGATTTGGAAGATAGACAATGTTTAAATAAAAACATAGGTGAGTCCGTAGACTCCAATTTGACTTTGCCAACTCTGATCCAAGAAAAAATATCACACATTGTTTGGCTGCTTCACTAACTCGAACCTGTTCAACTATGTGGAAAAAGTTCGTACGAAAAAAATAAATACGTGCCGACAGGAAAGAGGAGTTTGTTTCTAATGGCCTTGTTTATTTAGTAGAAATTAAAATTAGTTAGTTTCTAATGGCCTTGTTTATTTAGTAGAAATTAATAATGGGCTTTGCATTATTAACTATTACACCAATTATAAAATTAAAGATAAAGGATATAATTAAAATTAAGGATAAATTGATACCAATTATTACTACTGGAGTTTTATGCTCAGGAAACATTTATATAAAAATAAAATAAAAAGTAAATTTTGAAAGTAGGACTAATTTTTACTATAATTTTTTCAATTTAATTTGCGCAAAAAAAAAAGAAAAAAAAAGTGACACTCACGCTAAGTTTTATACATGTGAAGATCCACAAAATATAAATAGAATCTTCAAAGATCTCTCGTATATGTATATAGATGTTTATATACTCCAACTAGGTCATAATTAATCAATCAACTCAATCTCTCCGCCAAGCTTGATTGATGGAAAGCAAGGAGAAAATGCAAAGCATGTGTTAGATTATATATTTTACTATTATACATTATATATCTTTTTCTAATAGATTTCTTACACCTTCTCCTAAATTATTTAGGATTAAGATTTCTTTATCTCTTAAGTTTATTTAGCCTTCAAGATTATGTGTGCTTTTATGTATTGTTCATTAATATCAATCAATATCAATTCAATATACAATATTTCTTTATTTCTAACAGCATGGGACGTCGAAAGGTCGAAATCAAGAAAATTGAGAAGCAAAACAGCTTAATAGTGGCTTTCTCAAAGCGGTGAACTGGACTGTTCAAGAAGGCTGCTCAATTAAATGCGCTATGTTGTGCAGATATGGCGGTGCTAGTTAAGTCCCCCGCCCCAGGAAGTTCCACGTCTTCGGAGACCCGTCATTCGACACTGTCATCGATCCGTTTCTCCTCCAAAACAACTCCTCCTATATTTTTTCAGTTCTTAACTCCAACAGTAGTACTACTCGTTCTAATCACACTGCTGCTCATGATTAGTTGAAATTCAAGAAAGATAAAGAAGAAAAAGTAGTGATAGAAGAAGAAGAAGAAGAAAAGTCAACAAGTAGTAGGTTTTGGGGGGACGATGTGCCAGTTGTTGAACTAGGGTTGCATGAGCTTGAAGAGTACATGACTGCATTGGAAGCCATGATGAAAAATGTTGCGGCTCGAGCCGATGAGATGGCAATGGCGATGATGAAAAATGTTGCGGCTCGAGCCGATGAGATGGCAATGGCGATGGCAAGTGCTTCTTCTTCCAATTTCTTGGAATCAGTTGATTCGGTTGATCCTTTTGGTGATCTAACAATCGACTACAGTGGAATTGATTTTGACAGTGAATTTGACAGTGAGGTTTTTGGATACACAAATTAAACTAGGATTTTTTTTTTATTAATTAACTATCTATTAGGTTTTCTTTAATTACCTATATTCTAATGTGGTTATTTGATTTTGGTGCTTGGTGTAATATATACAATTTTCTTTAACGAAAATAGATGGTTTTTATTAACATATATATTATATTTAAGCATTGTGTTTGAATCTCTCTAAAAAAAATCATAATCTAATAGTCAAAAATGCTTAAAAAATCAATCTTACGATTCAAAATATCTATGTCTATCTACAGTCCAAAATAACACTCTCTATCTACAATCAAACAAACAGATTCACCAACTACATTCACACTTAAATTCATATATACATACACATACATATTCACCTACTCTCACATCTAAAATAATATTATATTATTTTTGATAGTACCATAGGCATGAGCAATTAGCTACTATATATATACATATATATGGACCTAGTTGGTCCGGGCCTAGGTCGTGAACTTTTTGTTATGGGCTGTGCTGGTAGTACAGAGAACTAGTATATGCCCGGGCTGCATGTGCCTAGATTCGGGCTAAACACATCCTATTATTTGATGATGTTGGCCTGGACAACTTGGGCCCAGTTAGCCCATGGCCATCCCTGGCTTCTTCCAATTTAAAAAGTGACTTTTTATATGGTCATTAGTTTCAATTCCATCAATTATTTTTTACCTTTCATTGTCAATAGAAAAGAATAAAATAAAATTTCTTATTTATCCAACTCGTTAATCAATTGTATTTTCTAAACCGAATTTGTTAAATCTAACCTTATATACACAAATTATCTGACTAGTTTGTTTGGCTTAATAAAACTTATATATATACTATTCTATTTGACATATATATATATATATATGTTTGAAAAAAAAATTGAGGTGTCAAAAACTAATGGAGTGACTTTTAGTGAAATAAAACACAAATCCATTATTCTTGGCACAAAATGCTGGGTGACAAGACAAAGACATTGCATAAATAAGAAAAATCTGAGCTGACTTCAAAAAAAAAATACTCAATACTTCCTTATCCATAAACAATTCAATGAACAGTTTGCAATATATATATATATATATATATATATATATATATATATATATATCTTGAGTGCTGGCAGGTGATACATTTAAATTTATGATACAAAATTATTAACAATTTTGTATAAATAAAATTTATACGTTGCACACAATATTTCTAATAAACAAGACTGGACCATAGATAAGAATAAGATATAGGTTGGAATGATGGGAGTGGTAGAGCAGAAAAGCCTTGTCATGGGTAGCTTTATAGATAAGGATGGGTTTGTGAGCAGTGGATGGCATGCATGTAATATCTTAGCAGTTTCTTGAAACCATTGGCAACAAAGAGTAACCAACTCATCTTATGCTTGTTTTGATGACCTAGTCTAGTCATACATGGACATTAATTGACTCACACCTTTTGTCAGTTACGTGCCACCCAATTATGGAGTATAGATCGTCTGTTGTGACTACTGTGCTCTTGATTTATGCGACTGTGTTTCTAATGGACTGTGAGGATGCTAAACAAATTTGGCTAAAGTTAACTAAGTAAAAAATTATAATAAAATAATATTATATCTCTTTCTAAACAAACGTAATAAATGAGTTTGTCAAAGTTATCGTGACAAAATAATATTACTTAACTCTTCTCAAAATTAAACTAATCTAATATAATATGAAAAATCATAAAACAATCAAATGGATATTAGTATCGACTCATGTGTCAATTATTCATTTAAACACTTTGAAGAAAAGAAATATTATTCTTATTCTTTATTTATTAAGAGTTATTGTTGGACACAAGTAATTCGAACGTGAAAAAAATCGATCGACAAGTATAGTACTACTCATATAATAATATTATACGAGTAACTCTTACCAACACTAAACAAACCTAATATAATAATACTATAACTCTTCCTAACTTAAAAAATAATAATAATAATTGTTATAATAATAATTTATTTACGATCTAACGGTCATGATTCACCTACTAAATTCACACTTAAATTAACATACACATCCACCTACCCTTAAACCTAAAATAACATTATATATATATATATATATATATATGTGTGTGTGTGTGTGTGTGTGTGTGTGTGTGTGTGTGTGTGTGTGTGTATACATTAAATAATTTGAACTTATATAAATATCAACACGAATAATTCAATTATCATTAAAACAATTCAGATTTTCAACCCAATCAATTCAATGTTTCAGCGCAATTCATTAATGAATAATTTTACACTCTAACAACATTTAATTCACAAAAAATAATATTTTAGATATTTTTAAATGTATTCAATTCATTTATAAGTTTGAAAAATTAAATTTAAAAATTAAAAGTTTTATTTCAATCAAAATAAAGATATCTCAAATTCAATTAGTCAATTTTAAAAAATTCTTTAAAAAAATTATCATATAATGTTCTCAAAATATGAAAACTTGTCAAGAATAATTGTAAATTTACTTAATAAAAGTATCAAATAATGTTTATTTTATTTTATTGTTTATTATGATTGTCTTGTTCAAGGTTGCCCGGCCACTTTCATATAATTTTGGAAAGATCACATATTAGTTATACTTTTGTACTAAGTCCTAAAAAAAGTTTCATAGGACATTGATGACCTACTTTTCATAAAAAAAAATCTAATAAGGTTTTATATCTAATACAATTCTTCTTTTACCCTTTTCATATATCATGTATGTTTTTTAACTAATTTTTCTCAAACGATTTTGCTAAAAAATTATTGAAAATAAATAATTTAATAAAAAATATTTTAAATGCACGTTATATTTGATTTATTAAGATAATTTGATAACTTTTTTAGATAATATTGACTCAAATTTATACAGATTTTATTTTAAATAAATATGAAATTGAAAATTAAAAAATAATGAAAATAATTATTTATTTTATAAATGAAATACATGAAAAGTATTTCACTATATTTTAGCATATTGTGGGTATTTACAGAAAGTGAATTTGAAATAATTTGTTAAATGTTTTAGGGTTATTAATTTTGGTAACAATTAATATTTTTTAAAATATGTATTAGTTACAAAATATTGGAAGTAGAGAGAAAAGTTTTATTATAGTGAAAGAAAGTACTAGTGAAAATTTAGAAAAAAAAGGGCAATATTGAAAAAAGATTCATTATTTATAAAATTTGAACTTATTTAAAAATATGTCTTAAAAGTATGACTTGTCTTTGTGAAAATTTTATAGGACTTATTTGTCTTTAGAGTTTAAAAGTAAGACTTATTAGTAATTTTTTCTACAATTGTTTGGGTCTCATTGTCTCAAAGTTTATATATTTTCTAAAAATATATTTGTAAATTTAAATTGAGAGCCTTGAAAAGCATTCACTTTCTTGAAAATAAAATTGGAGTCATTGAAATGACGATATATGTTTTCATTTACCAAGTAAACGTGTTGATTGAAAATAAAATAAAAAAAATTTCAATTTAAAAGCTTAAACAATTAACTAAGGTATTGTTTAAAAAGTCAAATTAGTGCTTAATTCTAACAGGGTAAGTGCTTATCTAATTAAGTGTGTTTGATAATACAATTTAAATATAATAGAAAACGGTAAACACTAATTAAAATGAGATAAAATTTTAAGAGACAGGTATATCACTTATCATTAAGTATTGAATGTTGAAAATTAAAGAACATAACAATAAATATTTGTTTTTTTAAGTACCACTTAAGACTTCAAAACTATAAATTCGGCTCTTAAAATTTTCAGTTCTTAATTTTTGGTTTTATCAAACAACACCTACGTAATATAGTAATATATATATATATATATATATATATATATATATATATAATTTTCAATTTAAATGTCATTTCTTTCAAATTAAGTGAGTTAAAAACTCGAATTGATTGCGTTGAAAATCCAAATTGATTATTGGTTGACTTAAATTGTTTTAGATTTTTTCCCGTATTTGTAATTTTTTGTGCTTTTTAAACATAAAATATTCATTATAAATATTTTTCTTACCTCACTCATCATGTGTTAATGAATATTCGTCACACACTAAACTACATCATTAATTGGTTATACACAAATGTAAGAATTTAATGTAATGGACATTCACTAATAAATTTTTAAAAATTAAAGAATTGAATTTTATTTTTAATAATATTGATTGAAATTAAACTTTAAAAATTAATAGAAAGCACATCCTGCCTCGTCCGTTACTTTGGTTACTTTCCATTATTTGGACTGCATAGAGTCCATTAATTGTTACAATCAAGGAAATCTAAGACTCCAAATCCACACCAAATTAAGTTCAAATTAGGTTAAAATTAGGGATTTTAGTACCCTAATTTTGATTTCAACTAACATTGGAAGGTCATAATCCCTTACCAAAGTCAACCAAGTGGTTCAAAACATTAATTTGAACCATAATATATCCAATTGAACCATTTGATTTCAAATTAACTTATGCGATTGAGCTAATTTTGTGAAATCACAAAAATTGAGCTTTTGGGCCTACATTGCCCATTCTAAATTTGTCAAATATCTATCTTCTCATCACCAAACACTCAAATTGACCATGTTATGGTGAAACTAAATTTATTTGACCTAAAAACCCTCAAGTCTCGATCAACCTACTTTCACCATTGGATCGAATTTGGACTGCCAAAGTCGTACGATCATGGATAGATGTTCCCTAACTCCTAATTCTTTATCTTGCCTTCATAAAATCATAATATTGATGATTCCATCATGAAATTTAAGTCATTTTATGTAAAATCTCTCATAATTTCACTTTGATTAAGTTACTTTCACCGTTGGACTGAAAAATGGGCCATCTGAGTAGTCCGATTAATGTTTCGGAAGCCCCCTTTTCGATCTGAAGATGAAAGTAACCTAATAATAGTGAAATTCTGAGGGTTTTTACATAATATAACTTGAATTTCATGATAAAATCATCAATTTTATGATTTGATGATGACATGATGAAAATTTGAGAGTTAAGGAACCTGTATCCATGATAGAAAACTTCAGTTATCCAATTTGTCAAATCTCTATCTTCCTATAACTGAACACTCAAATTGATTAAGTTTATTTTACCTAAAATTTCTCAAATTCCCCTCTCGATCGATTTACTTTCACCGTTGAATCGAATTCGGGTCGTCAGAGTTATCCAATCATGGATATAAGTTCCCTAACTCTTAATTCTTCATCTTGCCATCACCATCATAATTTTACTCTGATTAAGTTATTTCCACCGTTGAATCGAAAAAGGGGTATCTGGGCAATCTAATTAATGCTTCCGAAGTCTCTTTTTCGATCCGATGGTGAAAGAAACTTAATGAAAGCAAAATTTTGAGCGTTTTTACATAAAATGACTTGAATTTCATAATTGAGCCATCAATTTTATGATTTGGTGATGGCAAAATGAAGAATTGAGAGTCAGGGAACTTGTATCCATGATCGATCGACTTCGGCGGCCTGAGTCCGATCCAATAGTGAAAGTAGATCGATAAAGAGGGAAACTTGAGTGTTTTTAAGTAAAATGAACTGAATTTCACTATAAAATGATCAATTTGAGTGTTTAGTGATGGAAAGATAGAGGATGGGTAATGTGGGCCCCAAAGCCCTATTTTCGTGATTTTTTAAAATTTGCTTAATCGGGTTGGCTAGCTTGAAATCAAATGATTCAATTGGGTAGATTATGATCCAAAATAATATTTTGATCCACTTGATTCACTTTTATGAGAAAGTATGACCTCCTTAATTGTACTTATTAATGAATTTTATGAAGTTTAATTGATAGAAAGTAACTGAAATAGAGGGTTGAGACAAAATGTGGTTTATACATTTTTTCAGAACTTAATTTTAATTTTCAAAGTTTTATTTCAATCAATATTAATAAATATAAAATTCAAATTTGAAAATTTCATTAATAAATGTGTATTACATTAAATTATTACATTTGTGTGTTTAACCAATGAAGTAATTTAGTGCAATGTATAATCAATGAGGTAACAAATTTATGATGAATGTTTTTATGTTTAAAAATCACAAATAATTAAAAATAAGGGTAAAGTGCAAAAAACATCCCCATTATATACATAATGTGCAAATACCTCATTGACGTTCAATTAACACCCCCTACATTCTTAAATTTGTTCAAAAAAAGACAGATTAAAAATTTGTCAATTAAAATGTCTAAAATGCCCTTACAACAAATTTTAAAAAAAAAACCAATAAAGAACAAAATGTCCAAAAATATCTTTCTTTTTTCACTCTCTCTCTCTCTTCAATTTCCCTTTGCATTTTCACTATCCCCTAATAGTTTTCTCTATCACCCATAAAAAAAAAACACACACACACACATATGTATATATGTATTCATATATATATATATATAGGCACACACAAACCCATATACAAATATATATGTATATATATTCTGATTAGATAATATGGAAGGGAAATGGTTTCCTATATTAGATACTATGATTATATGAATTAATTTTATTAGGATAGTTTGAATTTGAAACTTCAGTTTGGACTTGAAATTTTAAAGTAACAAAACTCTCTCAAGAACATATGTATATATATTGGTTTAGAACAATGGGTATATCAATTGACTGAAACTTGAATTTGGTGCTATGAAATTGTAAGATTTTAAGCTTGTTAGATGATTTGGTTGATGGACAAACAAAGCCCTATGATTTGGACGTGATTAAAGGCTGTTGGATGCTTGATTAGAGGTGAAAAAAGGTTAGGTTATGAAATTCACTTGCAGGTGGGTTTACTGGTGCCTTTAACAAAGGGGGATGGAGATGACATCCAGCACATGTGCAAGCCCACTCGTACAAGCGGTGTATGGGTGCGCGTGAAGATGTGTTGGAGGATGGTAACTCCACTCGTCGAGAGAGATATTGTAGAGAGAGCAAAATGGCTAAAGAGAGAAAAAAAGTAAATAGAACATCCAAATATGGCACAAGGCTATGAGGGGCATTTTGGTCATTTAAAAAGGATATTTTCACCGTTGAATCAAATTCGGGTCGCCGGAGTTGTCTGATCATGGATACACGTTCCCTAACTCTTAATTATTCATCTTGCCATAACCAAATCATAAAATTGATGATTCCATCATGAAATTCAAGTTATTTTATGTTAAGTTTCTCATAATTTCACTCCGATTGTGTTACTTTCACCGTAGGAACGAAAAAGGGAAATTTGGGTTGTCCGATTAATGCTTAAGAAGCCCATTTTTAATCCGATGGTGAAAGTAACCTAATCAGAGTAAAATTCTAAATAATTTTACAATAAATGACTTGAATTTCATGATGGAATCATCAATTTTATGATAGAAAGATTAAGAATTAAGAGTTAAGGAACCTGAATCCACGATCGAACGACTTTAACGGCCCGATATGTCAAATTTCTATTTTCCTATCACCAAACACTAAAATTGATAATGATATGATGAAATTAAAATCATTTTACATAAAACCCCTCAAATTACCCTCTCGATCAACCGATTTCCAGTGTTGGATCAGATTCGTTAGAGTCATCTGATTATGAATACAAATTCCTTAACTTTTAATTCTTTATATTTTCATCATTAAATCAATAAATTGATGATTCCATTGTGAAATTTAAGTCATTTTATGTAAAATCTCTCATAAGGCTACTATAATTGGGTTACTTTCATTGTTTGATTGAAAAATGAGCATCTAGGCTATTTGGTTAATGCTTCGGAAACCCCCTTCTTGATTCGATGGTGAAAGTAACCCAATCATAATGAAATTTTAAGGGCTTTTACATAAATTGCCTTGCATTTTATGATGAAAATCATCAATTTTATGATTTGAGGATGACAGAATGAAGAATTGAGAGTAAGGAAACATGTATGCATGATCGAACTACTTCGACGACCTAATTTGACAAATATCTATCTTCCCATCACCAAACACTCAAATTGATATTGATATGATGAATTAATTTAATTTTACATAAAAACCATCAAGTTCCCCTCTCGATCGATTGACTTTCACTATTGGATCAGATTTGCTGAAATCGGCCGATGAATACAAGTTCCCTAACACTTAATTCTTCATATCTCTCTCTCATTAAATCATAAAATTTAAGTAATTTTATGTAAGAGCCCTCATAAATTTACTCTAATTGGGTTACTTTCACCGTTAATCGAAAAATGGGCATTTGGACCATCTGATTAATGCTTCGGACACCCCCTTCTAGATCTGATGGTGAAAGTAACCCAATCATGTTAAAATTCTAAAGGATTTTATATAAAATGACTTAAATTTCATTATGGAATCATAAATTTTATGTTTTGATGATGGCATGACGAAGAATTGAGAGTTAGGGAACCTGTATCAATGATTGAACGACTATGGTGGCTCGATTTTTCAAATCTCTATCTTCTCATCACCAAACACTCAAATTGATCATGTTATGGTGAAATTCAGTTAATTTTACCTAAAAATCCTAAATTTTTCCTCTTAATCAACCTACTTTTATTATTGGATCGAATTTGGGTCGCTAGAGTTGTCCGATCATGGATACAGGTTCCCTAACTTTTAATTCTTCATCTTGTCATCATCAAATCATAAAATTGATGATTTCATCATGAAATTAAAGTTATTTTATGTAAAATCCCTCGTAATTTCACTTCAATTGGGTTATTCCCACCGTTGGATCGAAAAAGGGGCATCTGGGTCGTCCCACTAATGCTTCGAAAACGTTTTTTTGATCCAATGGTGAAAGTAACCCAATCAGAGTAAAATTCTAAAGGATTTTACAAAAAATGACTTGAATTTTATGATTGAATCATCATTTTTATGATTTGATGATGGTGAAATGAAGAATTGAGATTTAGGAAACTTGTATCCATGATCGGACAACTTCGGCGGCTGAATTTAATCCAACGGTGAAAGTAGGCCGATAAAAAGGAAAACTTAAGAGTGTTTAGGTAAAATGGACTGAATTTTACTATAGAATGATCAATTTAAGTGTTTGGTGATGGGAAGATAGATATTTGATAAATTGAGAATGGGCAATGTGGGCCCCAAAGCCTTATTTATGTGGTTTCACAATATTTACTCAATTGGTGTGAGCTAGTTTGAAATCAAATGGTTCAATTGGATGTATTATAATCCAAAATAATGTTTTAAACCACTTGATTGACTTTGTTGAGAAATTATAACCTCTTTAATTGTACCTATTAATGAATTTTGTGAAGTCTAATTGATGGAAAATTCCCAAAATAGAGGATGAGACAAAATTCAAAGTTTCATTTCAATCAATACTAAGAAATATAAAATTCAATTCTTCAATTTTAAAATTTTAATTAATGAATATACATTACATTAAATTCTTAAATTTGTGTATACAACCAATGAAGTATTTTATTGTGTGAGGAATACTGATCAACGTATAATCAATGAGGTAAAAGATTTATAATGAATATTTTTATGTTTGAAAATCAAAGATAATTACAAATAATGCAAAAAAAATTACAAAATTTGAAGTCAACCAATAATCAACACTAGTAATTAAAAAATAAACAAATCAATTCAAATTTTCAATGCAATTAATTTGAGTTTTTAACACCTTAATTCAGGAAAAAATTGTCATTCAAATAGAAACATTTAATTCACAAATCTTCAAATTTCATTTTTTTCACATATTTAATTTATTTGAGCTTTCATACTGAAAAAGAAGTCATTTAATTTAAAATCAATACATTTACTATTTAAATAAACATTCTAGGGTTAAGTACAAAAAAATCCTTCGCTATATACAGAATGCGCAAATACCCCCCTGATATTCAAATAACCTTCTACAGTTTTCAAATTGTGAAAATAAGGACAAATCGTCAATTTGTCGGTACCAGAATTAGAAAATGACAAAAATACCCTTACAATATTAGAAAAAAAATGATGTAAGTGCAAAAAATACCATCGCTATATACGGAATGTACAAAAAGCACCTCTACAGTTTAATATGCTCATATAACCCCACCACTAGTTGTATTTGATGAGCAAATACCCCTTTCAGCGAATTTTTATTCACAAATAACCGTTGACTGTTGTGGGTGTCTGTCCAGATTTAAAAATAGAGTTGACAAGTCAGCCCATGCCACCATGACAGCCCACACCATAGGTAGAAAAGTCCACACCAAAAGGATGATAGAACCTCGAGATATAGCCTTCGAGCACTATCATTTAAGCCTCGAAGTTCACCCCCCGAGCACTATCATTTAAGCCTCGAGAGCTACCCTCGAGCACTATCACTCAAACCTCGAGATCTACTCCTCGAGCACTATCACTCAAGCCTCAAAACCTACTCCTCGAGCACTATCACTCAGGTCTCGAGACTTACCCCTCGAGCACTATCACTCAAGTCTCGAGATTTACCCCTCGAGCACTATCACTCAAGCCTCGAGACCTACTTTTCGAGCATTATCATTTAAGCCTCGAGAGCCACCCCTCAAGCACTATCACTCAAGCTTCGAGATTTACTCCTCGAGCACTATCACTTAAGCCTCAAAATCTACTCCTCGAGCATTATCACTCAAGCCTCGAGACTTACCCCTCGAGCACTATCACTCAAGCCTCGAGACTTATCCCTCGAGCACTATCACTCAAATCTCAATTTTAAATACATGGGCACATACTCCGAAAGAACAGTAGGCCTTGCAACACAACAATGGGGGGATTGGTAGGTCCCATCCCTTGTAACTGTACGACATGGCCTCCAATGGGATACTCAGGAGGGTTTTGGATTGGAGGATGAACAATAAGGAAAACCCAACTAAATCAAAAGGCCTAATTAATGAAACAGTGAGGAATGCCTTGCCACAACAGAGATTCTTACTATCACCATTAATGCTCTAACAAAGAGTAATTAATGCAACCAGCTACCGCCACTAAGGTGTGACTGAAGGCATTCAATGTGCAAGGGACTGAAAGGAGGGATGTGACATCTTAGGTGCTTAGGGTACTCATAAATCAAGTACTCTCGATCCAAGGATCGGGTCAACCCATCTCTGATCCACCAAGGATGATCCGAAACCATTAGCCCCCCTATAAATAAAGAGCTCTGTTGCAAATGGCAAGGCAGGCCTATTTTCACTATCTTCTCCATTAATTAACTCTAATTGTTCCCCCACTAGTTCAGATACACTCTGGGTCCCTCGCAACTGTGTTGTCTACCACATTTATTACCTACAATTACTAATAGCAATTAAGAACCCCAACAACCGTCATGCTTGACTTTTTTTTTTTTTTTTTAAATTTTGAGATTACCCTTTGCACATTATAGGGTGAAATGCAAAAAAAAAAACCTCGCTATATAGAAAATGAGAAAATAGCTCTCTTGTTGTTCGAAAACCCCTTGTCCATTTTGGACATTTTACATATATATATATTTTTAATACTATAAGGGTATTTTTTGTCATTTTTAATTTCGATACAGGTAAATTGACGATTTGTCCTTATTTGCATAATTTGAAATTTGTAAGGGGTTAATTGAATATTGGGGAGGGGGGGTTTACACATTCTATATACAACGAGGAATTTTTTTTTGCACATTTTCTTTATAACGAGGGTTTTTATGCACTTTACCCTAAAGTGCATAATCTCAAAATATTGAAAAAAATTAAGTCAAACATGACAGTCAACAGCTATTTTTGAACAGAAATTTGTTAAAGGGGGTATTTGCTCATCGAAAACAACTAGTGAGAGGTTATATGAGTATACTAAACTATAGGGGTGTTTTTTGGACAATTTGTATATAGCGAGGGATTTTTTACACTTAACCTAATAATCTATTTCACCATTTCAACGATTATAATTCTATTTTCAATGAAGTAAATTCACATTTTCAAAACTTAATTTTAATTTTTAAATAAAATTTTAAAAATAATATAAATAAATATATATAGACTCAGAGAGAGTTTATATAAATATTTATATATTTGTACAATTTATCTAGATTTAACACAATTAATATTATAGAGAGAAAATTTTAATATTAAATATTAGAGAAAGATAATTTATAAAAGTGAAAATTGGAAAAGTTACTCTTCATTTAATTACATGTCAACATATTTCATTAATTGTTTTAAAAAATAAATTAAATGTTTCAAATTTAAAAGATTCAAATGATTTAAATGTTTGCAATTTTATTTCAATAAAAATTTGGTTATATAAAATTCCATTTTCAATTTCATAAAATTTCTTCAATTATTCAATAATTGAAGTAAATTATTTTTAACTTAAAAATATGTAGGATTTTTCATGTTTTTCTAACATTCTCAATTAAAAAACTTCACAAATTTTTAGAGATTTTTAATCACGTGGCCTATACTAGTAGTTACAAATAGAAAAAAAAACTACAAAATTTGAAGTTAAAAAAAATTATCAACACCAGTAATGCACATTTATTAAAGAATTTTCTAAAATTAACTAATTGAATTTGAGATATCTTCATTTTGATTGAAAGAAAACTTGTAATCTTTAGTTTTACTTTTTCAAACTCATAAATGAATTGAATATGTTTAAAAAATTCATTTTTTTTTTTGTGAATTAAATGGTATTAGAGTGTAAGTTATCTGTGAATGAATTGTGCTGACACATTGAAATGATTGAGTTAAAAATCTGAATTGTTATATTGATGATTGAATTATTGGTGTTGATGTTTATATAAATTCAAATTATTTAGTATGTGTGTGTATATATATATATTGCGTTGATTTATGATTTTCAAACTTAGAAATACAAATTATAAAGCTTTTGAACCTCACTCATCATTCGATAATAAATATTTGAAACACAATAATCTAACACTATGTATGGTTAGACTCAATGTAAGAAAGTAACGAAATTCACATTCATTAAAGATTTTTCTAAAATAACTAATTGAATTTGTTGTTTCTTTATTTTGATTGAAATAAAACTTTGAAAAGTTATTGCTCATTTAGTTCACAATTAACCATATTTCATATTTTTCTTAACATATTTAATTTATTTAAGTTTTGAAATTGAAAAAAATATTATTTTATTTAAAATCAATACATTTACTTCATAAATAAACAACATATTTCGTCATGTCAACGACTCCAATTGTATTTTCAACGAAGTGAATTTGCATTTTTAAAACTCAATTTAAAGTTTCAAATATTTTAAAAAAATAATATATTTATATATACATATTTAGAGAGATAAAGAGAGTTTATATATAAATTTTGTGATTCAATACACTTTATATTAGAGTGAAAATTTATAAAAGTGAAATATAAAAAGTTACTATTTATTTATGATATTAATTTATTACTCTTTTTTAAGTATTTGAAATAGTTGTAATGTTAATAAATTACATTTTTTAAAGTGTTGGGAAGAGTTGTAATATTATTATATTAGGTTTGTTTAGTGTTGGGAAGAGTTATAATATTACTTTATTAGTTTTGGTCATTTTAGCCGAAGTCATTTATTACAATATTTGTCTGAAAAGAGATATGATATTATTTTATTATTATTTTTTAATTGGTTAACTTTAGCAAAACTCATGTATCATCGTCACAGTTAATAAAAACGATATTGTTTTATTACTATAGAGAGAGAGATCCTCACTATAAAGGATATGGGCTCTTTATATATATAACTATGTGTGTTGAATACTCAATTTGACAAGCTACCTTTTTACGTACCTCAAATACATCCAAACCTATATAAAATTAGACTGGCTTTTAAAAAATGGATATATATATATATATATATATATATATAGGGTATATATCATTGATACCCTGAGGTTTGATGTATTATCAGACAGATACAACTTCGTGATTTTTTTTCCCCAACACTCCCTGTCAGAATTTTTAATTTTTTAATAAGTGAAATGTCATATTTGCCCTTGATTACTTAAATGAATTTCAATATAAAAATATTTGAATTAGAAAATGACAAAACTACCCTCATCTCCTCTACCTTCTTTAACCCCAATTAGAAACCCTAGCCGCCGCCACCACTGCTTCTCTCTCTCTCTCATCTCCTCCAACCACCACCACCACTAGTTAACCACAACCACTTCTTTCTTTCTCATCTCCTCCTCCAACCACCACTACCACCAACCACCACCAAGCACAACCACAACCGCCACCACGACCGCTTATTTCTCTCTCATTTCCTCCTCCAACCACCACCGCCACCAAGCACAACCACCACCTATATAATATAGGTTATATATTATAGTATAAATATATATAGCTAGAGAAAAAGAAAAAAACTGTGTATATATGTATAAACTGTTTTGTTCATTTGGATTTATATATGTATATATGTATAAACTGTTTTGTTCATTATGAATGGATTTTGGAGTTCCAAATTTTCTGCTACATTTGTAATATGGATTGTTCAATGACCTTGGCATTTTAATTACTTTTTTATTTTATTATAACATTATTATTATGGAAATAAATAATTATATATATAGATCATATATGTTATAGTGTGTGTGTGTGTGTGTGTGTGTGTGTATATATATATATAAAGAGAGAGAAGAAATGAAAGATAAATTCAATTACTTTTTATTTTATGTTAACATTAGTATTTATGGAAATAAATAATTATATATATAGGTTATATATTATAGTATGTATATAAAGAAAGATAATTTTAGTTCTTTTTTATTTTATGTTAACATTAGTATTTATGGTAATAAATAATTATATATATAGGTTATATTATTGTGTATGTGTGTGTGTGTATATATATATATATATATATATATATATATATATAGGATTGATGAAAGGGACATTTTGGTTCATTAGACAGGGTTAAAAGAGTAAATTTAGTATTCAAATGGGTTAAATTAAAAGTCAAAGGGTAGCTTGGTTATTTCGCCTTCAAAGAGTGGTTTGACACGGCGTACTTTTGACAAGAGAAAGCGTGTGTGATATATGGCACAAACTACAGGGGGTGTTGGTGACAAAATTGTAAAAAGTTATAACTGCGTGACAATATCTCCATTTAATTATTATGACATTTAAAAAGGTATTCTTTTCATCTTATTAATTTGGGGTTCCATTTTATTTTATTTTTATTTTTCTCCATTAACTAGACTACTCCATCTATTTTTTAAACATTGGCAATGCACATGGATGCATCCGATATCATTTAATTAGGAAATTTTTTAGGATAATTTGGTATGGACTAAATTTTAATAAGGGATAATATTTGGGTCCAACCTTGGTAGAACCAACTTGGTTCTCCTAGCTTATGTGGTTCAATAGAACTTGAACACTTGTCTAAAATTATAAAAATTTAAAGATAATATTACCCATCCACTTACGAGTTAAACCCATTTTTTTCCATCAGCATCACCAACAATTGTCCCTCTCTGTTCTCGTGAATATTCAGTCTTTTCTCTATTTCTCTCTCTCTCTCTCCACACCCCTTCCAAATTCCCAGGTAACTTATTCTCTTTGCAAGTCAAACAAAAGCAAAATCACATCTTCCCCTTTCAATCTCTCTCTATATATGTGTATGATTATATCTTTCTTGTTTAGTGAAAAATCTATGTGGGTTTGTTGTGCTATTGAAAAAAACAGAGATGAAGGATGAGAGAGAAAAAGTGATGAGGGAGCAGTAATTATAAAGTGGTTTTGAAGGATGTGATTTTTGTGTTATAGCAGAAGGGATGGATGGCGGCAACGTTTGGTATGCTTTTACATTCGCACAGTGGAAGGAGCTTGAAAGCCTCGGTAATCGGACAGTCATACGTTGAAATGTCTTTGAGGTGTATTCATGGACCCGGGTCTCCTAAACTTTATTAATTATCGATTTTTATGAGGATTAGGGGAAAGTGTGGTGTTTGATATAACATTTTTTGTTAGTGTTGTCACCAAATTGTTGACACAATGCAACAGGAAATTTTGTCCGTACATCTCCGGTAATCTTATTGGCACTGGGGGCGAGTCACTAACCTGCTGAAATTTAGAAGATGCAACTATGGTGATGATGATACAATTGATGATGAGATAGAAATACGAGGGTCTGAGCCATGAAACCACAAAGCTCTTAAAAGAAAGAAGGAACTTCAAAGATTGCAAACTCTATAATCACTGGAACAGAGAGTTTCACCATCACCGTCATTGACAGACTTTGTTATGAAAAGAGAGGGGGAAGAGAGGAGAGTTGATGGTTTAGAAAGGGAAAAAAATGGTTTAACCCGTAAGTAAATGAGTAATTTTTATCTTTAATTTTTTTAAAGTTTTAGACATGTGTTCAAGTTCTATTGGACCACATAAGCTGGGAGAACCAAGTTGGTTCTATCAGGTTGGACCCAAGTATTGTCCTTTAATAAGTTCATTAATACACTTATATTGTTTTATCTTGGAAACATGAAATCGATTGACAACTACGATTGAAATTGAGGACTGAACTAGTTGAAATTTTAAACTAATTTTCCTCAAATTCCATAATACCAAACACATCATTAAAAATTATCTGATGACATATATATAGATGTAAAGTTGCTACAAAATGAAATAAATGTCGCAAATACTTTCAAAATGAGCTAATGTGGATGAAAAGAATGAGTTTGGAGGCGACAGAGAGTACTGATGAAGTATTTATACTGAGGTTTTCATCAGTGCTTCGTGAAATTTAACTAGCCCAACGAAGTACTCATATAGGGTTTCACCAAGATTACTATTATCATTGTTTGCTTGTTTCTTAAGAAAATTAACCATGCATAATTGTGAACCTCTCAAAAATATTAAAACCAAGAGCCTAACCCAACCCTAACCATTCAAAGTAGGCCACCACAAGGAGGCCCAAACCATACATCACCAAGCCCAACCCACATCCCTCTTAAACCGGATAAGTCCAACTACTCTTCCACGGAGGCAATACCCGACAAGCAATATCAAGCCCATTATCACCAAAGGGCCAATCACATTCCACGAAGGCAAGACCCGATCAAGACCCAACAGACATAATGATGACGAGGGAGGAGACTCCAAAAATATCAAAAGAACTAAGATGGGACAAGCCCAAACGGACGAGGACAAGAGAGAAAGGAATGCCTATAAATAAGGGAAGATAGGAAAATGGAAAGGGGATGAAATATTGTCACTAAAAAAGCGAACATGAATACATGTTGTAACACCAAGTTTTATATAAAATCTACACTTTTCAACTCTTTGTGACCACAAAAGATTGAGTGAGGTGCTTGTCTTATTTTCTTTTCTTGAGTTAATAATTTCAAGCATCTACAATATCTAATTAAAGGAGCATTTTTATGTGAAAATTAGATGCATAGCATGTGTTAGCTAACAAGTGGTTTTTCCTAATTAATGTAAAATAAAGGAATTAAATCGTGTGACACATATATTCTGTGTTTCTTTTTCCTAAAACATACAGTTATTAGAAGACACTTTTGTTTCTTGTATCCCAAGTCTTAAGAGTTATATTCTATTTTTTTGGGAAGAGGGGCATTTATACTTTACTTCAAGTGAGACCAATATGGCAACATGGTTTTGTCAAGAAATTGTTTATTTTAATGCTTTAGTCATCATTAAATAGGACCATGTGGTTTGTTGAAAACATTTTATAGAACCTGTATGTTCTTTAATCAAATTCAATTGAGACCAACTGATATTAGGCTTTCGCTAAACAAATGCCATTATTTGTGATGCAATAAAGAATTCTCGAAACTTTAGTTATTATGGTATCTTCATTGAAGAGGCACTGTGGTGTATTGGTGAATTTGCTTTTATAACACACACACACACATATATAGTTGCTAAAGTTGTACATGCATGATGGATGGTTTCTTTCACTGTCACGGTCATGAAAAATCAATCAAGGAATTATAATTCATTATGTTTGTCGTCATTGACATTAGTTTAATACAGAAAACTACACGAAAACAAACCAATGACAGTTTGGCCGAGTGGTCTAAGGCGCCAGATTTAGGCTCTGGTCCGAAAGGGCGTGGGTTCAAATCCCACAGCTGTCATTGTTGTTTTCTTGTCTATTTTATTTTTTTTGTTTTCTGTTTTTCAGCTCACAAACATCCCGCTAATTGATACACTGACTGACCCTTTTGGCATCAAACGGAAGGCTTCTTATCTTTTTGGCAACTTGCATGGTGCGTCCCTGCTGTCTAGTCAAAAACCGTGTTTGGCACACAGATTATATATTTTTCTTCTTTTATATTC
Organism: Cornus controversa; assembly: GCA_026545225.1. Classification (NCBI taxonomy): domain Eukaryota; kingdom Viridiplantae; phylum Streptophyta; class Magnoliopsida; order Cornales; family Cornaceae; genus Cornus; species Cornus controversa. The sequence continues at coordinate 53,675,095 of CM048849.1, read as the reverse complement.
ACACTTTACTTTTTGCTTTTTTGTAGCTTAATCCTTTTAGTATAGAAAATGACAAAGTTACTTAAAATTGGAGCTTGAGTGTCTTGTTTGGCAATGTTTTTAGCTTTTTATGAAGCACTTTTGCATGTAGAGCTGTCAAATCCATAATTTTTAATGTTTATTATTATAAATTTGGGTTTTTGTGATCTAACCAAAACACATTTGTCACTAATTAATTCATGCATTTTGGGTTTTCATTTGTTTCAAAATGCAAGATAATAAGAACAATGATAATTATAAATCAATAAAAGTGAACAATTTTTACTAGCATATGTTTTACCACTTTTATTCATTGTTTTTTCACAAATTGAGTTCCCAATACCACTAAAAATACATGATAATACCAGAACTACTCCCCAAAATTTATAGTACAGGAGCAAGTTAAGATATTGAATCAGGAGCTGCATAAATTTAATTTTACAAGTCAGTTAAGAGTTTTATTTTAAAATTTTCACTTCATTCAGGCAGGTTATATTTCACCAAAAATTGTTATCTGTAAAGATGACCTGATCTTAATTCAGCTTTCATGGAGCCTCAGAGGACGGGATTGTGAGATTTTGTTATGAAAATTGGATGAGAGAGTTTATATATGGTATGACATATTGATGTAAATATGTGCAAGGAAGAAGTTCATGACATTTATATATAAATATCTTTTAATTATGTAGATGTGTTTTGAAAATCATAAACATGAGTGTGCAAAGTTGACAATTTTCGCAGCACAATTTCTACACAATAACGGTTATGTAAGAATACGCATTCTATCTTTACTTTGTAGCACATATTCATGAGAAAAAATAATCAATAGTCCCATTCTCTTGTAGATAGGTTAAGAAAAAAATACCGCTTGAGATGCTTAATGCCACTTCACCTATCTCTGTGTTAGATGATTTTGAAATGCAAGGAAAAACATTTTTTGGTAGACCTAATTATTGGAAACTCACTCCTCTATATTCGTAAGGGTGCGTCTTGGTACTCTGCAACCATTTGCGCAATAACTTTTACCTAACATGATTTGAATTAAACCGATTTCTATTATCTTTTTCTTTTAAAAAGAAATAAATTTTATCAAATGTTCCCAAAGGCTCAATAATTATGAGAGCCTTGTGCACTCGATTAGCCATTTATGGTCACATGATTTCTTAAGCTTATTTTTAACTGTAAATAACTCATTTGATAGTCCAATTAACATAACCAACAGCATCTATATTAAAAAACTTAAAATAAATAAAAAATAATGTGACTTAAAAAACTTACAAATAAATACGTTCTTACCTTGGATCCAAACCCTACCTCTGTATTATCACAACATTACTTCAGGCTTCAGCTAAATAGTGAATAGAATCAACAGTAAGGGCAAACCCACCCCATCCCATCCCATGGCTACAGTAAGTAAGTATACACCATTTTATGGTTAGAGGACTACTTTTCACGCTCGCTTTACTAATCGGTGAAATGTAAAAATTAATTATTAATTACTTTTGTGTAATAAACGTTTAATTTGTCATCAATCAATATATCTTGTAGTTTTAAAAAATTTACATTGTGCCATCAACAAACAAATAAAACTACAGTGATTATAAATATTTTTAATAATATTTTTTTTATATTAATTCATATACTTTTTGTTATAATAATTTTCTATATAATTTTTTGAAATTTGTAATTAATTGGAATATAAAATATTTTATGAATCTTGGTTCTCAACTTAATTAAAAAATAAAATTTTCTTTTAAAAATTAAAAAATCACTTTATTAATACTATAATTTTACTTGATGACATGAATGTAAATATTTTAAAATTAGAAAGACATACTGATTGAAGATAAAATATGATATTTATTACACAAAAATAATTAATTATTAATTTTTACTTTTCACTAATAAGTAGAGCTGAGTGTGAAAAGAATAGTTGCTTAAACCACCGGCCTAACACTCATCTTTTATGGTTATTTATCTTAAAAACAAAAAAAAACGTTGTTTTGATGTAAAATATTTTTTAATATTTTTTTCATTTTTCGTGTTTGGTTGAACATATATTGGGTAAAATATTTTACGCCACTTATTGCAAAAATGATTTACGGATCAAAACTCCGCAAGCCATTTTTACCTTCTTCTTCGTCGATCGAGATCGTACAGCTATTCAACAAAATGATGACTACAACATCATTCTCCTTCATTGTTCATCTCGTCAGCACACTAAGGTATGATTTAAACCTCGTTTCTCTCTCTATATATACATCTTCCTTCAAATGTATATACAATCACAAACACACATCATCAAAATAGAGTTATTTGTCTATCCTCCATTAAAATCTCTCATTACACTTGACAGATCATGAATTACACCAACAATTTTTACAGTGTTTTCCACATTGGAAGTGTGCAGAGGAGGATTACAGAGTTAATCCACATTTGAAACCCTAACTATGTTATCACAACCCAGTCCATGATTCAAACCCCAACACAATCCAATATCATCCCTTTTCACTTGCATTGTCGAAGCATTGCTGTAAATGAAGATGAGGTCCGTTTCCTGATAGGATTCTCTCTCTAGATATATATATCGCGATGTTCTAAGAAGCATGGACACGGACACGGGACACGAGTACAACACGACACAGACACGACAAATTTCAAAAAAATAGGACACGACACGGTGGGAATACGGCTATGAAATAATATATTAATATATATTCAACAAGTTAACTAATATCCACAATACTATAAATCTAACAATAAAAAAATAATAAATCACACAAATACTTCAATTTATTATCAAGCAATTAATGTATTTTAAAAAAGGATGTTCATTGTATTAAAATCCACTATTAGAATCTTGCATATTACTCATTTTTCTAATAACAAACAAATAAATTTAAATACAAAATACCAAATAAACCAACATGACTTTATGTTAAAAAAAGTTCTATTAGATTTTTTATTTTTTTGTTTCTAAATTTATTATTTAGGAATTTTAACTTACTATTTTTTATTTTTAAAATTTTTTATTTTAGAAAATACTATATTTATATAGAAAAGGGCATAATAGTCATATTAAATAATATATATGTCATTATAGTTATTTCAAGTGGTCAAGATGTCAACTTTTAGAAGATGAGGGGCTGAAATGCTCAAAAAAATAGGTCAAATGAGTTTTTTTGCACTTTTAAAAATTACAAAATGTACCCCGTCATGTCCCCCACGTGTCTTTGCCGTGTCCTAAAAAAAAAATTTCAGGGCACTTCTAAGGAGTGTCCAACACGTGTCCGAGTGTCCGACACGGGCACGGCACCCCTATACGAATTGTCCGTGCTTTCTAGGTGTTGTTAGTTTGGTGAGAAAAGTAAGATAAGTATAGAAAAATATTTTGGGTTTTATGCTTAGTATATTTTTTCTATAATTTTCTTTTTTGAATTCTTATCAAACAAAGATTTTTATTTTTATTTTCTAAAAAAAACCAGTATTTTAAAAGTTCAAGCCACACACACACACAAAAAAAGGTTTTCTGGAAAATATTTTTCTTATAAAAAATTTACCTAAAAAATATTTTACCATTTTATGTTTAAACAAACAGAGCCTTGAAAAGAAAAAACTACGCTTATTTAAAACTTGAGTGAGTCGGCCAGGTTTTAGATTTACCGCACTTTGGATACCTTATTCAGGCTGCAGTGATCACTCTATTTAGTTTTATAAAATTAACAAATGGAAAAACAAAATGAATTAGAGAACCTATTTTTTTTATCGAAAATAAATTAATTTCCTTTTTTACAGAAAATGAATTAGAGTTCAATTGCTCATTTTTGTTGCCATATTCAGTGCACCCGAGCAATCTATTGATACCACTTTCCAAGCCGCCAAAGAGCCCCTTCTCATAGCTATCGACATTCAGACGGTGATTAAGTGGGGCCCGTGCCAAGAGAACTCTAAAGACTTCTTATCTTTTTGGCCGTTAATGAGCAACTTGCATAGTCCCTCTGTCAAAAACGTGTTTGGATTTTGCCTTGGGACCAACCACATTGATCACTGATCACTTGCCCAAAAAAAAGGAAAAAAAACACACACACATCTATCACTGATCATTTGATCAATTACAGAGATGCAAAATTTATGGCTAACTTTTTTCACTATATCTGTTTAAAAAATAAATTAATGAGTTTGATATTAAAAATTTTCAGATTATTGGGGTGAAATAATTTTCAGGTTTTGGATATGCTGACTCTTCTAACAGTGGAGACTCGACAACTAGGAAGCATGGATACGGGACACGGGTACGATAGGTACGGCGATACGACAAATCTCAAAAAAATAGGATATGGGTACGGCAGGATACGGCAATATAAAAATAACAAATTATATTTTTATATATACAAAAAATAGAATTATTAACATTTTTTTATAAATATATATTGATTAAAAAACAAAATAAGAGTTACAAATCATATTGCATAATTTGCATAGATAAATTTTATATTAAATTATGATATATATCTTAATAGTTCCTGTTTAAATAAATTTAAACTTTTCTTAACAATTATACTATGATATTATTGTACATTTTAATGTTCAAAACTTGTTAGAAATGTGTTGTGAAGTATTTGAAAAATATCGGATACATGGTCAAAGTATTTAAGAAGTATCAGATATGTGTTAGAAATAAAAATATATATTTTAAAATTATGGATACGTTTAGGAAGTATCGGACACGTATCCGCGAGTATCCGAGGAGTATCGGTATTCGATAAGTATCCGATACGGATATGTTACTCTTGTAGAAGTATCCGTGCTTCCTAGCTCGACAAGTAGTTTTCTCAATTTATTCATATGCTTAAAGTGAATATTATATTGTTTGTTTAGTTTAAAAGAATTACAATGTTTCTTCATTGATTTGATGGGTATTTGACTCTTTTGACAGTCTGGATATGTGAAGACTTTTTTTTTAAGGTTTGTGGAATCAATGATTAATTTTTTTTATATAAATGCTTCATTTGGTTCGTAACTCATATCAGTATCAGTTGTTTCTATAGCAGCAAAATGGTGTTTCAGAAAGTTGGTTTTATTGTTGTTCTGGTTTGTTCTGTCCTAGTGGGAGTTGTGTCTGGCGAGCCAAGCTTGGAAGTTGATATTTCGGCCTTGAAAGCATTCAAGAAATCAATCACCAATGACCCATTGGGAGCTCTTGTGGATTGGTCTGATGCTAAACATCACTGCAACTGGTCTGGAATTGCATGTGATCCTGACTCGAATCATGTCATTTCAATTTCTCTGGCCGAAAAGCAGCTCAAAGGTGTAATCTCTCCATTCCTCGGAAACATTACCAGCCTCCAGGTTCTTGATTTGTCTTTAAATTCATTCACAGGACACATTCCACCTCAGCTGGGGCTTTGCTCACAGCTTTTGGAACTAATCCTTTACGAAAATTCTCTTTCCGGTCCAATGCCACCAGAGTTGGGAAACCTTAGAAATTTGCAGGAAATAGACTTGGGAAATAATTTCTTGAATGGTGCCATACCTGATAGTATATGCAACTGCACGGCCTTGTTAGCACTTGGCCTCAACTTCAACAATCTCACTGGTACAATCCCATTTAACATAGGAAATTTGGTTGATCTTCAAATTTTTGTAGCTTATGATAACAATTTTGTTGGTTCTATACCTGCTTCCATTGGTGGGTTGAAAGCTATGCAAGCATTCGACCTGAGTGAAAACCATTTGTCAGGAGTAATACCTCCAGAGATGGGGAATTTGTCAAACTTAGAAATTCTTCAGTTGCATTTGAATTTTATGGTTGGCAAAATTCCATCTCAACTTGGTCATTGTAAGAAGCTTTCAATTCTAAACATTTATAACAATCAATTCACGGGAGGCGTTCCTCCTGAGCTTGGAAATTTGGCCAACTTAGAAACCTTACGCTTACACAGGAACAGGTTGAATTCCACAGTCCCAGTCTCCTTGTTCCAAGCTAAATCAATTACCCTTTTGAGACTCTCGGAGAATGAGTTAGTTGGGCCTATACCATCTGAAATTGGGACTTTGAGATCATTACAATTTTTGTACCTCCATTCAAATAAGTTCACTGGGGAGATCCCTTCGTCTTTGACAAACTTGACAAACTTAACATATTTGTCTATGAGCTTCAATCTCCTCACAGGGTCACTTCCATCAAATATCGGATCTCTGTATAATTTGATGAACCTGACCCTAAACAATAACCTTCTTGAGGGATCTATTCCATCCAGTATCACCAATTGTACGCGTCTTGTTGCTATCAGTTTAGCATATAACAGACTCACTGGGGAAATTCCTAGGGGCTTGGGGCAGTTGCCGAATCTTACATTCCTATCTGTTGGGGCAAACAGGATGTCTGGTGAAATTCCAGATGATCTCTTCAATTGCTCAAATCTTTACATAGTAGACTTGGCCATCAACAATTTCAGTGGATCATTGAAACCAAGTACTTTTAAACTCGTTAATCTCCAAATGCTGCGACTTTTTTCAAATTCATTTACCGGGCCTATCCCAAGAGAGATTGGCAATCTTAGTCAATTGACTTCCCTAGAACTTGATAGCAATAGTTTTTCAGGCCTAGTTCCTCCTGAAATTTCGAAGCTCTCTCTCCTACAAGGGCTTTTTCTGCAGTACAATGCACTGGAAGGAACAATTCCTGAGAAGATTTTTGAGTTGAAACAACTGACTTATCTTGAGCTGCAGTATAATAGGTTCACTGGTCCCATCCCACATGCTATCTCAAAACTTGAGTTCCTTTCACATTTGGACCTCAGTGGCAACAACCTTAATGGAAAAATCCCAAAGAGCATGGCACAACTTAACCGATTGATGGCTTTGGATCTCTCGCGCAATCATCTCACTGGATCAATTCCAGGGTCAGTGATTGCAAGTATGAAAAATTTGCAGTTGTATTTGAATCTCTCACACAATTCCTTGGGCAGCACAATTCCATATGAGCTTGGCATGTTGGAAATGGTGCAAGCCATTGACATCTCTAACAATAATCTATCAGGTAACATTTCTAGATCAATTGAAGGCTGCAGAAATTTGTTCTCTCTTGATCTGTCAGGGAACAACCTTTACGGTCCAATTCCTGTTCAAACTTTTACTCGGATTAATATGCTGGTGAGATTGAACCTTTCAAGAAATCAGTTAGGTGGTCCAATTCCTGAAAAATTGGCGAATCTAACACATCTAAGCTCCCTCGATCTTTCTCATAACAAGTTCAATGGCACGATCCCTGAGAGCTTTGCCAATCTTTCAACCTTGAAACATCTCAACCTTTCCTTCAATCAACTTGAGGGCCACGTTCCAGAAACTGGCATTTTCAGAAACATAAGTGCATCTAGTTTGCTAGGAAACTCAGCTCTCTGTGGAACCAAATTTCTCAGCCCTTGCAAGAAGAGCCACTTAACTAGTTCAAACCGGTTATCCAAGAAGATTGTGTTAATTCTTGTCGTATTTGGATCTGTTTCTCTGTTACTAGTTCTAGTTTTGGTAATTTTGCTACGTGAGCGATACATCAGAAAGCAAAAACCAAAAGGTGATGAGAAACCAGAACCAGATTACACTTCAGCATTGACCCTCAAGAGGTTTGATCCAAAGGATTTGGAACAAGCTACCGACTTCTTTAGTGAAGATAAGATTATCGGAGCCAGCAGTATGAGCACTGTATACAAGGGTAGATTAGAAGATGAGCAGATTGTTGCAGTAAAGAAATTGAATTTGCATCAGTTTTCAGCTGAGTCTGATAAGTGCTTCTACAGAGAAGCCAAGACCCTGAGCCAACTGAGGCACAGGAATCTAGTGAAAGTACTGGGCTATGCTTGGGAAAGTAGGAAACTGAAGGCTTTGGTTTTGGTATACATGGAAAATGGTAACTTGGAGTCCATTATACACGACCCTTGGGTGGATCGTTCAAGATGGACATTGTCCAAGAGAATCGATGTTTTAGTTTCTGTTGCAAGTGGGTTGGTTTACTTGCATTCAGGTTATGGTTTCCCCATTGTTCACTGTGACTTGAAGCCTTCCAACATTCTTTTGGATGCAGAATGGGAGGCTCATGTGAGCGATTTCGGGACAGCTCGAATGCTTGGTATTCATCTCCAGGATGGAAGCAGCCTTTCCTCTTCATCAGGATTTCAAGGCACCATTGGCTACATGGCACCAGGTAACATTTAATTAACTGTGTTATCCGCATCATAAAATTGATCTACATGAGTTTTGAATTTTCAATTGAGATATATCTGTTGAATAATTTTTAAGTACTCAGTGTGGGAGTGTGATTATAAAATTTGATTATAATTTTTTTTTTCAAATTTTCAGTTTTAGTATGATTGGAATATACTATATTTCACATCAGAAAACTGCAAAGGAAATGAGCAGATGTAGATAGGCAAGTCATGGTTCAATAACCAGACATCCTACTACAACTTTCTCTAAGGAGACTTTATTTTCCAATATTGTCTAAAAAGGATGAAATTTAAGAGTGCCTGCTGTGTCAGGATTTTTTTTTCTTCATATATTCACATAGTCGTACCAACTAGAAACTAGGGTGCACAGTCTTCTCAAATAACAGAATAACGAAAAAGAAGAAGAAGAAAGAAATTAAAGAATCATTAGAACAATTGTTACCTCACCTAGCAAAGATCATCTTTATCTCAGTGACAGATTCGACTGGCATCTAAAACAATCAATGGCTTCCTGTTACATAACAGATATGAAATTCACAAGTAATTGTTTTTGCTTTGCCGTTCAATGTTAATGTTGTGTTGTAACATTGGATTTGCTTTAATTCTTTTGTTCTTGCTCCACTTTAACATGTTTATATTTTGATCAGAATTTGCATATATGAGGAAGGTCACAACTAAAGTCGATGTGTTCAGCTTTGGAATAATAGTAATGGAGTTCCTAACAAAGCGAAGGCCGACAGCACTCATCACAGAAGAGGACGGATTGCCAATCACTCTACCTCAACTTGTGGAGAAAGCCCTCGCGGATGGAATCAACAATCTGCGTCAAGTTGTAGACCCTGATCTACTATCTTCAAAATTCTCCATGGAGCAGGAAGTAATAGAGGAGCTCCTTAACTTGGCCTTGTCATGCACCTGTCCTGATCCTGATGACCGACTCAACATGGACGAAGTGATGTCTTCCCTTTTGAAGCTAAGCAAGAGCAAGATGGTGTCAACGTCATGAATATATATATGCTTAGTTTCCTCACTCAAGCTTATGGCATGAGATGAGTTCAGAAGACAGAGAGCTTGAAAACTTTTAATTAATATCAGTCAGCTACTGCCATCCTTCATTTGCTGAATAATGTGCTTGTAATTTTGTTTAAATTTGAGTGAGTTAGTAGTTTGCAATTGTTACCAAGTCCTGTAGCGCGCAATCATCCATAACGCTTATGATTACAATAAAATTCGATCTGTAAAATTATATTTCTAATGCCATCAGATATAGATATAGTCCCTTCTATTGGGACTTTCCCCCTGTTAACATTCATCTTCAACAGAGCTGGAATTTGCCGGAATTCATTTTCAGCTGATTTTTTTGCATAGCTACTGGTTGTGGTTCTTGTTGTTCAGTGGTTGAACTTCTGCTGAAATGATTCTGCTGCTTGAATGCTGATCTTGGGTTGCCTTTTAGCTTTGTTCTGTCCTTGCTAAAAGCTCTTGCTTCTTGGTGCTGCTGGCTGTTTTGTTTTCTTCTCGTTAGTAGCATGTTGGCTAAATTATTTTGTTTGTTGGAGTCAGTTGGTTGCTTGTTTTAGCCTGTTTGACTGTTTGGCTTGCTATCTTGTTGTAATCTTGTTCTTTACAAAAAAAAAAAAAAAAAAGAAAAGAAGAGGGACCTCTATAATGAATGTGCTCTGATGAAGTTCTGCATACCTACTTTTGGTGGATCCTTGAGCAAAAACTCTTTGCATAATTTTGTTGAATATGCTAAAGAAGTGAAAAAGAAGGTGGGTTAGTGTCGACAAACAGATAACTGATTGTAAAACTTATATTAATTTTTTTTAATTAATTTCATCAAATAAGTGAAAATTCACGTGACTGACCTCATTCACAAGAAATTAAGACAAGGATAATGATGATACTAAAGAAGTGTTCCCTTAATTTTTTTTTTTTTTTGGTGAATTTCAAGGTTATGAAACCCTTGACAAAGTTTACGGAATAGGTCCGCTATGTGGTTGGCAAGGTTCTCCGACTGTCCTTTTCCGATCACAAATGGGCTGAATAAAGGATCAGAAGATAGAAAACATGGCAATACTGCCATTCTTGATCTCTCCTTTACCCGCGGTTGAACAAAAGGCTCTGAATGATTTCAGCAGGGCTTAATGCGTCAAGCTTCCGCTGTGGTAAAGTGGGTCGGTCACCTGACCAAGAAGCCCACACGGTAGCCCTCGAAAGAACCCATCAAAACTGGCCTAAATGATCTGGACATGGATCCAGCTGGAATTACCCAAGCAGTCAAGATTTGGGCCGGAGCATTATCTGCCTGATGGTGACAATTTTTTCATGGTGACTCTTCTATTTGGCTTGAGTTTGATGGGATGCAGATTTGCATCGTTGCCCTAAGAAACTACTTCTGTTGACTCATCTGTGTGTCGACAATAGACAAAGACTTTGTTGGTGGTGAGCTCCACAAAACCTTGGAAAACTCTTGTGGGTTAATTCAACTTGCAGGCCCAAGAGTGTCCTTATGTTTGGAGATATCTCTCTCTCCATTCTTATTGGATGGTGACATTATTGGGAGTTTGACAGTGCATGTCCAATTGGCAACCTCTACACCACTTATTAGTAACTACCCTACCATTTATCAAAAATCTAGGGCAATGTTATAAATTATTGTATCCACCAGTGGAGTTTTGCCACTTGTGGTATTGGATATTGCTATATCTTCATAGAGAAAGCATGATAAGACTCGATAGCATCATCACTCATCCTACTAAGCAACTGTACGTATATGACCATATATGAATGAAGACCGTTTATATTAGTGGTAGAGAATCCTCCTCCATGAGAGAGAGAGAGAGAGAGAGAGCGCGCAAGCTGACCATGAATGAGGACTAAATATACTGGTGGTGGTGAATCCTTGTCCATGAGAGAGAGAGAGAGAGAGTTTTACTTTCAACTTAAATGTCAATCAATTCATGTAAATAATATCTTGCTAATTGCTATGGTAGGTAAGGATACGAATTATGTAATATATATATTGGTAAAGAAGATGGCTATTGATAATATGCATTCAATTAATATTGATGTGTGCTTGAAGACAATTTTGAAAACCATGTGGGCCTTTTTTGCATCACATTTTGCTAGTTTTGATACTGTAAAGCAATCTCAAATTAAGCATAAAGAAAAATAATTTTATGACAAGCTACAAATTTCTAGAGAGGAAGAGAATTATTTAGTTGAAGTTGAAGTTGAAACCAAGTTTTTTTTACTTTCAACTTCACCTTCTCAAAGAACACACTTACAAAATAGTTACCATTATGTTTTATAATTATTGGACTTAATGTTTCAAAGTTTTAAAGATAATAATACTCTATGTAACGCCAAATAGTGCCTAGACCCACCCCCAGTAAAATCTTATTAGATTAGTTGGTGGTTTGAAGAGTGCCATATGGGGTAGAGAACAAACAGAAACAGAATCTTGACACCCAATGAAAAGAGAGACAAAGATATCATATTATCATAAGATAAGGAGAACCTTAGCTCTCTACCTCTATATATGACCACCAAATTACCCATTCTCTTCTACCACTCAAACTTGTTAATTAGTATTCTTCAACCAGCAACACAGTGTACTCTCCTCTTCCTCTTCAGCCATGGCTGCTTCAGCTTCCACAATGGCTCTCTCTTCCCCATCTTTGGCCGGAAAGGCGGTGAAAGTTGCCCCGGAGGTTCTCGGCACCGGACGGATCACCATGAGGAAGTCTATCAAGTCTGCCCCTTCCGGCAGCCCATGGTATGGGCCTGACCGTGTCAAGTACTTGGGCCCATTCTCCGGTGAGCCCCCGTCCTACCTCACTGGTGAATTCCCCGGTGACTACGGTTGGGACACTGCTGGGCTTTCTGCTGACCCAGAAACTTTTGCCAAAAACCGTGAGCTCGAAGTGATCCACTCCAGATGGGCCATGCTCGGAGCCCTTGGGTGTGTCTTCCCCGAGCTCTTGGCCCGCAACGGGGTCAAGTTCGGTGAGGCCGTATGGTTCAAGGCCGGAGCCCAGATCTTCAGCGAGGGTGGACTTGACTACTTGGGTAACCCCAGCTTGATCCATGCACAAAGCATCTTGGCCATCTGGGCCACACAGGTCATCCTGATGGGTGCTGTTGAGGGCTACCGTATTGCTGGTGGGCCACTCGGTGAGGTGACTGACCCACTTTACCCCGGTGGAAGCTTCGACCCATTGGGCCTTGCTGATGACCCAGAGGCTTTTGCTGAGCTCAAGGTGAAGGAGCTCAAGAATGGTAGGTTGGCCATGTTTTCCATGTTTGGGTTCTTTGTTCAGGCCATTGTGACTGGAAAGGGACCATTGGAGAACCTTGCTGACCACCTTGCTGACCCAGTTAACAACAATGCTTGGGCTTATGCCACAAACTTTGTCCCCGGAAAGTGAGCTTAAATAGAGGGACTTATCATGCATTTAATTGTTTGTTGATGATCATGGTGGTGATGTAACATTGTTGTGAACCAATGGAGAATATAATGTGAATTTTTTGTGCAACAGTAGTGAATCTGTGTTTTGTTTTTTCATTTGTGTTGGTAAATTTGTCTACTTTTCTGCTACTGCCTGTGATACAAGTTGCTGTCAATAATGCCTAGTGCCAATCACAAGCCAAATAGGCAAATACACACAAAAACATCTTAGGAGAAAGTGCAGGACAAGCTCATTGCTTGAGGGATGTGAATGTAGCAGTTCGGAAGACAAATGCAGGAAGTAAAGGAACAAGTAGTCTTAGTGACTAAAATCTTGCACATAATTTTCTTTTTCTTGTTTGGAAATTAGATTCTGACTTAGAACAGAGAAGCTCACTTGACTAATTGAATTAACCTCTTTCGCTAGGAGCTTCTTCAGGAACTCGGGTAGCATTTTCGTTATCAGTGTTGGATTTGTAACTGTCAAGATAATGCTGATACAAGTATGAAGCAAACCCCCAAACGGCCAACAACAATGCTATCACCTTCACTCCATTCATTTTGTCGTGGAAGAAGAAGACGGCAAGAACTGGGACAATAGGCAAAGCCAAAGTACTAATGACATTGGAGAAGAGGGAAGACACCTCAAAGATCAACGCCACCGCACCAATAGAGAAAACCTGCCATGCCACTGCAAGTGAAACTAAAACCACCACATATGATACCTTCCCCATCTCAAAATTTTCCATTTCTCTTGCCAAACCATCCCACTTGCCACTAGCTAGAAGCACCACTGTACTAACACAGGTTGCCACTAGTGATTGGCACACAATCATATTTAAGACTGTAGTAGAAGTTTCCCTTCTTTGCACCTTGTTGAAAAATAATTGTGTTAGTGAAAGCATCAAAGAATACAAAGCAGATGCAGCAACAGTGCACGAAAACCCAACTGAGTATTGACTTCTTGAGACGCCTGTCGGATTCTCAGAACCACTTTGAAAAACAAGGAGGGCAGGAGAGATGGTAAGGAGGACCAGAGAATTGAGTATCAAAGGAGTCATTTTTTGTGCATTGAGGAAGAAAGAGAAGAAAGCATTAAAGGCCAACTGGGTGGCACTGATGAGGGAGAAAGTAGAGACAGGAAGGTGTAAGAGGCCAATTGAATACAGCATGTTGTCTAATGCTTGAATTAGGCCTAAGAAGATGTAGAATGTTGCAAGGATCAAGGAAGGAGTGTTTGTTTGGGAATTGTTGTTTTGAGAATCATCGTTGGCATGTGACAAGTATAGAGAGAAGGGGATGAGAATTGGGAAGCCTATAGTTTCCATTAGTGCTGTCAACCATATGTTTTTTCCACCTCTGCTGTAATACAATGCAGCCAAAAGCATAGCGCCTGACTGGCCAACGAGCACACAGAGCGTATAGATGGCCATTCGGAGCCACCATTTTCGACTTCTGGGTGGAGGAAGTGGAGATTGCAATTGGTGGGTAACTGCTGCATGATCAGATGAGTTGTCTCCTTCAGCTTCCTGGACTGTTGAAGTTGTGAATTGAAAAGATTAGTAGTGGAGAAAGTAGAAACTCAATCAATTGAGATATGTTGCTATGGGAATCATATGAAGTTACTATCTTGTGACTTGCTTAGAATTTACCTAACATATTTAGTTGTGGGTCTTGTGGATCTTGAGCATCCCCCATACCAAAGATGCAAAATTTCCTACAACGTGAAATCAGAGAAAGCTTCTTGAGAGAGACTTCACAAACAGTTCTTGAGACCATGTAAATGATGATGTTTACCTGAAATATTGTCCTATGACAGGTGTTTTTAACAACCTTTCAAGATTGGCAGTCACAGTGCTGTTAGGCTCAAGTCCAGACCACCCCTCACAATTAGTTGCACCATTCTTGGAGAGCTCTCAACAGGGATGACCCTAGCTTGCAAGGTAATTAGACTCCTCTGAGAGCTAGACAGCCTCTTTGAATGATCATCCAATATACTTGTTGCATTGTTGCACACATGACTTTCCCCATTGTTATAGAGTGTGGCAGATCACTAATGTATGTAAATTAACTTCCATACACTTTGCATGAATGCCAGCCATTATTTATTTGTTATTGCTGTGATTTTTAAATAATATGGTGGTAGGTGATTAACAACCCTTTAAGTTTGCACTGCAAGCACAATTTATGCCGTTATACAACTTCCTCTTGTGATTGAATCACATGTTTACAGTTTATCATTTAGTTATCTTACTATTTAAAAAGGCATTATCCCCTTCTTTTTTTTTGGTTCAAGGGTAAAAAAGGGTTGGGTCTTTGAGTGTAGAATCATTATTCTATAACCAATAATAATTTAAAAAAAATAATTTATTAAATAAGAAAAATGATGGAGAGTTTGAATTCGGACTCTCGAACACTCACAAAGATACTGTGGGCCTTTGTGAGAGTTTCATTCAGACTCTACATCACCACTCCTATAATTAAGACAATGTGATGCACATTACATCTCTTTCATACTTTCACCAATATTTGGATTATAATAACGGACTAGAGGGAATGTAACAGAAAAGGCATCTTTGATTCGTTGTGGACTGCATCCACTCGTACTTATCCGCTTGTCGTTTTTGTTTGTAAGTTTTATGTCATATATAAATATATATATATATATATATATATATATATTCTTGAAAAGAGTAATAATTTAATGGGTAAATTACATTTGAATCTCCTGAGATTTGTCGATACATCAACCTGGCCTCTCACGTTTATATATCTTTATTTTCACTCCTCAAATTTGAAATTATACATAACTTTAGTCTCTCATATCATTGTCAAGTGTCAGATTGCTTACAAGAGTAACTAAACATTTTTCAAAATGCCCTTCTATAATTTATCCACAATCCTTTGTATGTGTGACTCTTAATTTACAGATTGAGAAAGATATATATATATATATATTATCGTCGGCAGCAAGTTGTGATGCAAACAGATTGTGGTTACGGGTTCATTCACTGGAATACGCAGTGGTGGTGGTGTGGGCATTGTGGTGGCTATGGTTGTGGGTATGGATGGCGGTGGTGGTTGTGGAGGTGGGGATAGTGATGGTAGTTGGTGGAAGTGGGGATGGTGGTGGTGGTGGGGATGGTGGCAACGCTTGGGAGCGGGGATGGTGGCAGCGCTACTGCCAGCATCCATTGGCTGCTGGAACATGCCGGGTCGGCCATCATCGCCGCAACCAGCACTGGTACTGTCCTTGTCATCGCCATGTCCGTCAACGGAACCCTCAAAATCCCTACCACCTCCTCTGCCGCCACCCAAGATGGTGACCTCGTCAATGACGACACCGTCTTGGTCGCCTCTAGTCTGACACCAATTGGAGCAGCGACACCACCCCCAAACACTCATACCCATGTGGGCCATACCATAAAATATAGATCCAACACAGGGCCGGCCTTGGGCTTAGGAGGCCCAGGTGGTCGCCTAGGGCCCCCAAATTTTTGAATCTTTTGAGGGCCTAATTTTTACTAAGCCTACTAGATGTTCTTTAAAAAAAAATAGTAACTAATAGCCCAGGATATTTGGGCCAATTTAGAAACAATTAGTCAACTGGGCCTCATTTTAAAAATAATGATAATAGTTCAATACACTAGTTTGGGCTTCATTTTAAAAATAATGATAATAGTTCAATACACTGATTTGGGCTTCATTTTAAAAATAATGATAATAGTCCAATGCACTTGTTTGGCCCTCATTTAAAAAAAAAATATAATTTTTTCTTATAAAGGTGTGTTGAATATTTTCTTTTAATTTTTTTATGTGAATTAGATCGCGTTATTTGTAAAGCAGCAAGACTAGAGTTTTTTTTTTCAATATTAATATATTTTATTTGCTTATAGTCTTATTTTAATAAAAATTTTGCACTCCTATAGAATTTATTCACGCGTGAAACTTTAAGTAGAAAAGGCCTCATTTGAAAGTCCGCCTAGGGCCTCTCAACATTTTTGGAATCTTAGGGTCAGTCCTGATCCAACATCTTGGATGATTCCATTGGTAACCACCATTGCTGGGCTTTTAAATCAACCCCAATTTTGGACATTTTCGGCCAACGCAATGCTGATGATCAACCTATCAGCAAGACCCATCTCATCTTTTGTAGCGTCAATGCAACCAACCATCAATATCAGTACAACAATGCCATTAGAGCTTCAATGTAATACCCCGCTCCAACACATGGTATGATATTGTCCGCTTTGGGTCATAGCCCGCACGGTTTTGCTATTGGGTTTACCCTAAAAGGCCTCATACCATTTGAAGAGAACATACTACATATAAGCACATCCCCTTTTTCACACCCAGGCGATGTGGGATTGAGCACCCTGTACCCTGTCAGTGTGGTAGCTTAGCCCAGTGTCTGTCTATGCACCCGCCCACTCACACCCGTCCACAAGGGTTACTACAATCCACCCCCCTACGAGGCCCGACGCCCTCGTCGGCACACTTACTTCCGGCTGGGTTCAGGCTCTGATACCAACTGTAATACCCCGCTCCAACACATGGTATGATATTGTCCGCTTTGGGCCATAGCCCGCACGATTTTGCTATTGGGTTTACCCCAAAAGGCCTCATACCATTTGAAGAGAACATACTACATATAAGCACATCCCCTTTTCCACACCCAGGCGATGTAGGATTGAGCACCCTGTACCCTGTCAGTGTGGTAGCTTAGCCCAGTGTCTGTCTATGCACCCGCCCACTCACACCCGTCCACAAGGGTTACTACATTCAAGCTTTGCCAACCTCAGTCACTGCAAGTTCCACAATCGGTGCCAAAACTAAAAGAGCAGTTTCAACTAATGCCCCAAGTTCAACTTCTTCTGTTAAATCTCCAATGCTTAGAGACTTTTCGTTGGAGATTTACGATAAACAGGTGCTTCAGTTCAAAATGTAATTTACTGTATATAAGTAGGGTATTTTAGTCATTTTAGCATCTTGTTGACCAAAGTCAACCAAAAAGTACTAACAGGGGGTGAAAACGAAGATTTGCAAACGTGGGGGGTTAGGTTGGCGTATGGACATATCTTAGGAGGTCAAAATGAAATTTGCCCTAATTTAATTTTGTGTCAACTCGTTTGATTTATTTAGCTATATATTCAAATTCATATTCAAGTTGAGTTCTAACTCAAGCTTAAGATTAGTTGAAAATCCAAATGAGACATAGAGAACGAACATAAAATGCTAAACTTTATGAAATTATTTCATGAATTTATATCATGAATGACGTGGTAAATGATAATACTATGGGGACTTCGTCTATGGGAGGAATTCTACCAATACTAACTCACCATTTAATTTTAGATTTTTATAAAGAACAATGCTACACATCATGAAATTATTTCATGAATTTGTATCACGAATAATGTGGCAGGTAATGTGGAGAGTTAGTATTGGTGGGATTTCTCCCATACACAAAGTCCCATGATATTATCACCGAATCCCACCACTACTAACTCTCCACGTTACCTGCCACATCATTCATGATAAAATTCATGAAATAATTTCATGACGTTTAGCATTTCTCTTTTATAAATATAAAATTGTTACGTGCCACATCATTCATGATACAAATTTATGAAATAATTTCATGATATGTATCATTGCTCGAGAACAAACCATGCTTAATTAGAGCTCTAACTAATCCCACGCAATCACAATCCAAGTTGAGTTCCAACTCAGCTTGAGATTAGCTGAAATCGAATGAGTTGTAGAGAACGATTCATGTTTAGAGCTCTAACTAACCCACTCTAGCTAGCGCACACACTCCCGTAAACACATGTTCATAAATCCTAACCAGTTGAGGGAAGAGTTGTTCGGTCAACTTGTTTACTTAACAAGCCTGAAAATGTTTGGTTTTGACCCACTTAAGAAATAAACCATAACCGAGTTCTTATGACCTGAACTAAACTGTCATGAAAAGATCAGTTCATTTGCAACCCTATGGCCTTGCAAGTGTTGTAGGTACAAGTTCAAGATGTGTACTATATCATATATCTACTAGATTTGCTTCTATGTGCTCAATGGCATGAGGACCCTCCTGCCACTTCAGCAAGATTCGAAGGAACTTTACAGGACGAACAATTGGTGATATATAAGCTAATCAATTCAGGGTGCCATTAGGGTGAAAATGTTTAAAACTTGACCATTAGGGTGAAAAAAGTTTAAAACTTGACAACAGAAGAATAGGAAACAGAAGGAACAATAGTCTCAATGCCCATTCATTCAATGTTTAGCTTCTTCTGGTGAGGGAAGCTTAGGAACACCATTGACATTTCCACTATCAGCCTTGGACTTCAAATCATCAACATAATGCTGATAAACATAGGAAACAAACCCCCAAATGGCCAACAACATGGCAACAACCTTCACCCCATCCATCTTATCATGAAAAAAGAACACTGCTAGAACTGGAACAATAGGCAAACCCAAAGTACTAATCACATTGCTGAAGAGTGAAGACAACTCAAAGATTAACTTCACTGCACCAATTGAGAAAACCTGCCAGCTCAATGCTGTCCATGCCAAAGTCATCACATAGGACACCTTCCCAAGTCCAAACTCATCCATCTCTCTGTTCAAACTCTTCCACTCCCCACTAGCAAAAAGCCCCACCAGGATGACACCAGTTGCAACTAGTGACTGGTAGATTATCAAATCCAATACCACCCTAAGAGTTCCACTTTTCAGAATCCTCCTGTAGGAGAGCTGTGTCACAGAGAGCATTAATGCATACCCTGCAGATGCCCCAACGGTGCATATGAACCCAATCGCGTACTTCCCTTTAGGAATTTCACCAGAATCTGAGGAATCCGTTTGGAATACTAGGAGGGTGGAGGAGATGGTGAGAAGGACTAGAGAGTTGACTATGAAAGGAGTTAATTTCTGTGAATTGAGGAAGAAGGAGAAAAAGGCATTGAAGCCCAGTTGGCTTGCACAGATGAGAGAATAAGTAGAGACTGGAAGATACAGAAGCCCAATTGAGTACAACATGCAATCTGCTGCTAGGAATATGCCGAGGAAGATATAAAGTGATGCAAGGACTGAGGCAGAGGGTGGTTTTGTATGGTTGTCGCGAGCGGTGCTGTTTTTGTTTGTTGTGAAGCAGAGGAAAGGAATGAGGACTGGGAAGCCAGCAGTTTGCACAAGTGTTGCCATCCATTTGCTCTTTCCGCCTTTGTCGTAGTAGAGTCTCCCCAGGAGTGTTGCAACTGACTGGCCGGAGAGGACGAAGAATGCATAGATGGCCATTTGGAGCCACCACTTATATCTTCTAAGCCAAGGGATGGTTGATTGATGACTGACATTTGCATTTTCAGTTGAGTTTGCTTCTTTGGCTTCTTGAACTGGTGGAAGTTGATCAAGCAATGCAAGATCAGTAATGAAATTAATATACCAACAAAGAAGAAGGGTTCGGAAAAAATATGATGAAGATGGATTTAGTTCAACACTGGTATCTTGTGAATTTTTTTCTTAAATGACACAATCTCAGTCTGTGCAATTAATTTTTTAAAATTAAATTGTCTATTTTTGTAAGATGTTGCCATAACTTTAATTCAGTATATTGCTGTTCTATATATAATATATCAATGTTCCAGTGCCTTCCCAGCTACATATATATTTTTTTATCAAATAGAATATTTAGTTAGTTTGCTCTTTTTCAGCAAAAACTGTAGCTTTACTTTCAGATTTAGGAGCCAAAGTCTCAGGAGCAGATGGAATATTGGTTTAAGTGTTTGTATTCAGCATGTTCAGCATAGACTTAAAACTAATAAATTGCTTTGTCAAAAAATAATAATTAGATTCTTTAGTATCTCCTATACAAATGGCCTCAGATGGTTGCTGCTACTTCACATGTTTATTCCATGTAAAGATTGGGAACCCATATTTGGTTTTTTTCTGAAATTCATGCAGAGGATTTATTCTTCTTGTGAACTAGGGGCAACAGTCCAGAGGTGGAAGCTAGTTTTGCTAGTAAAAGTTGGAAGAGTCTTGGGATCAAACCCAAAAACAAATAACAACATAAATAAGGAATATAAGAATATGAAGAAAAGAAACAAAAACAAATTGAAAATATGGAACCCAATAGATTGAAAGGTCTCTAAGAACAATTCTAAGAAGTGTTTGATACTTCACCAAAACTTTTAAGGGTGTTTGATGTGCTGCAATTCTGCTGTTGGAAAGTGGTAGCTAGAGATCCTCTAGCAATTGCTATTATTTGATTCAATCTTTTTTCTTTTTTTGCAGTTCATATAATGACTGATGGAAACAAAGATTAAAAGGAAAAACAAATTTGAATTGTTTCTTTTTTCCACCTAATCTATTTGAATATCTGAAAAAACTTACCCATGATGTGTAGTTGCAGTTCTTGAGCTTCCCCCATGTCAAAGATGTAGATCTACCAGGAAGACCAAGAAGAGAGAGAGAGAGAGAGAGAGTTATTACATATCCAATGGTGGTGGTGGAACACAACATCAGAGTTCAATTTAGGCAGGCTGCATCACAATCCAGCAGTCAGCATCAGCCAAGAGGAGGTGATTTTTTTCTTTCTTCCCTCTTGGATGTTTTACCATTTTTAGAGACGGCCAAAGATAAATGTAATATGTAGTTGTGGTTGCATAAATACATTAAATTTTACGTGGGATATGGACATCAACTTGTCTTTATAGTACCCATACCAAAATATGGATACCATCTTGTCCCCAGCTCATGATTAATCTATGCCAAATTTGATGGGCCACACAAACTCCTTCTAACATATAGCAAGTCAATTATAGCACACAGTTGATCCCAATATTGTATCTTAACTTACCATCAAATACAAAATGCCACAAGTTGATCATATTAGGATTTAGGGGATCATCATCATCATCATCTGCATAATGTTATCCATGTCTTGATATTTCATCTCAAGGAAATATTTGTAAGCATTTATGTGACTTCATGGCTAGATTTTTTATGAGATGATACCAAGGTGGTATGGTATGCAACAAGGCTGTCATTTTTGGGGTTCACTAACACAATGTTTTACTTTGCATTTTCCATGATCAGATGATTGCAAAGAGATTAATTACTAATAATTAAAAAAACTCCCAGCTTAATTTATGCTTGTTTCTTCATATTGGGCATTAAGTTATAAATAATTCTTTTCCAACTGTAAAAAGAGCTTACACATAGAAGAGCTTTTTTTTTTCCTATTATTTTGTTTTATGTTTTTTTAAGTTAAATCCCCCTTAAAGTCAAAATATTAGCCGGAAATGAAGTTGTAACTAATAAACTAGTGACGTCGTGCTGTCTAAATTTTCTTGTATATTTAGCCTGTTTCGTAACTTGGTCATTTTTTACTTTTTGTTGTCATTTTCAGAAAATGAGAAATCACATCAAGAAACGTGTTTGGTAAAAACGTTTTCATTTCAGAAAAAATAAAAGCAATATTAAAATTTTGACAACTGGTTAGACATAAGTTGAAAGCTTCAAAATAAAGTTGTCAATCCTAATTTTCATTTTCAAGGGCACTGTAGCAATGTTACAAATTGACCGCAGATAACTTTACTAAACATATTCTGCTTTTGACAGAAATGACAACAGCATAACTGATTTTCAATTTTGATTTTTCAAAGTTTTAAAAGAAAAATGACAACATTACCAAACAGACCAAGCAGTTCACTTTCAGCAGAAAGAAATCATCAAAGAAATAACAGAGTTCAGTAGCAATGCTTAAAGTGAAGCAAATTATCAGTCTTACGTACCACCTCACATAGACCTTTGATCAAAAAAGAAAATGAAACTGTGGCTGATCCCAGAGCAGCACTGGCTATTAGCAGAGCAAGTGCTTCTGTGGAAAGCTTACCGACTTCTTTTATGTGCATTAATTTGATACTCTTCTTTGCTAACAGAGACACCGTTCAGATGTATACATTTCTACTGGCAGAACTTGATTCAGTAGCACTAGTCTTCTTTGAGCTAGGTTCTTAAGAAAATTAATTAGCCTAGAATATAGGCTTAAGTAATGAAGTTTAAGTCTTCATTGTTAGGGCATCTGACATGAATGCCGTGTGAGACTTGTCACATGACGGGCTCCACATTCTCCTAGCTAAGTCACCACATTTGTTGAGCTTGTTGACTTAGCCTTGTCTTGTTTTATCAATTTTTTTCTCTCTCATCAAGAATAGTTATACATACATATACATATACATATA
The DNA here is from genome assembly GCA_026545225.1 of Cornus controversa. Taxonomy (NCBI): domain Eukaryota; kingdom Viridiplantae; phylum Streptophyta; class Magnoliopsida; order Cornales; family Cornaceae; genus Cornus; species Cornus controversa. Next base: position 53,652,152 of record CM048849.1, on the reverse strand, counting down.
CACACACATAAATATATATATATAATTTAAAAAAGTGGTCAGTCCAGTCAGCACCATACCGGTTGACTGGACTTATCACAATTATAAAGAGTCATGTCAGTCCAAAAAGCTGATATTGACTCTCCACAATTTAAAAATGATCATCCAAACATAGAGTGACCTTTTGCAATCGTGCACAGGTGTTTTAAGTAATGAAACCATTAGAAGTACTGCATCTATTGCAGACACTTTCACTGTGACAATTATTGTAATTCACTTTTTAAATTTTGCTAAGAAAATTTCAGCAGTGGAGCTAACACTAAAAACTAGATGAGGTTGAGATGGATTGGATACACAATTTTAAAAAATAGGATACTGGCATGAGACAGGTAAAAAGTAAACTAAAATAAGACAACATTGCTCATGGTTGTAGATACAAGGGGACTAAAATGCAATGATTTTTGACCATATGGAAAACAATGGCATGAATGTCCTTTTGATAGTGTTGACCAATGACATATGCACACCCTTTTATTGGTATTGCAATGAATGTCCCTTTCCTAGATTTGTTTTAGAAAGGTAATGTCCTTTTCTATATTGATTCTAGGAGTTAATACCGTATCTGTGACAATAGGGAGCCCTAGTGTGTAATTTTTGTTAGACCAAGTCAAGATATCATGGCTCTTATATCAAAATAAATTTTATTACAAGTGGTTGAGAAGATAAATCTTTAACTAACTCATACAATTCAAATTTAAATTCTTATTTACGATTTGTAATATTTGATTATTCAAACTTCTTCTGTATACATTTATAAATACATGATCACTCACATACGAAATGTCAAAACTGATTTGATCAAAATATTAGAGCAAACAAAGTCTTAAATTCAAATCTCACTGCCACCCTATTAATTAAAGGAGTTCAAATACCGTTCAAATTTCACCGTTATTTACATAATTAAAAGAGTTCAAATATCACCATCACTCAAGACTCTGATAATTAAAATTGAAACACGTATTGGACTAAAAAAAAGATACACGTGAGGGACCGTATTGAATAATTTATTACATCCTCTCTAAAAAAAGGCTTAAACATTTAAAGTAGATAGTTGTTGACCCCTCTAACGAGCTTGTGTTTACATTCATTTCTTTTGGTTTGACGAGGTTTTGAGGTGGAAATTCAAATCTATGAAAACTCTTTGTAGAACCAAATTTATCCCTGTTTCTATTGAGGCCAAATGTTCCCCGAAGTTCTAAGACCCTAAACTTTTCACCTAATTATAACATTGAACTAAATGGAATGATATATAAATGCAACTAACATTCGTTTCCGGGGCATCTAATTATGCTTATTGATTTCAAACCTCAAATTGAATGACTTTAATTTAATATATATGGGCTGGTTTTTTAGAATGCTGCAAAACTAATTGCTAAGTTCCTCCCTTGCCAACTGTTGCCCACAAATTTGCATTTCCAAATTTCAGAGAGTTTTATTACAAGTGGAAGAAAAAAGGACTGTTATATTTTTCTTTTCTTTTTTTGGCGATAGGTAGGACCTATTATCTTGAATGTGCAGGAAAATAAGCACCAGTGAATAAATTGTTTGCATCACAACTTGTGGTAACACTGGCATGCCTTCTCCATATCAACAAGATATGATCTGATAAGATAAAACCAATCTGTGATATGGGTTCTTGAGCTTTCTTGAAGTATTGACTGTAGATTTTCTCTTCCAGATAAGAGACCCATTCTTTAAAGTTAAGATGTACCATCACTCCTAATGTATTTCAAAGTGCAAAGAGCGTCCAGATGCTGAGCTGTGACAAAACAAGCTTGTTTTTCGTCATTGTCTTTCTAAAGTATTTTGTACTGTACTAATTTGTTCAATTTCTCAGGTGTGTTGATATATATATATATATATATAGAGAGAGAGAGAGAGAGAGAGAGAGAGAGAACAAGAGAGATCTATTCAGAAAAAAAAGAGGTTGTTTGTTAGCAGTCTGCGAAATGAAATTAAGCATTCAACTCTAATGGGTGATCTCATGGGCCTGTTCCTGTTTAGTATTGTCAACTGATTTGAAAGTTCTGATAATACATGCTTAAACCAGCTCCTGGCATTTAGTTTATGAAAAATATTTCCGCTGTAAAACAATCCATGTAATTTAGAAAATTGATGGTCAATGAACAAGTGTAGTTGGTGGCAGAGACTTAGGGCTGTTTGGTTGGCTGTTTTGATATTGTTTTTGTGTTATGATTTCAATTTTTTTTTTGGTCCAAAACACGTTTGGTAAGTGTTGATTTGATTTAAAAAGGGTACCAATTTGGACCCAAAATCAGTAACAGAAAATTGGTGATATGGTTATGTTTTGTAAATTTTTTGGCGCAATTCTATAACAGGCGGACAAAACAATAACCTCATAAAGGCATAACAGATAAAAACCAAAACTGAAAACACTTCGGTCATTTTTGACTTAAATTTCTCTCTCCTTGCTCTGGCGATTCAAGGGCGATTCGTGTCAAAAGCCCTAGTTTTATTACATTTTCGGCAAGAAGACCAAGGTCTTGGCTATGGAGAGAACCACTTGCCATATGGTTTCATACGCAAGATCTACGACATATTCTTCGCCCAGATCCTCCTCACCACCGTCGTCTCCTCCGACACTGTTCTTTACAGTACAAGATTTTTTTATATCACCGGCGGTTTAAACCGCCGGAAAACACCTTAAAAACCGCCGGAAAAAATATCACCGGCGGTTCACCGGCGATTAAAAAATTTGCCGAAAAATGTGCTGCCGGTGGAGAATTACCGGCAGTTTTGCTAAACTACCGGCAGTTTTTTTAAAACCGCCGGAATTATACCGGCGATTTTATCCGCCAGAAAATACCCCGAAAGTACCGGTAATAGTTAACTTTTACCGGCAGTTTATTATAAACCGCCGGTAAAGGTTAATTTTTGCCGATTATTTACCGGCGGTTTAAGAAAACCGCCAGAAAATCGTTGTTTTTTTTTTTTTTTTTCTTTTTTTTTGCCTCTTCCCTCCCCGTCACTACTTTCTCACAACATCAGTGCAATTGCAATTGGACCACAATGAATAAATGAATTCATTCTCAACCAATATTTATGTCGTTTTGAGGGTGAGAACTGGGTCTGCACATTTAATCCGTTTTAATGTATCCTTCGAATGAATAATATCAAACAACAAATACTACATGTGATAATAAACAGCCCCTGTAAGTTGGCTCAGTGGTGTGGGGTTCAAGTAATATGAACAAATATTGATTGAAGAAGGGAAAATCAGTGATCAATTGGTACAAATGTATTATTGACTTCTTTTGTATTACTAGATACAATATCGCTCAACTCACGGCCCTTTGTTTCTAAGGGGAAGAGCGGCCCTTTGTTTCTAAGGGGAAGAGCAGTATACAGACTCCAGAAACAAAGATAACAATCTCAAATAGAACAATGGTTGCAGCTTGATGACACCCGAGACCTACTGCCACCAGAGGACATAGCATTCCGCCAATTCTTCCCACCGAGATTGCAACTCCGACACCAGTTGTTCTTACTGATGTTGGGTATATCTACAAAAAAAATACACACAGATCAATTGCTTAGCTAAAATGTTCTCTCATATGAGAGCATGCGGACTAGCCCTTCACAAACACATAAACATAACCCAAGAATAAAAAATTGAAGCCTCAAAAAGGAAAATTAAAAGCCCTTTAGTTCAAACCTTCACATCTTTAATCCCTTTCTTTCTTTCAAACTTTTAGAGATAAGAGAGGGGAGGGGAGGGAAGGGGTTCCTAACTCAATTCTAACATGGTGTCAGATTTGAGTGTTAAACAGTGAACTATTTTATATTGATATCATAGTTCAAATAAGCACAAAGTGAATTATTTCAACTAAAAGTCAACCAAAGATAATCTACATGAGATGGCAAGCACTAAATTTTTTTGATTTATAACTTCAATAAATATTACTCCTATTATACTTCAACACAAAAGAACAAATAAAGACAACCAGATAAAAAGGAAAGCAGATGAACATGAAAATATAAGACAATGTAATTCACAAAACATGTTACAAATCATCTAAACTTTCAGGAATATACATTTGGAATTTATTTTCATGCCACAGAGTCCCGTTTCTTTGTATTTTATGAAGGAAAATCAAAAGAAAATCGCTAGAAAAAGCTTACTAGGGGAGGATTTCCGCTCCTGTCCAACAGTAAACAAACATAAAAATCTAGCTCCTTTTTTTTTCAAGGTGTTATAAGCATCTAAAGAATATATCTGGAAGCCATATTGGACTAACCATGCAAATAATGCATGATATAAGCAATTACGCATGCAAATGTTACTTGTGTAAACATGATACTATAAATGGAACACAGTCAAATGCACACATTATATTGGCAAATGCTTCTGTTGGCATGCACAATAAGCATATTTAAACAATAAATAATGAAAATAAACTTTCAACTTCTCTTCTATGCCGATTAAGGAAAGTGATAATAACCTCTAAAGCTGCATTGGCATCTCGGATAGCAGCATTTAGTTTCTTTATTTTGATATACACACTAGCTGTAAAAACATCAAGTATAAATAAACATTAGATATAAACAAAATAAGCTACAAATCTTAAATTGCAAAGAAAGGAAGAAAAAAGATTGACAAGCACAGTATAAGTCTCAAACCAAGCTTTACCTCTGGTTCCTTACATAATTCCTGAAGTTGGGTTGAGCAAAATTGCGTGCGTGAGATGCTCAATTGCTTCCTCCAACTTACCTGATCAACACAAAGCCTCAAAATCCAGTAAACTGGTTTCCAAATACATAAATAAAAAGTCATATGGCTGTCCAGGCATTTATAAGAATATATACACATAAATTTGTTTACACAAATGTATTTAAAAAAATTATATATATATATATAAACATTATACCTTCAGAGATTGCTTCCCATGGCCAGTGTTTTTGACTCTTGCGAAGCATCACGATTTTCTTCTGTAACATCGACAGAAGCATCTCCCATCTTCAAAATTCAATGTTAAAAGTAAAAAATATCTATCAAAATATCAAAAGTAAAATAAATAAATAAATGTGACTCCAAGAGACCTTCTGTGGAGGATCATTATCGAGCTTCACAGTTTCACCTTCAAGCTCAATGTCAGATTCAACTATCTCACTCTCCTCTTCTTCATCAACAATTGCTTGCAGTTGAGGCCCATCCTCAGCATCCTCCATGTCCTCATCACTCTCGTCCACCACATAAGATTTCTGACTCGTACAATTGAGGACATCAAATTTACAAAAAATTAGATTAATCAATGATTCACAGATTAACCAAGACATAATGGCCATTACTATATCAGCTTCGACACAATAATACAAACAAAACAGAAAACAGAGAAAGCACTAGAAAATTCACACCTGATCACTTAATCGAACACAGAGAGTTTCGGAAACTCAATCAATCACCTAATCCAGAAGTCGATCGATGCCTTCTTAATCAATCACCTAATCCAGAAGTCGATCGATGCCTTCTTAATCAATCACACACAAAACACACACATGCACAGATCTATCATATAAATATTACACACACAAAACACACACATGCACAGTTCTATCATACACATTACACACACGCATATACAGAATGCACATATCTGTCTAAAACTAAATTTTCATCAAAAGAAATTTCATACAAAATTATAAAAAGTAGAAATACCTAGAAAATCACCGTTCTTGTCAAAGCCACTCTCCGATCTCGCCAAAGCCATCGTCACCATCCTCCTATGCCACGAGAGAGAGAGAGCAAACACAAAATACAGATCGGTATAAAAAGTAGAAATACCTAGAAAATCACCGATCTCATCAAAGCCACTACTCCGATCTCGCCAAAGTCATCGCCACCATCCTCGCATGCCACGAGAGAGAGAGCAAACACAAAATACAGATCGGCAGTCGTGAGTTGGGAATTAGGATGTAGAGAGAGGAGTGCGGGCCGTGCGGCTAGGGTTGTGAGTAATTGAGTGGTTAAAGAATATATATAGATGGGCTTTCAAAACATGGGCTTAGGTTTGAACTATGTTAATTCTCTTCGACTTGGTCCATTTTATTTTGAAGAACTTTGGTAGTATTATTTTCGGCGGTTCCAAAAACTCGCTAGTAAGAGAATTATTTCTGGCGGTTTTTCAGGAACCGCCAGAATTGAGTAATTAAAGAAGATATATAGATGGGCTTTCAGAACATGGGCTTACAGAACGTGGGCTTAGGTTTAAAAGAATATATTGATTATTACCGGCGGTTCTAAATAAACCGCCGGTAATAGCCACATTTCTAAAAACTGCCGGTAATAGCTTCAAATTTTCGGCAGTTCTAATACCGTCGGTCAAAAACCGCCGAAAAAAAATAAATCTGTTGTAGTGTTACTCTCCCGTCAACGAACTCCTCAGAGGAAAACCTGGCCATGTGCTCTTCTTCACGTTCTTACCCATTACCTGTAAGTCCTAGATCTCAACAATTATACATTTTGATATTAAATTTTCTTTATATATACGTGTATATGTGTGACTTTCTTTCCGTCTTTTTCTATTTTCTATTGATGATCTACTTCCAGCCTATTTTGCCTACTACCATGCAAATGTTAACTTGAATCCGAGGCTTCCTCCACCCACTATCTCAAGGGAGAATCAACACCGCCAAGTCACAATGAGGAGCCAGAGGATGATAGTGGCAATGGATCCTTGCACTTGTCAACTCACAATGAGAAGCCAGGGGGTGATAAGTCACCTCAACAAATTTACCTAAAAAAAAAAAAAAAGTCACCTCAACAAGCTTCAAATGATTGGGAAGAAATTAGTAGTGCACTCATGTCTGGACAAAGTGCATCTTCTTTGGCAGGTTGTCATAAAAGTTTGGTTGATCTAATACAGGTTGTCTATTCATTTTATCTTGAGATAGTGGCATCTTATTGTACCAAATTTGTAAATGCCATTGATTGTACCATATTGTTCTTCAGGGAAAGGTAAAAAGAGACCGTGGCACTGTATTCTTGCAATGAATGAGATAATAACAAATTTAATCTAAGATCAATGTGTAATTTCATGGGTAAAACTATTACTTTTTGTTGAATCTCTTTGGAAACGTCCTACCTTCATGGAAAGGTAAGTTGGATTATTTTCCCACCGATCAATGTTAATCTTTGGAGAATCATTATGAATTTAAGTCTACTATATGATGCATATAAAAGAAGATCTTGATGTATGATACAAATTTAGTAAGGTTCGGTGTTTAGTTTTTCTTTTTGTGAATAATATGATATATGTGCAGAGTCTCGCGAACCTAATATTAGGTCTTGCTTCAAGTTTTATGGCATAGAGATGTTAACTTTATAGTGTATGATTCCATGATGCAACCAAATGCAACCCTTTCCTAGATTTAAGTTCTCTGGAAATAATGGAGCCTAATGAAAATTGGTTTGATGGGAAAAAAAGTTAGTTTATCAGGAATGTTAGGATGATCTACTATTATTGGTGTGAATGCGCTTGGGAGGATGCACAAGGGGCATAGCATTGCATTGCTCATGAAAACTACTGTTTTATAGCATATTAATTTCTTTCACCTAATGTCTAACTTTCATTGATCAGAAATGCTGCATCTTCCATAAAGAAAAGCCCTTTGACGAGAACCACGTTGACTACGAGGATTGAAAAGACAAAGATCTGTCAAGTATCACAATCATGGTGATTGGTTGTTGTTCAAGAATTGATGAAGTTGCCAGCACATCATTCTTGATTTATTGGCTTCATTCTTGTAAAATCCTTGAAAATTAATAGAATTGGGTTTCTCGGAGCTTGATTTTTCTGGTGTTGTATATTGTTGGAATTGTTATTGCATTTTAGATATAAGAAATGAATTGAAAATTTATTATTCAATTGAGAGGATATGTTTTGTGTTCAATTGTTTATTGGCTATGATTTGAATTTGATTATGGGGTTCTAATTTCATATCATTACAGAGTTTGTCAATTAATTTGGCTTTTGCTATTAGTTTGGGTATAGTCCATTTCGTTTGAATATGATAATTTCTGAACACATGGTTTTGTTAATAGTTGTTGGATGTTGATGATCTTCACTTATTATTATTATTATTTTTTGGATTTATTGTTTTGGAAGGTAAAGATTTGATTCATAAATTATCTGTTATTTTGATTGAATTGTCTTGCTTTGCAACTTTAGCGAGAAAGGCATCTGTTAAAGTTTTATCCCCTGTTTAAATATGTTCTTTTATTTGATTTTGTGGAAGTACTTTTCTGTGATCAAGATTATTTCCCTAGAATCTTTTAGAACAAAACAAGTTTCTTTCTGTAAGTTTGATTGGCCGTGGCCTTGCTTGAGACTAACAAAGTTGGCAAACCACTCTATATAAAGAAACATTATTTATATCATTTTCGTGGGTTATTATTGAGAGACCAATTCACTAGACACTGTTTTCGATGAGTTTGATTTTACTAATTTCAATTATATGATTCTGTAGAAAAAGTTTAGCATGATTAATTTTTTTTTTATTTTTGTGTACGAGAATGATCTTTAAGTTTGGCTTGGGATGTTTGTTATGTTACCTATTCTTTTCAAGCTTCAATTTGTGTTTCAAATTTATTTTTTTATGTTTTCAGTATTTTGGTTTCAAATTTTTCATAACATATTAATGTTACCAAACATGTTATGCATTTTCTATTTTGTGTAAATAATGAAACACAATAATGTTATCAAATGCGTTGTCAATTAATATTCAAAACATTAACATAACATAACACAAGTTATGTTATTTGCTAGGACGAAAACCAATATTAAAATATCCATTCACTGCCTTTTAAATGAAAAATGGCATGGGTATTGTGCAATCTTATATATATATATGTGTGTGTGTAATTTACGCGCTATATAGTAAGTACATGTGATGTATCTTGATTAGGTCAGGGGAAATCAACCTGATTGTTATGTCTTAAATATTTTCATGTTTAAAAATAATTTCAAATTGTTATTTTGAGAGTGAAGTTGAGGTTGAAGTTAGGGCATGAGCAGGTTGGTCAGACGCATGTGTGCCAACCAACTTAACTGTTGATTTGCAATGTATTGGCTGAAATTGGTGGACTATGGGTGGGCCCGTAGCGGGTTGGCTGTGTTTGCTCAATTCCGCGAACCACTAAGCCAACCAAAGACTTCTTTATTTATTTATTTATTTTTTTTTGTTTTTACACTACTAGTAATTCGTGCCATATATATATCATTCACTTAAATCTCAATAACTTTCACTACAAATTGAATTTTTTAATGAAACCAATTTTGTTAGAAAGATAATTTCAAGAGCTTTAATTTGAGTAACACTTAGGCTATTTTTTGACTTAAAACGAAAAAATTATGAATTTTTTAAATTAAAAAAGTATAAAAATTTTAACATATATATGTATATATATTTAATTTTATATTAGTTTAATTGTGTAAGATTATTTAATTGTGTGAGTAGTGAAAATTTGAAAAATCTGTTGTGGAGTTAAAATGATGATGTGACTGGCTAAAATACTAACGTATGTGACTAAAATTCAAATTTAGAGAAGTATTTCTTTGATGCACTTGACCCCACTTTACTTATTAGGCTACCTCCACCTAAAATTTAGTATTAAAAGCATACATGTTAAGACTAATATAGTCTTGTGTCTCCGTCCGGAACAGCGTTTAAGCACCCTCTCGCTCTCTCTCTCTCTCTCTATATATATATACTAACATATATATAATGTTTCTGCTCCCCAGTCACTCTCTAATAGATAGACAAATGAATAACTACATAAATAATAGACCTCCAATTTGAATTGAAATGAATGACTAATAAAAAAACAAGGGCCCAAGTTTGAGGAGAGGATTATAAACTGGGTTGGAAGTTTTATATCAATTATAGTGGGTCATACGTAGCAAGAAGATAGCAAGCTCAGTGGTTTTAAGAATACAAATACAGGAATTTAGAAATCAAAATAGATAACAAGTAGAAGAGAAATTGGACAGCAACATTACATCTTGATTTTTAGATTGAAAGGCCAAATACTGACTGCATTTCCAACTAGGAAAAAGATATCATAGGATTCAGGGAAAAAAAGATTAAAAAAAGTTATCATAGGCTCCTGATGAAGTGCCGTCATGATAGAATTGATTTACGATCAATAGTTGCAGTGACGTGAAAATGGCACTACAATTATTAGTCCATTCCTTCCACATGGTTGCCCAGAAACCTTTCCACTAACCAAGGGAATTAGGAAACCCTAATTTTAGGACCCAGCTGAAGTGTCGTTATGAAGATGTATGAGATTTCCTCCGTTATTGGAGGACTTGGTCCTTTCCATGAACTACAGGGCCAAAGATACAGTTTGCTGCTCTTTCATGGAAGGTCTCTTCTATAAATTCGGATAAGTTTACACACGTCCCACAAATGTCAAATGAGAAATTCCACTAGCAATGAATCATTTTAAACAACAGATCGACATCACAAATGTCTACAATTTCTCATATCATTTATTAACAAGAAAAGAAGATTACAGGAAGAAGAAAAGAGGAAACAAAATTATATATGGCAATCTATTGTTACAAAAATTCATTTCCAGTGACCATCTGCCTTCTGCCAAACTCCTAGAGGCGAATCAAATGTCTTTTTGCAGCTCTAGTGCAGCAGTGGAGAGTGAGATTCCCCAAAAATGTTGAAAACACCAGGCTCACAAGCTATATCAGCAAGCAAGGCCTTTCCAGTCCTATTATTTTACTCCTATTCTTTTGTATATCCAATGGGGAAATCTCTTCCCGACACTCTTAGGGCCTGTTTTTCACGCCTGTTAGAGTAAGTTGAAAACAAAAGGTCAAGAACATTCAAGATAAGTCAAGAAAAAAGCCTGAAGTATCACGGGTATCTCACCCATAGAACACTAATGATTCATTGTTAAAAATATACACCATGAGTATTTGACCCAGAGCCTTGCCTTAAAATTAAGTGGTCCACAAAACACTAGTTATCCATTGTTAAAAATGTAAACTGAGGCACTATCCATTATCCTGTAAAAAATAATCCCTCCCTCCCCCTTCCTGCATGAAATATCCATGCACGTGCACGCACACGCGCACACACAAAAAATTTCGAAGTGGCATAAAGGGGCTTACTGTTAATGAGGAATCTGAAGAAGAATGAATGATATGCAATACAAACAAACAGATATTGCAGCCCCAACAAGAAAATTATTCAACAGCTGCCGATTATCTTTTGCGGGAATAAAAGCTGACTTGAGCAAATTGGTCAGTTCAAAGAGCCGATGGGATATCTACAGAGGCAAGCCAAAATAACAACAGAATGCAAAAGAATTAGAATGAGAGTATTTTTAGCTCTTTAAATTTTGAACTTTTAAAAAATCTTACCAAGACATAAATGGCAGTTGTTAGCATGAAGTTGAGCAAAGGATACTCTGGGATAAGAGAAAGAAGCCACTTAGGCTGTCCATTAGGCGTGCTTGATCTGCACAAAAAATCAGGAAGTAATTAGGCTATGCACCTAGTTAGCTTCAAAAGCACTGTTTCCCTACTTTAAAAACCCTGTCAGATCAGAAAAAATAATAATATTTACTTTTGTTCCTCTCAATTTCTGTGCTCACAAGAATTATGTAACCGTGAATAAATGACAATCTTGAGTAAAAAGCATATGTAGTAGTAATAAATTAGATATTAGATATGGCTATAGTTGTGTAGAAATATTAGCTACTACATGTAGACTGTATCCAGTCTATCCCTCTCAATTAAAAATCAGGTCTGATTTGACAAAGTAAAAATGGGAATGGAAAAAAAAAAAATTACGCACCTCAGCCAAATGTGGAACTGGGAAATATACGTCTCCAAAGTAACTTTGCCAAGCCACCTAGTAGTATGGAGCAGTTGTACAATCACCCAGACCATAAATATGCTTTTGTGTAAATACTATAAAAAGGTGTGATTTAACCAAGTGGGGCGAACTAGAACTTACGCAAAGAGAGTCAATGACAAATTCCGAAGCTCCTGAGTGAAATTCCTCAAGCATATGTAAACACTGAAATCAAAATAAAGGAAAGGTGAGAGTAAGGTGCTGCAAACTAGATGAGAGCATTGTATGGAACTAAATGCTCAACATGCCACAATTTCACTCAGGAAAATTCTCATACAAAAATATAACAATGATAAAAAAAATATCATTTACAGAAAAAAAATGATGATAAAAATAATAACAAAATTGATAGTATGAAGTAAAACAAAAATAAGAATAAGAATTATATATACACACGTTATTGGAATCCATGATGTGTACGGATGGAACTTGTTGTATGTGACCTTGTCCAGCTTGTAAATAAATTCATACCATAAATAGCCAACCTAAAAAGGTTAAATTTGTATAAAAAGTCAGACCACAAAATAAAGAAATATGGAGTAGCAAAGATCATTTGAAAATCCAAGCAAATGACAGTGATAGTATGATCACAGGAAAATCCAACTCACAACTAAGGAAACCACAACAATGCATGTTTTGGTTGTGCGTCTCCGCCTGGTTTCAGATTCTTCCAATTTCTCCATCCACTTCTCAACCTAAGATATTAAAAAGAATTTAAATTTTAGGCATTGGCACAACCAAAATGCAACAACTACAAAGCAAACGAACCTTCAAGAAATTACATTGGGGTGAAAATAGGCATATATCATCCCGATGATCCATATATAACGATCAAGCCCAGATCTGAAATGCCATTCATGCAATCGAGGGAGATCTGGCTTTGCAGGGTCAGTGTATCCTGCCATCATAGAAAACTATTACTTACGTGCTTAGTGCCAGCAGGCACAAAGTACAAACATATTTTATATCTTTAAAAACCCAGCTCAAGTAAAACATTTTCTGCAGGGTTCAACTCAATCCAATACAGTAACAATTTAACAGCATTATTAACTCTCAAGATATCACATATTACCTTAAAAACTATAAAAAATTTGTTACTTCTATGAAAAAAATTGTAATTTAAAAGAAAACATCAAAAGCACATATAAAAAAGCAGGGTTTTGCAAAACAAGGAAAATCCATGGAAATTTGCTAAAGTTCCATGAACTCGAACCCCACAAATATAGAACTAGAGATCAGTAATTGACTGTCCTCAAAATTATTCACATTACGAAGTGACCCGACCCAAATGGAGCTCGGAATTAACTTTGCCAAATTATACATTATAAGAAACCAATATGATAAAATGAGGGTAAAGCGATTAGATTGATCACTGACCTAACAGGAATGTTAAAGGCCACCATAAAAAGTCAAAAAATCCAGGAATTTCCCAAATCAGGATAACCACAAGAAAGCATGTGAGAATCTTCACAGCCATCACTGATCTTATCTCATTATACTTGTTGAAAATACCAAGGGCTCCATACACCATGAGAGTGAAAAGCGTGTGCATTGGGCAGATATAGTACAGCATATAGTCATTGCTAAGAATGATACAACAAAATGCCACTAGAAAATTTAGCCGCCACATCATCTGCATAGAAAGGACAACAAAAATTTGAAGGAATCTTAAATTAATACAATTAAAAGTAATCATCACATCATAAAGTGAAATAACATTATGGTCCAAAATCAATAATTTTACCTGTGCAAACCTTCCAAGGCTAAAATCCTTTCGGATGTAATAGTAGGAAAAGTTGCCAAATCCAGTCATCCAGACATATGCAGCAATAAAAACACGAATTGCATTGTATATCTCCGTTGCAGCAAAGTAGTGATACATTAAAAAGAGGACCTGTTGTCAATACAGCAGGAAAATGTACACAGCCTTAAATATACTTGGAATTCTTTGCACTAGACAATGTGTACAAGTACATTATATAAATAGAACAAAGCAGCAAAAGGACAATATTTAACATTCAACTCAATCAGAAAATTGTAATGTACAGCACAGTTTTTGCAGGCTTCAAGCTGATATTTTCCAATGAGCAAAAACCAAAATCATATGACTATCCATATAAACGGAGTGCAAGTTATGAATTCTGCAAAATTACTTGCCTGCATCCATCCTTTCCACTCCTCTGTCTGATGCCGATTAAGGTAAAGTAAGGATTTTCCAGAAAATGCTGACTTGTCATTAAGTTTCTTGAGTGAAGCCATTGCTGAAACTATGACAAGAAGAATGTAGAGGAAGAGGAAAAGATCGCGGTTGTATTTCTGTCCAAGGGAAAACACCAAAAAAAAATCAAATCTACAGCAGGTTCAAGCCTATTGCATTATAAACACGACTGTAAAGCATAAATATAACATCCCTTCCCAATCTTAGGAATGTTCCTTTAAAAACATATTAATCATAAAAAGATAGAAAGCATGGGTTGTTATTGTAACGACCCACTCCACCACATGGTATGATATTGTCCGCTTTGGGCCAAGCCCACACGGTTTTGTTCTTGGGTTTTACCCCAACATGCCTTATACCATTTGGAGAGAGCACACCACATATATAGCACATCCTCTTTCCACACCCAGGCGATGTGGGATGCCACAGTCACCCTCCCTAGGGACTCAACGCCCTCGCTGACCTGTTTGGGCTTGTTCAACGCCCCCCCATCTCTTGCTAGGTCCAACTTTGATACCATTTTTAACGACCCGCTCCACCACATGTTATGATGTTGTCCGCTTTGGACCTAGCCCGCACGGTTTTGTTCTTGGGTTTTATCCCAAAAGATCTCATAGCATTTGGAGAGAGCACACCACATATATAGCACATCATCTTTCCACACCCAGGCCTCCCCACCGTGGCCCAAGTGAGATGAGTACTCTTCGACATGTCACAGAGGAAGTGGAGTGATCTCCTGAGAGGAAGGAATGGGAACTAGCCGACGAGCCCTCGCATTTAATGAAGATTCCTTTTACTTACAGTCACATTAAATGCCTGGCCTTTCCTACCCGATTAAGCTAAATAATTCATCATGACCCTCTCTAACATGGGCATATCCCCCGGAATCTTGCAACTGATCAATCAATGATCAAGAGATAATTCCTTCAAATTTATGATCTTTATTTGATGGTAGGGTAGTATAAAATGAGTAATTAGGCCGATTTAAGGGAATCAAAAAAAGAAGAAGAAGAAAGTAGAATGAAGATGTAATTAAGACGAAAAGGGAGATTACTGAAGTCTCGCCCCTCTGCCTCATCTAGAGCCTACACTTGAAGACCTCATGTGACAGCTCAGAATTCCACTAAGTTCTCTACTCTCTGGTGTTCTCATCATTGCTAAAAGCTACTCCTTTCTCTCTTTAAGCCTTACACTTACTTTTTAGGTCTTACTTTTGGAAGTCCACGTTTTAGGAAAGATCAAAAAATTCCAAATACGACCCCTATCCTTATTCTTCTTCCCATTTTATGCACTTGTTGATTTATGAAATTGTAAATTGATCTGTATCTTTATTATACAATAAAAATTTATGTACTACAATAACAATAATAAATATAGTATTATAGAAAGAAATATATGAATCTTTCTACAATATTGTTGGATCTCGTAGAATACTGATAATTTCAGTCTGCTCATTTCGTTTAAGATGCAAAATTGGAGTACTTTTACTTTATAATAATTTTCTTAGACCCACTTTATAAAAAAAAAATCTAATGTAAATAAAACATTATACACTTTATCATTTTTTAAAATTTTAGTTCCATACTACTAATTTGACCTCGCAAGTCAAAACTTTTCAGTCTGCCCCTACCTTCCCTTCCCCCCAAAACACCCCAAACTAAAGAAAAAAAGAAGATAGAAAGAACATCAATGTCTATACACTTGGTAGAGTAACATCAATTTATGATAACCTGGTCCAAGTCCAAGGAATTAATCTCTTGACCACACACAGAGAGAGGCAGGATATATTAGCTACATGGGATTAACCATATCCAAACTCTAATTTTCAATTTGCATTATATCCCCAAGCTTATACGTGTGTATCTCTGTAGCAGGGATGATTATTGAAATGCAACAGATTCTAACAGATCAACTTCAGCATTATAAACATAATCATTATGCAATATTAGCCAAGATTAAAACTTACCAAAAAGACCCTGAAAGTGTTTCAAAACAAAATGTAAATGAACTCATGAATGAAAATTCAAAATGCAACCCAGAAAAATAAAAGCACCTTGGTAGATTCTGCCAATATATCTGTTCGGTCACATATGAAGAAATATACCAGAATTGCCCCAAACTCAGACCTACATAAAATTATAATATTATATATAAGAAAGAATGAAGAGCTGTCAAGTGTTTGTTATCATCGACATGACAACAAAACAACAGGGACTCACATAGCTCTCAGAGTTGCTCGATTTTCTAGCAAGAAAGTGTCATCCAGTGTTAGAAACCTAGAAAATAAAGAGGTGCAGAAGGTAAGAAGGACTCCTACAAAGAGAACTAACATGAAACTTCACTGAAGCATATCAAACAGCAAGCCACCTAATTAAGTTCACTTTGATGGATGAAGTATAAAACTTCGCAGAAGCCGATTTTGTGAGGCCTCCCTCCAGCAAAACAGCACGATCCTCATCCTTGACCGTTTCATTTCCCAATTCAACCAGATTAATGTCTGAATGACTGCTGCCCAGAGAGTCAGAAATTCAGTATCAGAAGATTAAGATTAAGCATCTGGATATCATACTTTTTCTAATCATTTCCTTACAGTGTTGTATTAAAAGATGACTTTCAAATCTCAAATGTACACAAATAATACAAAGTGACCAATATGATTGTGCAAACGACAAATGGTAATATATTTTATTTATATTGATTAAACTAATTTTAAAATATTAATTTCAATATCCATGCATATATACAAGTGATTGAACCTTGGCACCAAAAAAAAAAGCAATAGAAATATATTAATTAAGTGGTGAAATGTGCATGGCGCCAATGCTAGCATGGAACATTAGATGACAAACTACAAGTCAGAAATAAAAAAAAATTAAATAGAAAGTATCATCCTTTAGACCAAATTTAAGGAGGGTGTATTCAATTAGGATTTTAAAAGACTTCAAAATTCTAGGTGAATTCAATTCAGACTCTTAAAGAATCCATACAAATCTGACGGTATTCAATTAGGATTTTAAAAAAGTCTACAAAAGTCTAGGTGTATTAAAAAAGTCATAAATTTTAAAGGATTTCATTAAGTGGTGGATTTTAGTGGATTTGAGGGTGGAAGTTATAAATACCGAAGCCCATAACAAATTCAACCTTTCCCCCATAGATTTTGGTGGACTTTTTTTCCTGCAGAATACGATCAGCCTTTCTCCATCTCAAGGTACACTCTTTTTTTCTCTTTCTCTTTCTTCTCAGATTCTCTCTTTTTCTATTGGATTAGGAAAACTTGTAAAACTCAATTTTCCAGGCAAGTTGATCAATCTCTTCTATTATGGGATGATTAATCCCTCTACACTGTTTATTAGGAATCAATCCTTAAACCACATGGATTGATCATGAAGTCCAATTAATAATCCAATATAACCTAGGTTCAAGGTTCTCTAATTATCTATCCAATGATTTAATCTAAAACCTATAAATAAAGTTTGTAGTTTTTTTTTCTCTTTTTTCATAATGTGATTGAAATCTGAGAAAGGGTTGATATGCAATTTGTGTTCATCAAGTGAGTTACTTTATTATCTCTGCTCTTTCCTAGGATATTTGCACTACACAATAATTTTTAGACAATATATCAGATGATAGATTATCCATTTTGTATTATATCTACCTCTTGAGCTATTGGTTTACTTGTATGCAAAAATAGAATTCAATGATACAAATAAATAAAATATGTTAAAGAAATCAATACAAGTCTATAAAAATCCATCAAAGTCTCTAATAAAAGTCTATACAAATCAATGAAAGTTTGTAATAGAAGTCTATAAAAATCCATGAATCCACATAAATCTGTCACTTAAAAAATGTCTTTCAAAATCCTTGAAAATCCTAATTGACTACACCCTCCTAAGTATACTATATTGTGCAACAATTTTCAAATTTACTGGCACAATATCATAACATTCTAATGATATCAAAGATGTAAAGAAAGCATAAGATGAATAGAAAAGCTTACAAAAGCTCAGTTGATGGGAACCAGAGTATGCTTTCTCAGCTTCTTTCTTCTCCCTTCTGCTTGTTTTATGATGGCCTAATTCTAGTATAGAAACTATATAAAATACTGTATATCTTGAACTATCTGCACAACCTCTCACACAGTTGTGGCTCTCTTTCACTCCTATTGTACACATGCACCTCATGTTTTGAAATATCTCTTTACATCATATGAGGGTCTTCCAAGCAAAAAAACAATCATGAGGATCTACTTAGGACACACGATTCACACATTCAACACAGCACCTTCTAAAACTGACTTGTGGAAAACTACACAAGTTGTGATTCACATTACACCCTTCACAAGTACACATTCCATTTCATTTCGTTAATGGAAAGCGAGCTTTCCCATCTTTCTCGCCTAAAATACAAGTTGTAATTCATATTACACCTTTCACTACTATGAAATGGTGTATTCTTCTATATTTCAGTTTCAAATATCGAAGTAATCTTATCTTCAAATTAAACAAGTTTTAAATAATTGTTACAAGTAAACCCACGCAATTTGTGCTCATCCATTTCTGCAGTGTTGATTACTATTTCAATTTGGATGGGCCATTTGTTGTACTGGGCATTTTATCCACCACTATTTAATCTTACTCCCTCTAAGTTAATCTTGCATTCTATTTCAAATCCTCTTACTTATTTTGCATAGCTGATATCTCCAAACTCTCTGTCTCTCTGTCTCTCTCTCCATTCTATTGGAAGGGGAAAAAAAAGAAGATGGAAACTCAATTGAAGTTTCTTAACCACAGTGCATTAGACAAACTTCAAAGTTCTCCGTATCTTTAGACCCATGATGACATAACTAGAGTGCTTTATTTTACTTACTCCTGCAATCATACCTCGTCTGGTAACAGAATTGTCTAGTTAAAATTTAATAAAAACAAAAAGAAGGAAGCGCACACGCGCGCACACACACACACACACATATATATAATTAAATCACGCATGTCGAAATGAATGTGAGTCAACTAACATGCTGCAGGTGAGGCAGTTAGTGTGATGCAAAAATATCCGGAACTTTCTTCTTTTTTGGTAATGAAATTCTTACTACAATGAATGAAAATAAGAACAGAAAAAAAGATGAGGGGCAGAGAGAGAACGGGATACAAAGACAAAGACAGATGTATGTGTGCGTGTAGAGAGAGAGAGAGAGAGAAGTTTATAGTTAAAACCAAAGATTAAAAATATACACTGCCAAGAAAATTCGTATCTATCCGTGTAGAAGAGAGAAACTTACACTTTAGATGGAGATGAAGGCTTCTTATATTCTAACAACTCAGAATATATCCATGCAACGAAAATGGGGACAAACCCAAGCAAAAAAGACACCTGAGACAATTAGAAAGAGAAGGCTTCACTTGATATGCAAGGAAAACTTACTTGAAACAGACAATAAATGGAAATCTGCAAGCAAAAATTTGAACTTTAAAAACAAAAACATGACACAGAACTTGCAAAACTGCCATTGGATCTGAATTAGTAGGTACGGGCATAAACATATATGTTCACCGAAATACTATTAGATAGAAAAACTTCATAGGAGCTAGAGCAGTCAACTCACTTCACCCACTCAAATAATCTCCAAGTTGATTTAGCACTGTGATCACGCTTACTCAAGAATATTGAAATTGAACTAAGAAGCTGAATTTCTTAATAAGTCCTATTTATAAGTTTTAGACGTTAACCAATACATAGCTTCAGAAGAACATATATGTACTACTGCTTGTGCTTAAGTGTGCGTATGAATGTGAAATATGGCAAATCTACCAGTACATTTACTGTTCTTGTTGATCAAAATAACAAAATGAGTGGGTGTAGCACTCTTCAGATCAAGGGCTCGTGACATTTCGCGAAATTCACAAGAAACCGATCTTTCATATTCGATAATTAAAAAATAAAAACCACCCAAAGATATACGGCCGTGTTACAAAAATCAGTGGTCAAAAAAGTAATTATCTTTCAGCATTCAGAAAATCGCCAGAGAATAAAACCATACCTGTCCAGGTGTTATAGGTCCGGTAACCACCATGTTATAGCGAAATCGAAACTGTAAAATATTGAATAGAGACAAATCCAATCAATGAATGATGAACATACAGTCAGTCATATATACACATTAGGTATTGAAGAGAGAGAGGAAAAGAAGAATCGATGCGTGGATCGAAGAAGTACCAGAATGTATGGAGTGGTGTGTGCGTTTCTCTCTCTAGAAAGTCATCTTCATATATACCGAAGATTTAAATGGTAACATGAGCGAAGAAGGGTAGATCTGAAGCAACAGTTAAAGAGTCACGTCGTCGTTTGCTTCAAGAATTGATAAAATGTCGGAAGACCCGTCCCCCTCTATCTCTCTTTCTACTATGCTCACTCTGTCTCTCTCTCTCTCTCTCTCTCTCTCTCTCTGTTGCTTTCCCAAGTTAATTGTTGACGGTGGTTGTGGTTTGATTGTAGTTGCACTATTGTTTTCGAAGAAAGAAAAAATAATAATAAATTATAAATAAAGAAAAGAGAAAGAAGAGAGCAACCAGGGTGCTGTAGATTGTACGAAAGTTAATCTGTATGTACTATGTAGTAACTCTGAACATTATTTATAGGATCCTAATGGCATGTTATCACATGTTTTTTTTTTTTTTGAATGGTCATATAATTACATGTTACACCATATCTCATCAATCCCTCTTATATATTACGGAGTATTTATATTCATTTTTGTATGAAATTTATATTTGCATTCTAAGAATTATAGCACAAAAATGGAATGCCAGATAATTTTCCGAAATCAGAATATTACTTTCCTAAATCAACCATCACATATACTACACACATATTTGTTGCTCTATTTATATATATATATTGAAATTTTATGTATCTTGTAATTTTTTTTCCAAAAATACTAATTGATTGGCAAAGAGTCAAAGATATAAATTCATCATTTCACTCCGACTCCGACTCATCTGTGACCTTTAAGTCTGAATAAAGTAACAAACGAAAATTACTTTCTACCTCTTAAATGGTAAATGACTAGCGTTCAATCGTAAGTTTTTTTAGTCACAAAAGTTGATAAACAAGTAAAATTCATAATTGGAACAGTAAAGTGATGAGCAGCAATTGGTACTTCTAATCCATAATGAGCTGTCTTGTGTTATTAAACTTTCGAGAAGTGTAAATGAAGGAGGAATCATTACCACCATAATCATTTTAATTTCTTTGTTAACCTTATCAAACACAAACACACGCTTGCTAGTTGCTGCCAGTGATAGACAGCTGTCCAGAGTTTTTACATATGATTATGTGAATAAGAGAAATGCTAAACGTCACAATTTTATTTCACAAATTTTAACTCGAATCTATGTGGCAGGTGATAATACCATATAGACTCCGTATATGGGGAGAATCCCACCAATAATAACTTACCATTTAATTTTATCTCCTAAAATAATAGATTATATCACCTGCCACATAGATTCGAGTTAAAATTAATGATATTTATTTGAGACGAGTGTGAATAATTGAGGAGAGCTGATGATTGCACTATTTTACGCCTTCATAATGCATCCTATTCCTAAAGTTTGGCCGCAGATGACTCCAATTTGTATTCAAACTCCAATTTACACATTCGGCAAACCTTCAGGATAAAGCCGTACGCAAGTTTCTGTGTTTTTTGCAACATTTTAATCTTTAACTTAATAATGGCAAGACAATATAGAATCAGGGTTCAATAAAACCCAGAAAGAAAAAAAAAAAGAAGCTAAATTAACAATCTAACAAAGCACACAGGCTGTGTTCTGATATGCGGAATTGGAGCTTGGAATTAAAATTGATGAAATTTTAGAAAATTTACATTTTTATTAACAAAATTTTCTTCAATTCCACCGATTCTAATTTCAAGCTCCAATTTCATACAGCCAAACACGCCTACAAGGGATTTAGTTGGCTTGAGTTAAGGCCGCAATGCCCACGGAACTCGAAGATAACGAAGAAAGTTCATAGGATGAAGAGAAATACAATCGGTCCAGAAGATAGATAATATTAGTGTACCCATGAGGCCATGACAGAATTGTTCGTTATACACCATTATACCGAAGAGATGGCTAACTCTGATCAGATGGTCACGATCGTTCAACACAAAGATCAACTGATCGGGCAGCTTACTTGGTAAAAGAGCAGCTTTCTGTACAATTAACATACAAACTAACCCTCTCTTCCATTTGGTAGTAACAACTAACAAGAGAACTCTCTCTTGCCTCCTCTCTGCTCAATCTGAGACAATATTTACTTGTGAGGGCAAGTCCATGTGGTGCCACAACTCCATTTCGATATCTCAGTGGTGACTATCCATGAGATCACCAAGTGTAATTTTCCCACAGTTGCCAGTGTCTAGCCGATCAAACTTTTTGCAGATCTCCAAGATGTCTTTCTCCGAGACCTTTCCCATCTCCTTGAGCTTGTATATAACATATTCTGATCTACTGTGAAATTGTGAATATCATACAAACATTAAAAAGAAAAGAAAAACCTCAAAACCCACTAAAGCCTCATTCTATTTACAACAAGAACTTTAACTCAAACGAACATAAGAATATAAAATTATTGTAGATAACCAAACGCTATCCGACTGTAATGAAAAATCAAAAACAATAGTGAAGTGGAGATTATGCGATGACCATGAGAAGAAGCTTTCATAACAGTAATCTAGATATAGAGCACTTTTACTTGCCCAAAAACAAAAACAAAAACAAAAAAAAGATATAGAGCACTTTTTAGGGGTAGTCAAACTGTTGATAGTGAGGATGTTTATCTATCAGCCTAATGACGAGGAGTGTATGAGGGGGTTCATTTCTGTGTTGGGGAAGGAAAATCCACTGTCTAGGCTTGCATCTCAAATTGAATGAAAGGAAATAAGATAGGTGGTAATTTGAAGAAAGGTGTTATAATAGAAGAGAGTTTTGATTCTTGAATTTCAAAACATCAAGGATAAAGAATGCTAGTTTGACAACAAAGTATGCATGGAAGCATTGCCCACGGAGGATCCATGCCTCACCTCAGCCAGACAAAGTTACTTACCATTAGTTTGCTTAACTAATAGATTTAGTCAGAGCCAAAACAAAATCATTAGTTTCATAACTAATAGACAGAGTATCTTAGATGCAATAATTCACAATTCTCAAACTCCAATAACAGGTATTATCAAGGCATATGAAACTATATCAAAGCTAAACACCCTAGAGTGAACCTTGGGAATTATTTTTGGGCAGCCACAGGAGCAACAGTGTATTGGCTTAAGAATACCGCGCAAGCAGCTTGATTAAATCAAACTCATATATAAGAACTGAAGACACCCCTTTCCCAATAGTCCAACATGCATTTGATTTTGATAGAATGTATCAACAGTCAAATTGGAGATTATAGGAGCAAGCCTATACTTGCAATCATAGAGCATCTTAAGAGGAAGTTGATGAAAGAGTCGTAAGAAGATAATAATCGTACTTCTCAAGTTAGAAGCAAGATTGATAAGTTCAAGCAAGAGTCCATGTTGTGTTAGGCGGGGTGGAGTATGAAGTTGTGGAGAAAGGCTTATCTTTCGTAGTGAATTAGGCTTACAGGTGTGTCTGTGTCTACAGAGATCGGGCAATCAGCCAGGTTGCTTGTAATTCTTACAAGTTACAACAGGGATGACCCAAAGAAGTACTGTCATCAGTGTCTGACCAAAGAAGGCATATCTCAGGTCCTACAGTGATATGATCCACCCTCAACTTTGAGAGCATTTGATTAGATGTTGATCATGACCCACTTGAGCCTCCCTACCTTGACGAAGCATACGATTGGAAGACCAAAGAAGAATAGGAGAAAGCAGTATTAGACTACCACTGCAAGTCAGTACATGCTCCTTTAGACCTTGTGTACGTAAAGAGTTTAGAGAAAATTTGAAAATACCCCAAGGGTACCTCCTAGCCAAAGTAACAAAGGAAAATGCAAGGACAAGTTAGTCTCGCTCATTCACCCCCACCAGGACCAGCAACCAAGTCTTCTTATGTCTTGGATATGCATAGTTTATGTTTATATGTTAATATTGAAGCCAAATTGTTTTGTTTTCGTGCATATGCAGGCTAGGAGAGACATTGAAGCATCGGCACAACTTTCTCATGGCATCCATTCATATGGTGGACAGTCCTCTTAAGGCAGGGCAAGTTAAAATTTAAGACAGCTATGAGATGTTTAATTGTCATGCCTTGTGCACTCTCATACTAAATGTCAGCTTCGTATTTGTGAGCAGGGTGTTAAGAGTTCTGAGGCAACAGTAATTTCGCATCACTTCTCAACCAGGAACATATTCTCGAGACGTAGAATTTTCTCAAAGCCACAGGTCTTGGGAAGAACTAATTTTAAAGACGTCAGCTAATCATAGGTGACTTCAGAGTTGAGAGAGGAAAAGTAAGTAGATGTGATTGTTGTGTTGTTCCTTGTCTGTCTTGAATACAAGGGTTACAAAAGCTAGATGTTGAACCGGTTGTAGTGAGAATTCTTCAAACCTTTAAGATTGAAGAAGGCTTGAGCAGATTTCAGATTGAGGGCCTGCCAAAATTTGATATTGAATGGTGAGTTGAAAATCTTCAAATTAAGAAAAGCAACAATTGTGTGGTGTGATTGTCGTGTTTTTCCTTGTCTTGGGAAACTCAGTGTATCATCAGAAGGGCCATAGATTCATCAAAGTTTCAACAGTCCCTCTATGTCCATTACATGACCTTGTTTTTATAGTCCAAGATAAGGGATGCTTACTTTGAAAATCTTCCAAATTTGATTTGAGATTGCAAAAAAACTTTCTATGGTTTATTTTCTCAAAGAACTCTTTTGGTTCATTGCCAAACCATTGGCAAGCTAGCTTTCAATTTTCATTTTCTTTTATATGTTGCAGAACACCTCATATCCAAAAAATCATTTTTGGAGACAAATTGCGGTTGACCAGAAGGGGCTTTTTGTTGGCAATTAGTCACTGGAAAGAGGTCACATCCGTGACACTTGGTAAAATACCGTGCATATGGATCTTACACAGCCATGGCAACGATCTGGAATAACCTTGAATATCTGGTCATTCTGGACATGAATGTGAAGCTGCGCAAAGAAAATTCAGTTGGCCTAGTCAAGAGTTTCCCAAAACTGAAGAAGTTATACTGTCGAACAAAACTTGTTTATGATCGATCAAAAGAGCTGGAAGCCGCCCAAGGAACTTAGTACCACCATATGAAATGGCGGGGGAGAGAGCATTTGGAATGTTAAATGAAGTCCTTCTCTGATAATGCTGACCAATGCACCGCATAGAGCTTGAGTCTCATCTCACATAATAGGTTGAGTTGAGATTTCCTAGTTAAAATGGCTAAACTTTCAAATTGCCTCAAATAATTGTAGCTGTTACTATCTATGTCTATATAGTATGCATGCACACAAACATTCAGACTCCTAATCAATCTGGAGGTTAAAGACGTGGTCTACGCTACTCTTTGAAAGCAAAATGATTATGCAGATTGAAATTGAATATAACAGAAGGAAAATGATTATTTGATTTGAATACAATACGAAAACGAAAATCTAACTCACTCACCAAGAGAAAAAGAGAAAAATGAAAAGGTTCTGGATGATGATTTCAAAATTTTAAAAAAAGGAAAAGAATTGCATAATTCGATATTGTCAGTGTGTGGTAATCGTAATCTCATTCACATTTCACAGTACATCATTGAGCAATTATAAACCTAAATATCACCAGCTTTGCACTTCTTAAACTTCCAGGGTGAATAATTAATGTTATGGAAATTCTAATCAAGCCATATTCTGTAAGCTTTCTCAACAGAAAGGAACTTCTAACAGCAAGCAACAATGTGGTTGACAGTAATCCAAATATCAAAAGCAAAAGTGGCAAAAGCCCACTCATATTCCAACCCAGGCCACAACCTATTTTCCTTTATAAAGATATAAGTATCTCAGCAGTTCAGTGTCTTGTCTACAGATGATGATTCCCTATTATATTCTAACAGTGTATGCGCATTAAAAATTTTGAAAATGAAATATAAGTTTACCTACCATCAAACTTGGGTTTGGTGGACTGTTGCAAAGCAATTTCAAAATCATAAGTGAACTTAACTGAGTTCTAAGAAATAGGCAACCATATTAATGTGCCACTCCGATGCCTTCAAGCATATAAACGTGCAGTAACATTTCACAACTTACTAAAATAACAATAACAAAAAAAGGGATGTCTTTACCTCACAAAACCATTGTTGTCAATGTCAGCTGCAAGAAACTGGGAAACAGTCATATCCTGACCAAGCACCCATTTTGCCATCATCCTATGCCGTTTATCCACTCTTGCCTCAGCCAAGTAAAGAAAGGCCCGAGCAACAGCAAGGGTCGACACAAGCAACCAAATAGATGCAAAAATCCGACCAGGCAAGGACTTAAATGCCCTGTCACCATATCCAACAGTCGTGACCGACATAACCGAAAGATAAAATGAATCCAACCATCCAAGCCTCTCAACAAAATGCATAACAGCCGTTCCAACTCCAATACAAAGAACCACAACTCCCAATGCCAAGGCCACCTTCATCCGAATCCTCATCCTCCCCTTTTTCACATCAATTATATATGACCTCGGCATATTATGGTCTCCCCCAGCTTTAACAGTCCTCAAAAGATAACTCTCTTGCAAATCAAGCACGTAACTAACCATCCCAGTAAGCAAAATATCAACAAAACCAAACCCCACCAACACAAACATTATTGAAAACAACTGTGTGGCAGTGCTATTTGGAGTAATATCACCATACCCAATTGTACACATTGTCACAATGCAAAAATACAAAGCATCAACAACCGGGTGTGTGTCAGTTGCGTTAAAATCATCCTGATTAAACCAATAGATAATCACGCCAAGAGTCAAATAAATTACCAAAAGCACAAAAGCCTGACGAACGATTGATGAAGAGGTGAATTGAGGCGGTTTTGGCACCGAGGAGTGGATGACATCGTTGATTGCCGCCATAGCCGGGGCGGTTCTCGACCTGTGGAGGTTGCTTTTGGTCCATGAATAAAAGGGATCAATCAACCAAGACTGTTGATTTTGTGGGTCAGGGTTAGTGTTTGTGGGATTTGAAGAAGAGGTGGAAGATTTGGGGGAGTTCAGGGTTGAGGTTAGCAGGGAATCAACAATTGGAGATGGGGGGTCTTTGGGGGATGAGGAGGAGGGTCCAAAGATTAGGCGGTCTTTGAGTTCTGATGGGGTTAGAGGGAGAGGAATAGAGATTTCATCGTTCTCTGGGAGGGGACAGAGTAGCGGTGGTGGTGGTGGTGGTGATGGGTGTGGCCTTCTGGGGCTGACGACATATGGAAGAAGTGGCTCTTTCTCCATCTAGGTGCGCCGGAAAACCGCTATTTGGTCAGCCGGAATACCAAAAAAAAAATGATCGGTTTGCTGGCGGTTTTGTGATGTGGGTTGGTTTAGATAGTGAGGATGAAGCGGTTTTGTGATGGGTTGGTTTAGACAGTGAGGATGATGATTAGAAGTATAGAACATAACAGAAACGAACTCTTTCAACGATAAAACAAGCTCATGGAAAGATAGTCAAACAGTTGCAAGATAAATAGAGTGGGGTTAAGCACTTTGATGCTTCGATTGGATGATTCGAGTTCGTATCAAAATAACTCACAAGTCCACAGATAGTCTTTTAGCTCGATGAGAGAGAGAGAGAGGGTAAAGAATTGAAAGGAGTTTTAACAAGAAGACCAGCACAGGAACTACCGCATTCACACGCATTTTGGTCAAAGCAAGTACTACTGTACTCCGTGCGCTTCTCATCCTAACGGCAATGGACTGGGATCTTATGCCGTAAACGGGTCATGTTGTGCTTGACCCCTTTTTTTTTTCCGTTTCCTTTTATTCTTTCGTTACCGTTACGGTAAGCCTCAAATATTATAATCTTTATATATCTATATCTATATATTTATATCAATATTATAAAAACTTAGTATAATAACGGACAAAAAATTTAATCTAACGCTCAAAAATAATTATTGTAAAAAATAAATTTTGTGATTCAAAATATTTTGCTTTTTTAGTACATTTAACTTAAATTTTCTCTCTTTATCATCTTCCCTCATCTCTCTTTCTCTCTCTCTCTTCCTTCATCGCCAGTGATATTTTTGGTGTCTTCAACCACTTCCAATATTTTGATATCGATTATATTGTACTAGAAGCTAATCCAACGAAAATCAACTTAAGATCAAGATTTATTTCTAGTTTCATCCCTTTAAAGTCTTATGATTAAGTATGTGGAAATGTGAAATAAAAAATAAAAATTTTAAAAGTGTGAAAATTATGATTTAAGTGGATGTTTATGTAAAATGTGGAAGGGGCAATGATGGATTCAGAAAATTTTAGTGAGGATGCGATATTTAACAAATATATATATATATATATTCAAACTGTCGTAATAATTCTATTGAAAAAAGAAACATTTACTTTATAATTTTTTAATTAATTTATTAAAAATTATATGAATTTATTATTTTAAAATTGTTTTTAGAGATATAGAGAGAGAAAGAGAGGGGAAAAGAGAGAGAGATCTAAAAAAAAATATTAAGGGGGGCCTAGTAGGTTTTTTTGTAATTTTAGGGGGGGCCAAGGTCTCATATACAAATATATAATACTAAAGACTAGTTTAGTACGCAAGAAAAAAATGGTATGGGAATGAAATGAGAATGAGAATAGAATAGAATGGTCATTCTTATTCTAATGTTTGGCTGTAGATAGATAATGATGCGGGAATGAAGTGATAGTACCTTATAACATGTTGTACTTCTCCATGTAAAACAGAATCAGATTTAAAAATGAGATATTTGACCAACTTTAATTTAATTATCATGTGAAAAAAAAATTACCCATTCAATTAAAACTTTCTAAATCAAAATATAATCAGTCTTTTTCTTTTAGTCAAGATTAATATAATCTTTTATACGAAAAAAATTAATACTTTATTAAAAACTAAAAGTGATAAAACAAGAACCTTACTGTGAGGGCAAAATTCTTGCCTAGTCCAGTGGTCGAACTGATACACGAACAGACCAAACCCAAGTCGGCTTGAGTCCAAGTATCAATAGAAATCCCAAAGGGCTGGGCCGATGAAATTAAAGGGCCTAGACGTCCCATAAAAAGTCCCAATCGCCCTCATTTAAAGGCTAAAATAGTTCAATCCTACAAGTACAAACTCAAAAAGAATTCAAATTCTTGAGAGTAAAGATAACTGCAAATAAAGGAACTACAGTCCTAGACAGACTAGGATTCCTACTAGGGATCGCAATTTTGTCCGCCCCGCCAAGTTTCCACCCCGTTCCACCCCGTTTAGGACGGGTATGGGAGCCTTTTTTTTTTCGTAGGGGCGAGTTTGAGAAAAAAAATCAAAACCCACCGCGGGTACGGGGCGGGTTTGGGACTCTATAATAACCCGCCCCGTACCCGCCCCGCCTATATATTTTATTATTATAAATAAATTTATATGTATATATATATATACAAATTATAATTTTACTTTTGGTTGTATTAAGACTTATGTTTTCATTTTATCTTTTTGTTGTATTAACACTTTTAATTGTTGAATCAAACTTGTTACTAAGTTATTTAGTTATGAAATATATTTTCTGTAATAGGCTATTTAATTGTGGAATCTTGTCATTTTACTTCTTAAATAGGGGTTATATTATTTTGAATTTAATAGTATCAAACTTGGTACTATTTACTAGGCTCGTATTTTTTGAAAAAAATAATTTTTATTGATGTTTGATGTGGTTACAATTTTGTGGGGAGGGGCCCCGTCTCGTCCCACCCCTTTTGAAATTTTAAATGGGACGGGGACGGGGTGGGGTTTCTCCCAATGGGGCAGGGATGGGTTTTGAAATTTCATCCCGTTTCAAACTCGCGACGGGTTTGGTAATAGTGTTGAAGGCCGCGGGGCGGGAACGGGTTTAGGCAAACCCGTACCGTACCCGCCCTGTTACCATCCCTAATTCCTACTTGTATAAATATCCAAGAACATGTGAATAAAAAGGATCCGGGAATCCACCTCTTGAAATCTCTCTCTAAAAAGATATTGTGTTCTTTATTTTGGGTGTGTGTATTGAATTAATTAGCATTAATTAGCTAAGCAATTTTTTGTACCTACACTTACTTTTTTTGCACAACTTAAAATATAACAAGTTATATATATGGGCATGTGACAAATATATGTATATAGGCGTGTAGCAAGTATATAACATACTATTATATATATAGAAAGAGAAATTAACTTTAATTATATATATATATATATATATATATATATATATTTATATTCTAGAGTGATTTGTAAAAGAGAGAGAAATTAATGAAGAGAAAGAAGATGATTTTAATAATGAGTGGGAATGGAATGGTCATTCCATAACTCAAGAAAAGGAATGATTTTGGTGGAATTAAAGGTGGCAATATTTGACACGACATGCTAACACGACACAAAATAAGTCGGTATAAGTTTGGGTTTATCATATTCGTGTCCTTATTGTGTCTACACGATAGACTTAATAAGAAATCGTGTCATTTTCGGGTTTGACCCGCTAACACGAAACTGACACGGTTGACCCGATTAGATATTCGTGTCGTATCGTCTTTACCCATTTAAATTAATGGGTCGTGTCGTGTCAACACGACCCGTTAACCCGCATAACCCATTAATATTTATTAAGTTATTTTAAAATGTAAAAAATATAAAGCTTAATATTGTAAATTTGTTTTAAAATGTTAAAAACATGTAAACATATATTTTTAATAAATATAAAAAAATTGTGATAAATATAAAAAAATTAAAATAAAATAAAATATCTACAATGCTTGAGATATGGCACACACACTCCATAAAAACTTGACATGATGATTTATAGAAGAAAATCATTTATTTTAATCAATTATGTCGTTCACTAGACAACCTTATCATAAGAATAACATATACAAAATGATAAAAAATTTGATGTAAAGTTATTAATGTCCCTCAAGCACATAGGCTTACAAGTTACAAATGGGTGCATTAACTAACTAATATGTT